>LR738713.1:82492442-82548860 GCA_902687465.1 Secale cereale
CTTGAGTAATATATTTGATTCACCTCTTTTATATTTTAGTTCATAAGTAATTCTTGCATGTTCTCCGTTGTTATTTATTGCTTTGGCCGAGTAATAGGTAGTGACTCCAAGAGGGAACGTTATGCTCGATTGTGGGTTCATGCCCCTCGATGACTAGCTTGAGTGACAGAAACATGAGTCTTGGGGATGTGCTGTTGCCACAAGGGGGAAAACAACGGTGCTTGTGCCCGCGGGTGCAAGGATTGTTTACTTTATGCAAAGTTCTTTTAATGCAGTTGTCTGTTGCATTGAGTTTACACTATGGGTGGGACTCGCAACTTAATACCAGCGAGATGTCCTGGATAGATATCTCAAGGTGGATGATTAGTAGTAGATATTGATGGATTTCGGTCTACTTACTTTGGCGTACCGCCCATGCTTTGAACCTCAACCTTTCTTGTAATGTAGTCAGCATTGGTTTGCGTTCATGGTCTTGTCAATTGCCCAGCTGTAATTTGTTTACCTCACATAGCTGTTTTATCGTCTTTTGGGAGAGAGACATCACTAGTGAACATCATGAGACTCCGGTCCATATTACCATCATTGATCACATCCACTATTTACTTTTCGCTATTTACCTACTATTGCAAAAACTATCTATCACTACTATCATTGCTTTTAATCCTTTGTGAACTACAAGGCCGGAGGGATTGACAACCTCTCTGTACTCGTTGGGAGCAAAGTTATTTGTATCTGTGTGCAGATCCACGTTGGTTGCTACTAATCTGGCGCCGTAGCAATTGACACCTACTTGTTGAACCTAGGAGTCTCTGGGGATTCGATCCTTGGCATCTTTGCTAAGGGAAAACACTTGTACTTACTGCATCTTACACCTTCCACTTGGGGTAACCAACGAGGGGTTCGAGGCCCATCAAGGAGTATTTTCTGGCGCCGTTGCCGGGGACTCCACTCTTCAGGATAGGGGAGTTGCACGCTATCTTTTACCTTTGCTTTTAGTCTTGTTAGTTTACCTTTCAGTTTTCTTTATGTCTTTTCACCAGTTATGCTTATGGACAACCTTGTTATTGGATCGTTGCTGGCGGGAAGATGCCCCACACCTGTGGTGGTTGCTCCTCCCCCTACTGAAATTGTGCCCTATGAAATACCAGCTGGTATTATCAATTATATCTTGGCTAATCGTTATGTAGGAGACAGACATCCCGGTGAACACTTGCTATATCTGTCACAATTATGTTCATTATTTAAGCTTGCCGGTGTATCTAGGGAGTTTGTCATGAGGAAATTGTTCGCCGTATCACTTATTGATAAAGCTTCAGATTGGTATAAGCTTCTCGATAACTCGCACTTGCTTGATTGGCAAGAGCTTATGTCTCTCTTTTATACTAAGTTTTATCCTCTTCATGATACTTATGTGGAGATTAAGAGTACCTTTTTGCATGTGGATCATGGTAACAATGCTTTATGTGAGGCTTATATTGTTATGTTTATTCGTGATCCCACTGAAAATTATTATGAGAAGGGAACATATGCTTATAGATATTTCAATAATATCAAGTTCCCTTTCTTTATGTTGAAGGTTTTGAAGCTGCACTTGTTTTGTCTTCCTATGCTAGTTGCTTTGTGCTTCAATGAATTATTCCATTGCAATATTCCTATGCATAGGAAGCATGTTAGGCTTAAATGTGTTTAGTATTTGCTCCTTGATGCTCTCTTTTATTCTTCAACTCTTATTCCTTCGAGAGCATCATTAAAGTCTTACGCCTAGCTTAAAGGCATAAAAGAAAGCGCTTTTGGGAGGCAGCCCACATGAATAATTTTTTTGGTTTTGTTGTGTCTTGATGTTGTTTACTGCTGTAGCATCATCATTGTATCTTTGCTTTTCATATTTTTGCCAAGTATAGCCTCCGATTGCTAGAAAGTTCAAAAGTTGTGAGGTGCTGTCCAGGAAACAGATTCTGTCCTTGGATAGAAAAATTCGTATAAAATCACCAGATCATCTTTTTGGTCTGAATTTTTTCAACAGCGTTCTCTATATAATTGTCTTTCGTGCGTCAGTTCTGAGATTTTTGATTTGAGTTGCAGAAGTATCCCGAAAAGATCAATTACTGCCTGCTGTTCTGTTTTTCACAGATTCTGTCCTGTTTTGCCTTACCTTCACTTTGCAAATTAAGAACTTGCTTTTTCTTTGCAAAAACTTTTTGGCAATCTTGAGAAACAGTAGAAATTCAAGAATATCCTTATTTCCAGCAAGGTATAATTATATTATTAAGGGTACTAACCTCGCTAATCAGATTATGATCAGTTATGTATGAAGGGAGTTTTCAAGTGTGCGAGGGAAGATGATAAAAAGATTCAGGAGTGTCAAGCACTCAAGCTTGGGGATGCCCCCGTGCACCCCCAAGAAATATTCAAGGAGACTCAAGCGTCTAAGCTTGGGGATGCCCCCGTGCATCCCCTTCTCCATCAACATTATCAGTTCGTCTTTCGTTTCGCTATATTTTTATCACTTCATGTGTCATGTGCTATGCTTGGAGCGTCTTGCTTTTAGTTTCCTTTTTAGTTTTTCATAACGAGTCGGAACCCAGCATTCCTTTATGTGGGAGAGAAACACGCTCCACCTCTACCTAGAACATTACATAGAATTTTCATGTCTATCTATGCTGTGTGTTTTCTTTGTCTTTTAATAGCTACTATCGTGCTCTGCTCTTAGTATTCATGCTTATCTTTTCAAGAGCTTTTATTTAGTTGGTTGCTTGAACTCTCTTTAATTACCATGCTCACCTTATTAAGAGAGTTTGCTTCCGTTGCATTGGTTAATGTGTCTATGATAAAGATGCTACTTTCATGATGGTGCTTAGTAGTTCAGGTTTTCTTTTGGTTAATCTCAAATAGCTGGGGGGTTCCCAATGTGTTATTGGAGTACCAACTTGGTTTGTTTGCCTATGATATGGTATGGTTTAGTAATATCTTCCTTCGAGAATTTATTTTGATTGACTTGGCGTATGCTCACGCATATTCAAGACTGTAAAGAAATTCTGTCAAGCCTTGATGATCTTTTGTTTCTAAGTAGCGATATAACTACCATGCCCGATTCAATATTGCTTTGTCGCTCTGCATGATTATGACCGTCATTGCTCTCTTAGTTGGCCACTCCCAGTCTTTTGCTAACCTCCACCTGCACTAAGCAAATTAACCATGCAATACATAGCTCATGGGAAAGTAGCCTAAAAACTATTGTGGTAAAGAATATGTTGCTTATGTATCTTATTTCTTATAAGTTGCTTGCTGAGCGGTAACCATGTTTCTGGGGACGCCATCAACTGTCACACTTTTGTTGAATATCATGTGAGTTGCTATGCATGTTCGTCTTGTCTGAAGTAAGGGTGATTTACCATGGGTTGAATTAATATGCATATTGTTAGAGAAGAACATTGGGCCGCCAACCAAAGCCATGCATCATGGTGGAAGTTTTAGCTTGGACCTTAATCCTTAATCTCTTATGAGAATGTGCTTATGCATTAAAGAGGAGTCCATCATCTATTCTCTATGTTGTCCCGGTATGGATGTCCTCAAGTTGAGATCTATCAAAAACAAGAAATCAAATGCGATCTATCTCCTTGGACCTTTGTACAGGTGGCATAGAGGTACCCCTTTGTGACACTTGGTTGAAACATATGTAATGCAATGATAACCCATGGGGATCCGAGCTAATTAGGACAAGGAGCGAGCACTATTGGTATTCGATGCATGAGGCTTGCAACTTATAGGATGTTTTATGCATGACACATATGAAGTACTACTACCGTTGACACAATTGCTTCCATGTTTTCAAAATAAAAAGCTCTAGCACATAACCATTCTTTTACCTTTATGTTGAAGCACCAACTACTGAGAGCATGATTGTCATTCTGAGTGTAATGTGCATTGTCCCAAAGTAGCATTGTCCTTCGCATGATTGTGATATCGTTTATTCTGAAATGATCGTATCTAGTCACCACTTAAACCTTGAAGGTGCCCTTGCATTTATGTTTTGCATCACTAAAGGGGGCAAGCTAGATATCACTTTATCATATTTGCACATCATGTTCATTGCAAATCTTTTTGATGTTTCAGTTTCATGTTGTAAAACTTTCAGTCATTTGTGATTTTCTCTTGAGCCAACTTAATTACTTTAGAATCATTGTCTCAGTAAGCTTTTGTCATATGACTATGAGAAAGTCCTATATGGTTAATAGCATGTCACCACAGAAATTATTCTTGTTATCATTTACCTACTCGAGGACGAGCAGGAATTAAGCTTGGGGATGTTGATACGTCCAAAACGTATCTATAATTTCTGCTTGCTCCATGCCACTTTTGGGTGATATTGCTATGATATTCATACACTTCCATACACTTTTGATCATATTTGGACTAACTTACTAATCCAGTGCACCCCAGTGCCAGTTTCTGTTTTCGGCTGTTTTTGTATTCCAGGTTTTCACGTTTCGAGAACTGCCCAGAAAAATCCAGAAAAATTATATAGAAAATCAGCGATCCGGAAACAACACTGCGTCCGAAGGGCAGCCTGGGAGGGGGGCACAGGGGCTCCAGGCGCCCTGTGGGCGCGCCCCCCCCTGGGACGCGCCGGGGGGGCGCCTGGGCCCCCCGAGGCTCCCCCGGTGCCCTACTTTGGCATATATTTAAAGGGTCCTCCGTAACCCTCAGAACAGGAACTCTTTTCGCGATCCCATCTCTGTTCCGCCGCCGCCGCCGCTTCCAAGATCGGGAGCACCAGGAGAACTCTTCCCGGCACCCCGCCGGAGGGGAGGATCACCACCGGGAGCTTCTCCACCACCATGGACGCCTCCCGGATGACTCGTGAGTAGTCTCCCTTGGACCATGAGTCCATGACCAGTAGCTATGTGATGTTCTCCTCCCGTTCTTGTGCTTCACTAATTAGTCCTCGTGAGCTGCCCTACATGATCGAGGCACCTATGTAATCCTTATGCTGTTGCTATGTTGAGTTTGCTGGGATCCGATGGATTATGAGATTATGTTCAGATTGATCTTGAGTATTATATTTGATTCACCTCTTTTATATTTTAGTTCATAAGTAATTCTTGCATGTTCTCCGTTGTTATTTATTGCTTTGGCCGAGTAATAGGTAGTGACTCCAAGAGGGAACGTTATGCTCGATTGTGGGTTCATGCCCCTCGATGACTAGCTTTAGTGACAGAAACATGAGTCTAGGGGATGTGCTGTTGCCACAAGGGGGAAAACAACGGTGCCTGTGCCCGCGGATGCAAGGATTGTTTACTTTACGCAAAGTTCTTTTAATGCAGTTGTCTGTTGCATTGAGTTTACACTATGGGTGGGACTCGCAACTTAATACCAGCGAGATGTTCTGGATAGATATCTCAAGGTGGATGATTAGTAGTAGATATTGATGGATTTCGGTCTACTTACTTTGGCGTACCACCCATGCTTTGAACCTCAACCTTTCTTGCAATGTAGTCAGCATTGGTTTGCGTTCGTGGTCCTGTCAATTGCCCAGCTGTAATTTGTTTACCTCACATAGCTGTTTTATCGTCTTTTGGGAGAGAGACATCACTAGTGAACATCATGAGACTCCGGTCCATATTACCATCATTGATCACATCCACTATTTACTTTTCGCTATTTACCTACTATTGCAAAAACTATCTATCACTACTATCATTGCTTTTAATCCTTTGTGAACTACAAGGCCGGAGGGATTGACGACCTCTCTGTACTCGTTGGGAGCAAAGTTATTTGTATCTGTGTGCAGGTCCACGTTGGTTGCTACTAATCTGGCGCCGTAGCAATTGACACCTACTTGTTGAACCTAGGAGTCTCTTGGGATTCGATCCTTGGCATCTTTGCTAAGGGAAAACACTTCTACTTACTGCATCTTACACCTTCCACTTGGGGTAACCAACGAGGGGTTCGAGGCCCATCAGCAAGATGACATGATGTAGAGGGATAAACTCATGCAATATGATATAAACCCCATCTTTTTATCCTTGATGGCAACAATACAATACGTGCCTTGCTGCCCCTCCTGTCACCGGGAAAGGACACCGCAAGATTGAACCCGAAGCGAAACACTTCTCCCATTGCAAGAAAGATCAATCTAGTAGGCCACACCAAACTGATAACTCCTTGCAAAGATATTTAAATCATGCATAAAAGATTTCAGAGAAGAATAAATAATTGTTCATAGATAATCTTGATCATAAACCCACAATTCATCGGATCTCGACAAACACACCGCAAAAAGAATTACATCGAATAGATCTCCAAGAAGATCGAGGAGAACTTTGTATTGAGATCCAAAGAGAGAGAAGAAGCCACCTAGCTAATAACTATGGACCCGAAGGTCCGTGGTAAACTACTCACAACTCATCGGAGAGGCCATGGTGTTGATGTAGAAGCCCTTCGTGATCGATGCCTCCTCCGGTGGAGCTCCGGAACAGGCCCCAAGATGGGCTCTCACGGGTACAGGAGGTTGCGGCGGTGGAATTAGGGTTTCGTGGCGCTCTCGGATGTTTTTAGGGTACATGGATATATATAGGAGGAAGAGGCACGTCGGTGGAGCAACGAGGGGCCCACGAGGGTGGGGGGCGCCTACCCCCTCGGCGCGCCCCTGCCCTCGTGGCCGTCTCGTTTCTTCCCTGGCGTGTACTCCAAGTCTTCTGTGCTGCAATTGTTCCAAAAACGACTCTCCTGAAGGTTTCATTCCGTTTGGACTATGTTTGATATTCCTTTTCCGTGAAACACTAAAATAGGCAAAAAACAACAATTTGCACTGGGCCTTGGGTTAGTAGGTTAGTCCCAAAAATAATATAAAAGTGTATAATAAAGCTCATTAAACATCCAAAACAGATAATATCATAGCCTGGAACACTAAAAAATTGTAGATACGTTGGAGACGTATGAACTATGTATTTCTGATCTTTTTGAACCTGGGCGGCCGTCCACTTACATTCAGAGGGTATAAACCATAATGTTCTTGAAACCACCCATCAATACCAATTCCGCCAACAGAGGTCAATTAAATTCTTAATTAGTACTCAATTTTTTATGTATAATCCTCACATAAACTCAATGTATACACAAACCAACCACGTCTATAAGCATAGCAAAACTACAACTACGATGATCTGCATTGACAAGAGATAGCTCAACAATATAACACAGTAACATAGTATTCCTATACATGTATAAATTCATAGTGTGATATATACTACATGCATAGAAAACAATAGGTAAAGGATGATCAACATGTATAGGAATTTTGGTCCTGTCATATTCTTGTGGTCATTGTGAGTGCATTGAAAAAAGAATGACCTAATTTGGACATATAGACTAAAAGATATAGCTAGTTGAAGATCTAGTTGAAATCTGAAAAAAAGACAGCAAAAATCTCCTGGTCTCGAAACCCTGTAGAAGCTCTTGTAGCCTTTCCATGTGTCGGCTCCCAATTGGACGAAAACTCATGCGCGCGTGTGTGCTTACGAAAACGGCGATGGTTCATGCATGGGCTGCGGCGGCTGTTAGGCGGGTCTACGGAGAGGAGGAAGCGACGGGCGGAGGCGACATCGAGTGGCGGAGGTGGTGGTGATGTTCAACGGCGGCGAGGCTCCCTCGGTAGGAGGCGGTGGTGAAGTGAACCACAGATGCTCCAGCGGCGTTGGGTCAGCTTGTTCGTCTCCCTCAGCCGCTTTTCCGGCAACAAAGAGGTGTCAGGCGGGTGCGTCATTGAGAGGGGGATTGAAAGGAAATAAGAAGTGCGGACGGGGCATCCTTACGACGTCCGAAATGGTCGGTGACTGGCGGCGGCGGCGGAGCTCCGCTGCGAGATCGAAATCGCCCTAACCAGAGAGTGCGGCAACAGAAAGAAACATGAGAAGTAATGCGGGATCCCTCGAGGAGTCTAGCTCGTGCATGGCAACTCAGGCATGCATGGGGCGGCTTGCAGGCACGATCTCAACTCGGGTCGGCCTCGGCGTGCGCGCGGCATGGCAGCATCCGGCTCGGGGAGGGGATGAACAGGTGGCGGACCAGCGGGTCAGTGGCCAGCTGGGCCGCGGGCAAAGGGGAGATGGGGTTAATGGGTCATGGCTGTGCGCCTGGCTGTGCACCGCGCTGCAATTTTTTTTCAAAGAAAAGCTACAGAAACTAAATAACTAAAATAAAACCAATACCAGAATAAATCCTAAAAATAAAATATATAGACACACAGTAAAAATAACACTACTTATATAAACTAGAGGAACACTTGTTCCTCATCTAATGCAATTTTGGAAATTCATTTTTATGCAATACGCCACACAAACAGTAATAAAACTCTCAAATAAAATAATTTGGAGTTTGTACAAATACCAAAGCATATCAAATGAACTAAAAATAATATTACATCATGAACATTTTTAAAATAGGGAAGAAGTCATGTTAGCTCTACTACAATAATTTGCCATGTGTTGCGTAATGAAAAGAATAAAAGAACAAATAATGCAAATAAAATATGAGATGCATATGAATGATATATTAACATCCAAATTTAGGAAAATTGGGATGGTACATAAACTATCATCACAGAGCACAAGAGTAAACTGCCGAAAGTAATGCAGTGAAGTAGATTGAACTAGTGGTGCTCGATTGCGACAGAGAGATTTGGTAGACTAGTTCGCCCTTCTGCAAGAGCACTACGTCTGGTTGGATGGGCTGTGACTTAACATGGAAGATAAACTCTCTTCACCTTATTATCCTTCTACTTAGAGCTGATCAGACTCTAGTAGATTTTAGTCGTGGTAGATACTTGTCAGCTATCTCCAAACCTTCGGTCGATCTACGGGAACCACAATCACTCTTGGTTGTTGAAGATCTAGCTCGTTGAAGACAATAACTCTTCAACACTCGAGCTGAAACTTATCTGTCTAGAGAGTGCCCAGCTCTCAAGAGTAATAGGTACAAGAACTCTCACTCAGAACTACTATGATGCTAAACCACTGTTTAAGTTTGGGCTCTTGATTTTTCTCTCGGTGTATCTTAAATTCAAATCACTAAGAGAGGGGATGCTCAGTAAATCTTCTCATAAATCTTAAGTTGGAACGGGGTGGCTAATGATATACGCAGCCTTCCCTGAAGGGAAATGGCCAAATTGAACATGTGGAGCAGCCAATGGCCAATCAACACGAGTCCAACGGCTGGATTGTGAGCACAATAGTAACATTACTTGCAGATCAAGTAAAGCTAACTCCTCAGTTCGAAGGATATCTCCTGCAACAAGAAGAACAATGTCTGCTGCTGACAAGTAATCATTCGAAGCATAAAGAGATTTCTCTCGCATCTTTCATAGGTTTTGGGATAAGCATCACAGCGGATCTAAGCTTCGAGAACCTACACTGCCAAAAAAGGACACATCCGTGACATTTTGGCCCGAACGAATTTTTTACTGTCATGCTTATGACACTTCTATGACGATAATTGTGACAAAACCTGGTACCATCATAGATGTGGTGGGCTCCTACTTCTATGAAAAAAATCATGACAAAAAATGGGCTTTTCGTCCTGCGCGGGCCGAAGACGTACCTGCATGACATTCTTTGGGCCGTCCATGATGGAAAAAAATGTGGTAGAAGCTAGGGCGTGGAAAATTTCAGGGAGTTCCCGATTATGGTGGGTGGTCGGGGCGGAGCGATGCACATAGGTTTGCGTGTTTCTCTAGTATACATACACGCGTGTGTGCGAAGCGTTGGAACCCGAGCGAGGCATTTGCTTACTGAACCCGAGCGATTGCACTAGCGAGGTTATTCAACCCGAACGATCGATCCCTTTGCTGTTAACTGAACCTGAGCGATTGCTGCTGCTGCTGCTGCTTATTGAACCCGATCAAACTTCCCGCCTCTTGATGAAAAGTGATTGTGGGTGTTGGTTGAATGTGTCGAGATGTGTTTGGGGTTGGATGAATGGTTCCCGGTGGGGGATGGATGAACAATACCCCGTGTTAGTAGGAGGTTGCCGCTGGATGAACAGGACCCCGAGAGGAGGCCGCCATAGCCGAGCTGGTTGGGGCTGGATGAACAGGACCCCATGGAGGGTTGGTTGAACAGTAGCAGGTGGAGGGCAGTATGAACAATAGCCCGTGGATGAACAGCAGCTGGTGGAGGCAGGAGGAAGACGCGGTGGATGAACACTACAGGTGGAGGCTGGAGGAAGTCGACGGTGGGTGAACAGTAGCCCGTGGAGTCCCGTTTTGCGGTACGCGACACCTGTCCCGATGGACAGGACCCCCGTTTCGGCCGTAGCACTCTAACACAAGTCTGTTTCCTCCGTTTTGCGATACGCCGGACCCCTCCCAATGAACAGGATCCTGTTTCAACCATAGCCGGTCAAGCAAAAGGTCGTTTCCTTTGTTTTGCGGTATGCCATACCCTTCCCGGTGAAGAGGACCCCATTTCAATCGTACGCGCTCGAGCAGAAGGTCGTTTCCTTCAGTTTTGCGGTACGCTACACCCCTTTTCAGCTGTTTCGTCCAAGCTGATTGGCTCCCAATGAACACGATGTGTTCTGTTGTCTCCCGATGAACACGGCGCCATTTCTCCATTCCAACCCTGCCATTTGGTTGCCAATGAACACGACGCCATTGCTGTCCTCCGCTGCCTCTCCATGTACATGTAACGCCCAACATAAAATTATATCCCTCATGTGTCGAGGCATGACTTTGGGGCATAAGCGCATGCAGGAATGGTCGGAAGAGTGGTTAATCTTTACATAACCCACGTACTGAAAAGATAGAATAAGAGAGTTGGCTTACACTCGCCACAAATCCACTCAACAACATCATTATTCATACAATCTTTCAAGGGGAACACATGGTCCGACTTTGGAAAAATCAAACGAATAAAAGACAACCACCCAAGCTAGGCCCCGATCGACCCTACTAGGCACCACTACTGATCGTCCGGATAAGTGACATACATCCGGCCACGCTCTTCATAGAACTCCCACTGAAGTTCTTGTCCATCACATGTATCGAACCAGGAGGTACCTGCAGATGTTGTTGTAGTAAACTGTGATCCACGAGGACTCAGCAATCGCATTTCGGCGAATCAAGACTAACAATACTTCTGGGTAAGGTGTGGATATTTGGTGGGGTTGCAGCAAGCACTGAGCATTTATGACTGGCTAGCTTACGATTATCAGAGTAAGATGAGAAGCTACGCAAGACGGTCGCAACTAATAGTGATCAATAAGTGATCCTAACTAATTACGTATGATACATAACCCCGCCGTGTTCTCGTCCCGAACTCCCTCAAAAAGAGACCATCACGGCTACGCACATAGGTGGTGTATTTTATTTGAGTTTTTGTGTCAAGTTTTCTACAACCAGATATCATAAATTTCTAATCTTCCACATAACCACGGGCACGGCTTTTTGAAATATTAAACCCTGTAGGGGTGTCCCAACTTAGTCCATAACAAACACTCATGATCCGCAGAGTTAAATCTCCATCTTGAACAACCCGATCAAGCTCGAAATCCCGGTTGCACAAGATATTTCGACAATGGTAAGACAAATCCAGCAAGACCTCCCGATATGCCGACACTCGGATAGGAGCCGCGCGTATCTCGTCTCAGGCCACGATCGGATGGGACATCCTACGGGCAAAACCAAATCCTCTAGTTTCCTCGTGGCGGGCCCGCAGTCTACCCGGTTTGGACCAACACTCATGAGGAGCACTGGCCCGGTTTGTTGATTAAGAATCCTCGGGTTAGTTACTCCCTATGAAATTTTAATTTATTAAGCAAATGGTCAAACCAAAGTTGGGCCTTGTTGGAGGATTTTTGTTCAAAGCGAACCATCCATGGTGGCCCATAAACCCCGACCATGTTAGGAATGCCAAATCAAGAAACAAAACACCAGTATAACAGAAACAAAAGCGGCATGAGTGGAACAAAACACCAAGAAAAACTCCAAGCCTTCCACATATTACCAAATATATAGATACATTAATTTAAGTAAGAGATATTGTGATATTCCAAGATATCCATGTCCCAACATGGAACAACCTGCACTGCACGTACAACTAGCAACTCTATAAGACGGGCTGAGAAAAAGCGGTAACTTAGCCAAACAATGGTTTGCTCGGAAGGTGGGGTTCGAGGTTGTTTCATGGCAACGTGGGAGGCTGACAAACAAGTAGATAGGAAGCGCGACACAGCAATAGAATCAAGACAACTAGGAAAGCAAAGATAGTAGTGATATCAAGGAACGGTCATCTTGTCTGATACATCATCAGTGGGATCGAAAACTTGCTCCTCGTAAACGTTCTCAACGGGTGACTCGACCTCATGCTCGAACTCGTCTGCTGGTGCTACCCAAAAAAGAACAAGTATCCACATAAACACACATGACATGGAAAATAACACATGTTACATGCACGGTGAACATGATTGCATAATAAGAACGTAATAGTCGGAGCTAAGGGGCTACCGATACGAGGGATATGATGCCGGGAAGGAAAAAGGGGGTGACATGATGGAAATGGGCAAGATCTTTGGAAACCAAGTGGAAGATTCTAGTTGAAAATGATATAACGATCACCAGAAATGGATGCACGGTTTGCAAATGATGAGCAAAACAAAATGCAATGCAAAGCTGTATAAAACAGCAACATGCCAACTTGGGTGCAACATTTAAATATGCAACAGAACTTAATCATGGAAAAAATTTCATGGCATTTAAGTACATAACATACACAACAAGACATGCTTATTGAACTACTTCTAAAAGTCACTAGATCATCACCAATACAGCATGGAAATCTGACAAGTGATAACAGTTTAACAGACTTGGTGAAAACACAGAACATGGCAGGTAACATATTCAGGATGCAATGTTTAGGCCCAGTAAACTACATGCAACAGGAACTTTTCACGCCAAACAATAGCATGGCTTTCATTTAATAAATGCACTTAACAAAACTCCCTCCCTGAACATGTTCCAGAAACCCATAGATATGATGATAGCTTCAATACAAAATGACAAGTCATATAAGCAGTTTCAGACTTATTGAAATAACAATGCACGTCATAAACAAATTTGAGTAGGCATGTTTGCAAGCTTGTTCCACTCACTACAAAACATATCATGGCATGGAATAAAAACTAGCAACAAGTAGACATGATGTTGAACCTAACCATGTGCAAAACTACCACATAGCATATTTGAATTTAAATACACAAAATTGAAAAATGGCATATGCTGCATATGCTGTGATGTCTACTACGCAACCTTCTTCTTGTAGATGTCGTTGGGCCTCCAAGTGCATAGGTTTGTAGGACAGTAGCAAATTTCCCTCAAGTGGATGACCTAAGGTTTATCAATCCGTGGGAGGCGTAGGATGAAGATGGTCTCTCTCAATCAACCCTGCAACCAAATAACAATGAGTCTCTTGTGTCCCCAACACACCCAATACAATGGTAAATTGTATAGGTGCACTAGTTCGGTGAAGAGATAGTGATACAAGTGCAATATGGATGGTAGATATAGGTTTTTGTAATATGAAAAATATAAAAACAGCAAGGTAACTAATGACAAAACTGAGCGTAAACAGTATTGCAATGCTAGGAAACAAAGCTTAGGGTTCATACTTTCACTAGTGCAAGTTCTCTCAACAATAATAACATAACTAGGTCATATAACTATCCCTCAACATGCAACAAAGAGTCACTCCAAAGTAATAGCAGAGAACAAACGAAGAGATTATTGTAGGGTATGAAACCACCTCAAAGTTATTCTTTCTGATCGATCTATTCAAGAGTCCGTAGTAAAATAACACGAAGCTATTCTTTCTGTTTGATCTATCCTAGAGTTCGTACTAGAATAACACCTTAAGACACAAATCAACCAAAACGCTAATGTCACCTAGATACTCCATTGTCACCTCAAGTATCCGTGGGCATGATTATACGATATTCATCACACAGTCTCAGATTCATCTATTCAACCAACACAAAGAACTTCAAAGAGTGCCCCAAAGTTTCTATCGGAGAGTCAAGACGAAAACGTGTGCCAACATGCATAAGTTCACAAGGTCACTGAACCCGTAAGTTGATCACCAAAACATACATCAAGTGAATCGATAGAATACCCCATTGTCATCACGGGTATCCCATGCAAGACATACATCAAGTGTTCTCAAATCCTTAAAGACTCAACCCGATAAGATAACTTCAAAGGGAAAACTCAATCCATTACAAGAAGCTAGAGGGGGAGAAACATCATAAGATCCAACTATAGTAGCAAAGCTCGTGATACATCAAGATCGTGACATCTCAAGAACACAAGAGAGAGAGAGATCAAACACATAGCTACTGGTACATACCCTCAGCCCCAAGGGTGAACTACTCCCTCCTCGTCATGGAGAGCGCCGGGATGATGAAGATGGCCACCGAAGAGGGATTCCCCCTCCGACAGTGTGCCAGAACGGGTCTAGATTGGTTTTTGGTGGCAACAAAGGCTTTTGGCGGCGGAACTCTCGTTCTAGGTTATTTTTTGGAGGTTTCTATATATATAAGGGGTGTTGGAGTTGGGAACAAGTAAGGGGGGTCTCCGGGCTTACGAGATAGGGGGCGCGCCCCCCACCCTTGTGGGCAGCCCAGGACTCTCCTGGTCCATCTCCAGTACTCCTTGGGCTTCTTCTGGTCCAAAAACAACCTGCGTTGAGTTTCAGGTCAATTGGGCTCCGTTTGGTATTCCTTTTCTGTGATACTCAAAAATAAGGAAAAACAGAAACTGGCACTAGGCTCTAGGTTAATAGGTTAGTCCCAAAAATCATGTAAAAGTATATATTAAAGCCCATTAAACATCCAAAACAGATATTATAATAGCATGGAACAATAAAAAAATATAGATACATTGGAGATGTATCAAGCATCCCCAAGCTTAATTCATGCTCGTCCTCGAGTAGGTAAATGATAAAAACAGAATTTTTGATGTGGAATGCTACCTAACATAATTTTCAATGTAATTCTCTTTATTGTGGCATGAATGTTCAGATCCGAAAGATTCAGGACAAAAGTTTAATATTGACATAAGCATAATAATACTTCAAGCGTACTAACAAAGCAATTATGTCTTCTCAAAATAACATGGCCAAAGAAAGTTCAGCCCTACAAAATCATATAGTTTGGCTATGCTCCATCTTCGTCACACAAAATACCCAAATCATGCACAACCCCGGTTTCAGCCAAGCAATTGTTTCATACTTCAATTTTTTCAAACTTTTCAACTTTCACGCATTACATGAGCGTGAGCCATGGATATAGCACTATAGGTGGAATAGAGTGGTGGTTGTGGAGAAGACAAAAGAGGAAGATGGTCTCACATCAACTAGGCGTATCGATGGGCTATGGAGATGCCCATCAATATATATCAATGTGATTGAGGAGGGATTGCCATGCAACGGATGCACTAGAGCTATATATGTATGAAAGCTCAACAAAAGAAAATAAGTGGGTCTGCATCCAACTTGCTTGCTCACGAAGACCTAGGGCATTTGAGGAAGCCCATCGTTGGAATATACAAGCCTAGCTCTATAATGAAAATTCCCACTAGTATATGAAAATGACTAAACAAGAGACTCTCTATCATGAAGATCATGGTGCTACTTTGAAGCACAAGTGTGGAAAAAGATAGTAGCATTGTCCCTTTTGGGGGGGGGGGGCTTTTTTTGCCTTTCCCTTTTTTATTTGGCCTTTCTTTGTTTCTTTCTTTTTTTGGCCTTTATGTTTTTTTTATTTTTTTCGGGACAATGCTCTAATAATGATGATCATCACACTTCTATTTATTTATAACTCAAGGATTACAACTCGATACTAGAACAAATATGACTCTATGTGAATGCCTCCAGCGGTGTACCGGGATGTGCAATGAATCAAGAGTGACATGTATGAAAGAATTATGAAAGGTGGCTTTGCTTCAAATACAATGTTAACTACATGATCATGCAAGGCAATATGACAATGATGAAGCGTGTCATAATAACCGGAACGGTGGAAAGTTGCATGGCAATATATCTCGGAATGGCTATGGAAATGCCATGATAGGTAGGTATGGTGGCTGTTTTGAGGAAGATATATGGTGGGTGTATGGTACTGGCGAAAGTTGCACGATACAAGAGAGGCTAGCAATGGCGGAAGGGTGAGAGTGTGTATAATCCATGGACTCAACATTAATCATAAAGAGCTCACATACTTATTGAAAAAATCTACAAGTCATCAAATCAAAGTACTACACGCATGCTCGTAGGGGAAGGGTTGGTATGAGTTAACCATCGCGCGATCCCGACCTCCACACAAAGGATGACAATCAAAGAAATACCTCATGCTTCAAATTTGTCACACAATGGTTACCATACGTGCATGCTACGGGACTTGCAAACCTCAACACAAGTATTTCTCAAATTCATGACTACTCTACTAGCATGACTCTAATATCACCATCTTCATATCTTAAAACAATCATCAAGTATCAAACTTCTCATAGTATTCAATGCACTTTATATGAAAGATTTTATTATACCCATCTTAGATGCCCATCTTATTAGGACTAGTTTCATAACCTAAGCAAATTAACATGCTGTTCTAAAAGACTCTCAAAATAATATAAGTGAAGCATGAGAGTTCATCTATTACTTCAAAATATAACCACCGTCGTTCTCTAAAAGATATAAGTGAAGCACTAGAGCAAACGACAAACTACTCGGAAAGATATAAGTGAAGATCAATGAGTAGTCGAATAATTATGGAACTATGTGAACACTCTCTAACATTTAATAATTTCAGATCTTGGGATATTATTCAAACAGCAAGCAAAACAAAAAAAAATTTGACGCTCCAAGCAAAACACATATCATGTGGTGAATAAAAATATAGTCTCAAGTAAAGTTACCGATAGACGAAGACGAAAGACGGGATGTCTTCCCGGGGCATCCCCAAGCTTAGGCTCTTGGTTGTCCTTGAATATTAAATTGGGATGCCTTGGGAATCCCCAAGCTTAGGCTCTTGCCACTCCTTATTCCATAGTCCATCGAATCTTTACCCAAAACTTGAAAACTTCACAACACAAAACTTAACAGAAAACTCGTAAGCTCCGTTAGTATAAGAAAATAAAACCACCACTTAGGTACTATTGTGAACTCATTCTAAATTCATATTGGTGTAATATATACTGTATTCAAACTTCTCTATGGTTCATACCCTCCGATACTACTCATAGATTCATCAAAATAAGCAAACAACACACGAAAAACAGAATCTGTCAAAAACAGAACAGTCTGTAGCAATCTGCAACTTTCGAATACTTTTGTAACTCAAACAATTCTGAAATAAATTGGTAAAGGTGGGGAATTTGTCTATTAATCTTCTGCAAAAAGAATAAACTTAAAAGCACACTCTAGTAGAAAATGGCAGCTAATCTCTTGAGCGCAAAGTTTCTGTTTTTTACAGCAAGATCACATTAACATTGACCCAAGTCTTCCCAAAGGTTCTACTTGGTAATTTATTGAAACAAAAGCTATTAAACATGAATACTAAAGTAGCTTAATCATGTGAACACACAAAAACAGTAGGGGTAAATGTTGGGTTGTCTCCCAACAAGCGCTTTTCTTTAATGCCTTTTAGCTAGGCATGACGATTTCAATGATGCTCACATAAAAGATGAGAATTGAAACACAACAGGAGCATCATGAAGAATATAGCTAGCACATTTAAGTCTAACCCACTTCCTATGCATAGGAATTTTGTGAGCAAACAACTTATGGGAACAATAATCAACTAGCATAGGAAGGCAAAACAAGCATAACTTCAAAACTTTAAGCACATAGAGAGGAAACTTGATATTATTGCAATTCCTACAATCATATGATACTCTCTCATAATAATTTTCAGCAGCATCATGAATGAATTCAACAATATATCCATCACATAAATCATTCTTTCCATGATCTCTTGTATAGAAATTTTACTACTCTCCACATAAGCGGAATTCTTCTCATTCAGAATAGTGGGAGTATCGTAAGAAACTCAAATACTATAAATTGTTTCCACATTAAAAGGGTAATGTTCAGAAAAAGGGTAATCATAATCATGAAAAGTTTTATAAATATAATCATCACTACTTTTTATAGCATAAGCGCCATCACAATAATCATCCTAAATAGGAGGCATGCTATGATCATAATAAATTTGCATATCAAAACTTGTGAGGCTAAAAATATCAACTTCATCAAACGTAGCATCCCCAAGCTTGGGACAAACATTAATGCCAGCAAATAAATTCTCAAACATGTCATTCTCATCAAACATAGCACCCCCAAGCTTGGGCCTTTTCATATCATAAGCATAATCACCCTCATCATTAATAGTATGGATAGCACCGATAGTATAGCAATTATCATCATCACAATGAGTAATATGAGCAACATCATTTGGAAGGGATACCTTTTTATCTTTGCTTCTCCGTATTTTCTTTTTCTTCTTCACAGTAAGTAAGGGTTTAATCTTCTTTTTGGAGCTCCTTATTAATGAGATTGGTCGAAGAGAAGGCTCCTCCTCGTTACCTGATGCATCATAAGAAAGAATAGGAGGATATTGGGAAATATCTTCCCTTTCATTAGTATTCTCTTCATCTTCTATTTTTTATTGTCTTTATGTAATTGGAAATATAAGGATTTTCAATGCAATTCACCACACAATACATATAAATTTCCTCTAGATCAAAATCAAGAACTTTATCATGGGAAAATTCTGGAATATTCTTAGTTATACATTTCATTTATTCATAACCCAAAAGAAAACTAAGTTCATTATGATGTGCAAGGGAAATCAAGTCATCACAATTTTTGGACACGATTCGATCATGAAACAATTTGCATTGTAGATTTAAATGACCACGTTCATTGCAAAGTTCACAAGTACGGCGAAGAAAATTTAAATTTTCAGCACAATCATCTAGCCTTTCTTGCAACCATTTAGTTTCTAAATACTTATGCCTCTTGCAAAATCTATCTTCCTATTTGGTGTATACTTGCAAACTCTATGCACTCCAGAAAAATTGACATGCTTATATGAGATATTTTCATCATGACTAGTGCAATTATCATTAGTACTATGGATATGCGAAGAATTCACACTAACAACATTGCAATCATGCTCATCATTCAAGTTTTTAGTGCCAAGCATTCTAAGTAATTCTTCTTCTAGTACTTGAGCACAATTTTCCTTCCCATCATTTTCACGAAAGATATTAAAAAGATGAAGCATATGAGGTAACCTCAATTCCATTTTTAGTTTCCTTTTATAAACTAAACTAGTGATAAAACAAGAAACTAAAAGATTCGATTGCAAGATCTAAAGATATACCTTCAAGCACCAACCTCCCCGGCAACGGCGCCGGAAAAGAGTTTCGTTGACGGGATGTGAGTGCCACTTACCTAGCCTCCTCGGCAACGGCACCAGAAAAGAGCTTGATGTCTACTATGCTACCTTCTTCTTGTAGACGTTGTCGGGCCTCCAAGTGTAGAGGTTTGTAGGACAGTCACAAATTTCCCTCAAGTGGATGACCTAAGGTTTATCAATCCGTGGGAGGCGTAGGATGAAGATGGTTTCTCTCAAGCAACACTGCAACCAGATAACAAAGAGTCTCTTGTGTCCCCAACACACCCAATACAATGGTAAATTGTATAGGTGCACTAGTTCGGCGAAGAGATGGTGATACAAGTGCAATATGGATGGTAGATATAAGTTTTTGTAATATGAAAATATAAAAACAACAAGGTAACTAATGATAAAAGTGAGCATAAACGGTATTGCAATGCTAGGAAGCAAGGCCTAGGGTTTATACTTTCACTAGTGCAAGTTCTCTCAACAATAATAACATACCTGGATCATATAACTATCCCTCAACATGCAACAAAGAGTCACTCCAAAGTTACCAATAGCGGAGAACAAACGAAGAGATTATTGTAGGGTACGAAACCACCTCAAAGTTATTCTTTCTGATCGATCTATTCAAGAGTAAAATAACATGAAGCTATTCTTTTCGCTCGATCTACCCAAGAGTTCGTACTAGAATAACACCTTAAGACACAAATCAACCAAAAACCTAATGTCACCTAGATACTCCATTGTCACCTCAAGTATCCGTGGGCATGATTATACGGTATGCATCACGCAATCTCAGATTTGTCTATTCAACCAACACAAAGAACTTCAAAGTGTGCCCCAAAGTATCTATCAGAGAGTCAAGACGAAAACGTGTGCCAACTGCTACTTCTCGAGCTTGCGTTGTATTCCCTCGAAGAGGAAAGGGTGATGCAACACAGTATCGTAAGTATTTCCCTCAATTTTTGAGAACCAAGGTATCAATCCAGTAGGAGACCACTTGCAAGTCCCTCGCACCTGCACAAACAAATAAGAACTTCGCAGCCAATGTGATAAGGGGTTGTCAATCCCTTTACGGTCACTTACGAAAGTGAGATCTGATAGATACGATAGTTTGGTATTTTTGGTATTTTTTGGATATAAGAACAGAAAGTAAAAACAGCAAAGTAAAGTAGATTGTAGATTGATATGTTGAGAATAGACCCGGGGGCCATAGGTTTCACTAGTGACTTCTCTCATGATAGAAGAATTCTTACAATGGGTGAACAAATTATGGTTGAGCAATTCATAGAAAAGCGAATAATTATGAGAATATCTAGGCATGATCATTATATATAGGCATCACTGCTACTTCTCGAGCTTGCGTTGTATTCCCTCGAAGAGGAAACGGTGATGCAACACAGTAGCATAAGTATTTCCCTCAGTTCTTGAGAACCAAGGTATCAATCCAGTAGGAGACCGCGCGCGAGTCCCTCGCACCTGCACAAACAAATAAGAACTTCGCAGCCAATGCGATAAGGGGTTGTCAATCCCTTTACGGTCACTTACGAAAGTGAGATCTGGTAGTTTGATATTTTTGGTATTTTTTGGATATAAGAAGAGAAAGTAAAAACGATAAAGTAAAGTAGATTGTAGATTGATATGTTGAGAATAGACACGGGGGCCATAGGTTTCACTAGTGGCTTCTCTCATGATAGCAGAATTTTATGGTGGGTGAACGAATTACTGTCGAGCAATTGATAGAAAAGCGAATAATTATGAGAATATCTAGGCATGATCATTATATATAGGCATCACGTCCGTGACAAGTAGACCGAAACAATTCTGCATCTACTACTATTACTCCACACATCGACCGCTATCCAGCATGCATCTAGAGTATTAAGTTCATAAGAATAGAGTAACGCCTTAAGCAACATGACATGATGTAGAGGGATAAACTCAAGCAATATGATATAAACCCCATCTTTTTATCCTCGATGGCAACAGTACAATACGTGCCTTGCTGCCCCTACTGTCAGTGGGAAAGGACACCGCAAGATTGAACCCAAAGCCAAGCACTACTCCCATTGCAAGAACTATAGATCTAGTAGGCCAAACCAAACCAATAATTCGAAGAGACTTGCAAGGATATTATAATCATACATAATTTTTTTTAGAAAAGAACCAAATATTTTTCTCATAGATAATCTTGATCATAAACCCACAATTCATCGGATCTCGACAAACATACCGCAAAAAGAGATTACATCGAATAGATCTCCTTGAAGACTGAGGAGTACTTGGTATTGAGATCCAAAGAGAGTTAATAAGCCATCTAGGTACTAACTATGGACCCGAAGGTTTGTGGTAAACTACTCACAACTCATGGTGAGGCGATGGTGTTGATGTAGAAGTAGTCTGTTGTAGATCCCTCCTCTGGCGGAGCTACGGAACAGGCCCCAAGATGGGATCTCACGGGAACAGAATGTTGCGGTGGTGGAATTAGACTGTTCTCTGCTCTTCTGATTTTTTCGGGGTACATGGATATATATAGGAGGAAGGTGGGCATCGGGGGACCAACGTGGGGCCCACGAGGCAGGGGGCGCGCCCTGTAGGGGGGCACCCTCGTGGACGCCACATGTGCCCTATTCCATGGTTCTCAAGTCTCCCGTGAAGATATCGCTCCAAAAATATCTCTCCCGAAGGTTTCATTCCATTTGGACTCCGTTTGATATTCCTTTTCTGTAAAACCCTGAAATAAGCAAAAAACATCAATTTGGACTGGGCCTTTGGGTTAATAGGTTAGTTCCAAAAATAATATAGAAGTGTATAAAAAAGCCCATTAAACATCCAAAACATCATAAATAATAGCATGGAATAATAAAAAATTATAGATACGTTGGAGACGTATCAAGCATCCCCAAGCTTAATTCCTGCTCGTCCTCGAGTAGGTACATGATAAAAACAGAATTTTTGATGTGGAATGCTAACCAACATAATTTTCAATGTAATTCTTTTTATTGTGGCATGAATGTTGAGATATGAAAGATTCAAGACAAAAGTCCATATTGACATAAGAAATAATAATACTTCAAGCATACTAACAAAGCAATCATGTCTTCTCCAAATACCATGGCTAAAGAAAGTTATCCCTACAAAATCATATAGTCTGGCTATGCTCCCTCTTCATCACACAAAATATTCATATCATGCACAACCCCGGTTTCAGCCAAGCACTTGTTTTCATACTCTATTCTTTCAAACATTTCAACTTTCATGCAATACATGAGCGGGAGCCATGGATATAGCACTATGGGTGGAATAGAGTGGTGGTTGTGGAGAAGATAAAAAGGTGGAAGATAGTCTCACATCGACTAGGCGTATCAACGGGCTATGGAGATGCCCATCAATAGATATCAATGTGAGTGAGTAGGGATTGCCATGCAACGGATGCACTAGAGCTAAAAATGTGTGAAAGCTCAACAAAAGAAACTAAGTGGGTGCGCATCCAACTAACTTACTCATGAAGACCTAGGGCATTTGTGGAAGCCCATCATTCGAATATACAAGCCAAGTTCTATAATGAAAAATTCCCACTAGTATAGGAAATTGACTAAACATGAGACTCGCTATCATGAAGAACACGGTGCTACTTTGAAGCACAAGTGTGGAAAAGGATAGTAGCATTGTCCCATCTCTCTTTTCTCTCTTTTTTTGGAGCGGCTTTCTCCTTTTTTTATTTAGCCCCTCTCTATATATTTTTCGGGCCATCTCTTTTTATTTATTTGGACTTTATCTCTTTTTTTGTTTCCTCACACGGGACAATGCTCTAATAATGATGATCACCACACTTTTATTGATTTAGACTCGATATTACAACTCGATACTAGAATGAAGTATGACTCTATATGAATGCCTCCGGCGGTGTACCGGGATGTGCAATGAATCAAGAGTGATATTTATGAAAAATTATGCATGGTGGCTTTGCCACAAATACGATGTCAACAACATGATCATGCATGGAAATATGACAATATGAAGCGTGTCATATGAACGGAACGGTGGAAAGTTGCGTGGCAATATATCTCGGAATGGCTATGGAAATGACATGATAGGTAGATATGGTGGCTGTGTTGAGGAAGGTATATGGTGGGTGTATGGTACCGGCGAAAGTTGCGCGGTACAAGAGAGGCTAGCAATGGTGGAAGGGTGCGAGTGCGTATAATCCATGGACTCAAAATTAGTCATAAAGAACTCATATACTTATTGCAAAAATTTACGAGTCATCAAAACAAAGCAATCAATGCATGCTCCTAAGGGGGAGGTTGGTAGGAGTTAACCATCGCACGCCCCCGACCTCCACACAAAGGATGACACTCTACAAATACCTCATGCTCTAACTTCGTCAGATAGCAGTTCACCATACGTGCATGCTACGGGAATCACAAACTTTAACACAAGTATTTCTCAATTTCATAATAACTCCACTAGCATGACTCTAATATCACTATCCTCATATCTCAAAACAATTATCAAGTATCAAACTTGTTGGCTTCCTCGCAACCAGGGTACCCAGACTTGCATGTGTGTGGGCCACAGCGTGCTCCTGCCACGGCCTGGTACGGCCCAGCTGATCAACCAGCTGCCCAAGACCCTCCTGAGGGGGCTAGGCCTCGCGAGGAGAACAACGTCAAGACCCCCTCAGGAGCGGCCTCGGCAAGGTGCTCCAGAGGGGCGGAGAATCCGAGGCCAAGCCTGCCTCAGGAGGAGGCAGCGACGTAAGCAGTGACGCACCACGCCAGCGGGTGCCAGTGCCAGCCAGCGGCGCAGTTGTCGTTTCGGTTCAAAGGAGGCACCGCAGGCGCAGGTTCCCGAGGAGCGGGACAAAGGTTTCCCCTTTGGTGCAACAAGACCGAAGACCGCAAGGACGACAGGGAGGATGTCACCACCGAGCACACCACCGCGTCACCGCCTAATCCTTTTGCAGGCGAAGACTGCTTTTGTCAGGGTAGGAACATCCTTGTGTTCCCGCTCAAAAATGGCCGTTGTGGGATCCCCTCCCGCCTAAACATTTCGGGGCAAGAGGACCCTGGCCGCCTATATAAGTAGCTAGGATCCCAACTATGACGGGGAAGGCAGATCGGCAAACTCGGCCTCCACACAAAGGTGCAAGAACTCTTGCCTCCAGACCCTCCTGAGCTCTCCTCCTAAGCTTAGGAACCACTGTACTAGTTCTTATTCTAGCCCTCCTGAGGCCAATCCACCAAAGCAGGAAGTAGGGTTTTACACCACAAGGTTGCCCGAACCTGGGTAAACTCTTGCGTGCTCCGCTTGTTGTTTGCGTGAATATTTTCACTAGGCGAGGGCGAGATGCTAGGTAGACGTGAGTGGGAGAGATCTTCGTTCACGCCCCTTTGTTCGAAATTCTTGTGTTTGCGGAGCCCGTAATCCGACATTTGGTGCGCCAGGTAGGGGTGTGTCAAGATCTCGCCTCTCTGACGACTTCGTCTCGCTCTCATCCGTCGACCCCGCGTCGCCAAGCTTCAACGGATCGTGACCCCGATGGCAGAGGCGCATCAGACGCGTGTGGAAGCCCATGGCGCCCGTGCCGCTCGAGCGTCGCCCTTCGGCCACAGGACTCGCCGTCACCCGACCTTGATCGGGGCCGACAGCACGATGAGCATCACCGACCCGCCGCCGGGGGACCGGCAGCACCCACCGCCCACACGATGCCAAAGCCGCGCAGCGGCACGGGCCACCGAGAACGCAGCAGCGAGCTCACGGGACCGACATGAAATGGCGAACATGAGGGCCGCGCTGCTGGTGGCGAGGGTGCTGATAAGGTGCCAGTTGCTCTATAGCGGCCACGACGCGCTACTCCAAAAGTTGGGCGAGCTCCTCGATGCCGCCAGCACCCGAGCCGAGCCATTCTGCTTCCACACGACGAAGCCAGGAACCGGGTGCCGCGCCAGCCGCGCCCGGTTGCCCGTATGGTCAAGACCTGCGGCGACCTACGAGGGCGACATGGGGTATGATCCGCTGAACCCTGTGTATGACACCGCCCCTCTGCCTCGAAGCCTTTTGTACCGCTCCCGTCGAGGAGCCATTAGGAGACAACCGCAGGACTACGCCCGACGCTGGATGCGATCAGGCGCCGGCACGAGGGGGGGTTAGGAGCGGAAGGCCGAGGGACAGACCCCCTGCTCTTAGCCCTCGACCCTTCGCCATAGTCACCGACGGCCATGGAGCGCGAATGAAGCACCGCAGGTGCCCGAGAGGGCCGGCACACGCGGAACTGGCCGTAGGCCTCACGCTGGCAGCATTTCTGGCTCGGAGCCTCGGCAGGCCAAGGAGACACTCCAGGTACCGCGTAAAGACAGAAAGGGAAGGGAAGGCCCGAGTCAGGCCCTTGTCCCCCCCCCCCACGCGTGACTCGTCGCGCATGAGCCCGCCCTGGATTTCACCAGGGGCTCGCCGGCGGCGGGTATGATGCGCGTGGGGAGGGGCTTTCTCCCCCTCCATTTAACCTCAAGATGCTGCGCCTCCTGGCGCACCATCCCCCGGGCTACGGAGGGTGCGTCTGAAGGTGGTACGGCAGCCCGTCCTACGCACACCAGGAGGGACCAAGACCGCGGCTTCGTCCCCCTGCTCACGAAATCCCGTACCCGCTGGGCCCGACCCTGATCAGGAAGGGCTCAGGGGCCATTAGGAGCGTGGGTAGGGCGGGGTCCCCCTCGCACCTCAGGACGCTGCGTCTCCGGACGACGTTAGCCCCCAAGGGCAAAGCGTGCTCGGAGATCGCGTAAGCGGTGTACCTGGTGCTCGGCAGGGGGGCCTATGGCCAAGGTCCCATCCCCCCATCATGTGCAATGTCCCACCTCATGAATGCCGCCTTCTTGTGAGTTCATGGCGGGAGCGGACTAGCACAGGGCGGGGCCCTTGAAGCGAAGGGGCAGGCAGGTTAGAAGATCTCTGCTCGTGACACTCTCACGTAATAATGAGTGGGGCTTTACACGCCCCGGAGTCCCTGGAGCGTCGCCCTAGGGCCTCGGGGGCTCCCTCCCACGTCCTAGTGGATGCACCATGCTCCGCGCTGGTCGTCGACACTGCGCTCCAATGGCTATGCCCACACCCACTAGTGGTAGCCCTACGCTCCGCGCTGGGGAGAAGACTGAAGACCTGCTCGAGGGCCGGACACGGCCCCACCTTTTTGCCATTCGCATTTGCCTCCTCTGTATCTGCTTTTTCAAGCCGATCCCGTGGCTACGCGACTCGTTTCTTGAATAAAGGTGGAGAGCTTTTGTCCGTGTTTTGTGATTTTCGCTCAGTTTTCCTTCGCCCAGTCCATTTTTCGCCTTGCTCGGCTGAGCCGGGCTACGTATGTGACCCAGCAAGGGCCTTCTGTCCGGGCTACGTCCGTGACCCTGCGCTATCACTCCTCGCGAGCAGGGGCCGATGTGCGGGCACACGTTCTGTCTGGTCCACGGCCAGACCGCCAATCACTCTTGCGCTCTCTACAGGTTCTCACGAGGCGCGCCCGGACGAGGTCAGCAGATGCTCCCCTCGGAAATGCAACAAGGGCCTGAGGTCTTAGCCTCAGGGACAAACGTCACTAGGGAGTGCCTAAAACCTATCCTTATAGTGCTCAAACTCATTTTTACATCATCAAAAGTGTAAGTCTTGTGACACTCATCTTACCCAGCTCTGGAGCAACAACCAAAAACAAACTTACGGCAGGAGCTGGACTAAGCATCGACATCTTCGTCAGAATTGTCGACTTCGCCCCCTCAAGCACCGGCGCGTCATCGATGGCTGGAAGGAGCTCTGTCACCAACACGTCCACGTGGTCGCTCACCCATCCCTCCAAGGGGCCAGCGACCGCCTCAGGCGCAGGCTTCAGCAAGGCCCCGAAGTCCGTATGAGGGTCAAGACGGAGCAAGTTTCCAAAGATGAGGGAGACCCCACTCCTGAGGACGCCAGGGCTCTACTCCTAGACAAGCTGCCGAGCCTTCATGACCCCACCTTCAAGACGCTCCACCACTCTGGTAAAGAACCCGAGATACCCGGCGTCATCATCAACGAGAGGGTCATCGACCCTCGAGTCAAGAAGCTCACTTAGGGCTCGGTCGGCCCGGTGCCGTAGGGCCTCGAACATCTTCGAGCGGGTGTGCTGCATCCCACGGGCTCGCGCGGCCTCCGCAGAATTCCGGGCCGCGAGGGTGGAAATGTCTTCCACTTGCTTATGAAAGAAGGACAGTTCCGCCCTGGCAGTGCCGCGAGCCTTCTCCGACGCCCACTCACGCTGCTCCGTCGTGGCACAGGCCCCCTTCAACACCTGCTCACGATGCTCGGCTGCAGCACGAGCCTTCTCCGACACCTGCAGACGGCGCTCGACATTCGCCAGTTTGCTCTTAAGATCCGTGACCTCCATCTGGAGCTCCTTGCGCTTATCAGCAAAGCGAGTCTTGTGAAGCACCAGCTTCTCGCGGTAATCCTTCCGAAAACGTTCTGCCTCCCTGGCAGCCTTCCTCGCGATGACGCTTCAGGGCGTCTGATGCCTCCCGCACAAGATCATGACAGACCGCGCTCCTGCGCAGCGCAAGTTCCAGGAGGCGACCAGGCTCGTCCTCGACATCCGCGCTGCCCAAAGGGAGCTCCCCTTCTCCCTCCCCTTCAGCGTGCACCTCGGAGTTAACCCGGGGGCCACACGCTTCCTTCGGCACAAGGGGCAGGCGTGTTCCTAATGGGCGGTCGGCCATCCGGGCTGCCTTAAGAGCTTGCTGATCCACGGTGAAGACAAGCCCCGGGGCACAGGACAGGCCCCCGATGCACCAAGAGCTGCTTTGCCCCAGAAGCACTCGGGGGCTGGGAGCACGACCCACGCAATAAGGTCCGGGCACGGCTTCGAGAACCCGCGCGAGGCCTCCCGAAGACCCCGCATGGTCCGGCGGAGGAATACGGGCAGAAGCTCCTGCGAGCCTCGCCGAGCGGCTCGAGAGTAAGTCGGAGGAGACCCTGTGGAGCAAGGGGTCAGGAGAACCATATTGGGAAAGACAGGAAGAGCTGAGACACACGCACCTGCTCGGGCAGTCAGCTTCATCCTCTTCAGAGCCTCGGGGCAGGGTCGTAGCTTCTCCTCAACCTCCGCCTCTTGCCTAGCGCCGCTAAGGACGACAGGAGGCCGCTTGAGGCAGATGCGCCTAGGCCTGGGGCAGGGCTGGGGCGGATGCCCGCGGCCGGCGCCCTCTTCCCCGATGCGATGTCCTCTGGACTCGCCTCGCCGGAGACTGCTGCGCCTTCCCTTCAGTCGCTTTAGGAGCCAGCGGTGCCTCGGTACCTTCCGCCACCTCCGTCGACACCGGCGCCCGTGCTTCCTCCGCCTGCTCCAAGGGCGGAGTGGACCCTAGACCAGGGGCCCCGCTTGACACGTCTGCCCCGGAAGGAAACGATGGGCTCGCGATCCTCGACACCACCACCAAGGGATCGTCATGAGGATCAAAGGCGCCCCCCGGCAACAGTCCCCACGCATCGAAGCGGGGCATCTTTTCGGCGAAAGCTCTTCTGGCCACAGGGGCCAAGTACAAGGGAGTCTCGGAGACAGGGCGTGCTTCGGGCACCCCGCCGACAAGCAGCCGCAGCAGCCCCTGGAGCGTCTCAGGAGGGAGTTGCTTCCGCTGAAGACGCGCGCGATCATCAAGACCTGAGAGGGCCCACATTGGGCGAGAATGGCGCTGGAGTGGGGCGACATGGAGGACAAGGAAATCCCTCACCACCATCGCCAGGTTCAACCCGTTTCTCCTCAGGATGGCCAGGCGATGCATAACTGGCTCCGCCCGTGGATCTGAGTGGGCCTCGTGCCCCCAGCCCGATTTCGGCACCGCCGGCGCATTGGGAAGGTGGAATTGGGGGCTGTACGCAACAACATCAACGTACACCCACTGCCGGCAAAATCCTGTTGTGGTTGGATGAAGCGAGAAGTCGATTCCGAAGGTACCAGTCGCTTCCACCACGTGCAATGACACGCACCCCGAGCGCTGCCCCCTGTTGACCAAGGAGAGGGCGAAGAAGTGGCGAAACAGGGCCACAGACGGGGAAATGCCAATGAAAGCTTCACACAGAAATGCGAAGCCGGAAAGGAGGATGATGGACCCAGGGTCCGGGTGCAGCGCCTGAATCTGGTAATGCTTGAGCATTGCATAGAAGAAGGCGGAAAAAGGGGGAAGGAGACCCCCGAAGATGGTGTGGAGATGAAGCTGGATGTCGTTGGCACCGAGCACCGCCGTCGGCCGGGAGGCAAGCCAGACCTGAATCGGCCCCCACTCATTAGATGCGTCAGCCAAGGCACGACGCACCTTGTCCAGACCCTCCTGGTTCACCACGAGGGAGCGGTCCAGCGCCAGCTCGAGCACCAGCGGCGCCGCAGCAGGCTTGCCGCCCCCCTCCTCTTCGCCCTGCGTGACATGGTGGCAAGGAGAGAAGGGGCAGAGAAGGCAAGTAAAGGGAGAAAGCGATTGGAGGGCAGAAGGCAGAGGCGGCAGCAAGGAGATCTATCGGTTGTGCGATTGGGAAAACTCACGACTACCAAGACTGCGTGGGAAGCGGGGTCTCCCACGTCCCATCCAACCATCGCACGCCAGCCTAGCCCGCAGCCTTTGGGGCCCGCGGCGCTCGTCCTCGACTAAGGCTTTGCCTCGAAGCCAACTCCGCGCGCGCCTTGGGCCCGGGGGCTACTGTCGGCGTCCTGGGAACCAGGGTACCCAGACTTGCCTGTGTGCGGGCCGCAGCACGCTCCTGCCACGGCCCGGTATGGCCCAGATGATCGACCAGTTGCCCAAGACACTCGCGAGGGGGCTAGGCCTCACGAGGAGAACAACGTCAAGATCCCCTCAGGAGCGGCCTCGACAAGGTGCTCCGGAGGGGCGGAGAATCCAAGGACAAGCCGGCCTCAGGAGGAGGCAGCGACGTAAGCAGTGACGCACCGCGCCAGCGGGTGCCAGCGCCCGCCAGCGGCGCAATTGCCGTTTCGGTGCAAAGGAAGAAGCGCAGGCACATGTTCCCGAGGAGCGGGACAAAGGTTTCCCCTTTGGTGCAACAAGACTGAAGACCACAAGGACGACAGGGAGGATGTCACCACCGAGCCCACTACCGCGTCACCGCCTGATCCTTTTGCAGGTGAAGACTGCTTTTGTCAGGGTAGGAACGTCCTTGTGTTCTCACTTAAAAATGGCCGTTGTGGGATCCCTTCCCACCTAAACATTTTGAGGGAAGAGGACTCTGGCCGCCTATATAAGTAGCTAGGATCCCCACTATGACGGGGGAGGCAGATCGGCAAACTCGGCCTCCACGCAAAGGAGCAAGAACTCTTGCCTCCCGACCCTCCTGAGCTCTCCTCCTGAGCTCAGGAACCACTGTACTAGTTCTTATTCTAGCCCTCCTGAGGCCAATCCACCAAAGCAGGAAGTAGGGTTTTACACCACAAGGTGGCCCGAACCTGGGTAAACTCTTGTGTGATCCACTTGTTGTTTGCTTGAATCTTTTCACTCGGCGAGGGAGAGACGCTAGGTAGACATGAGTGGGAGAGATCTTCGTTCACGCCCCTGTGTTCGAACTTCTTGGGTTTGCGGAGCCCGTAATCCGACAAAACTTCTCATCATATTCAATGCACTTTGTATAAAAGTTTTTACTACATTTATCTTGGATGCCTATCATGTGAAGGCTAGTTTTATATCCAAAGCACATTACCATGCTATTCTAATAGACTCTCAAAAGGATATAAGTGAAGCATGAGAGATCAACAATTTCTACAAAATAAAATTACCACCGTGCTCAAAAAGATATAAGTGAAGCACTAGTGCAAACTATTTAGCTCAAAAGATATAAGTGAAGCACATAGAGTGTTCTAACAATTCCAAGGACATATTTATCTCTCTCAAAAAGGAGTGTCCAGCAAGGATGATTGTGGCAAACTAAAAAGCAAAGACTCAAATCATACATGACGCTCCAAGTTAAACACATATCATGTGGTGAATAAAAATATAGTCCCGGGTATAGTTATCGATAGATGAAGACGAAAGAGGGGATGCCTTCCCGGGGCATCCCGAAGCTTAGGCTTTTGGTTGTCCTTGAATTTTACCTTGGGGTGCCTTGGGCATCCCCAAGCTTAGTCTCTTGCCACTCTTTGTTCCGTAGTCCATCAAAGAAATACTCAAAACTTGAAAACTTCACAACACAAAACTTAGACAAAAATCTCGTGAGCTCCGTTAGTATGAGAAAACAAACCACCACTCAAGGTACTGTAATGAACTCATTCTTTGTTTATATTGGTGTTAAACCTACTGTATTCGAACTTCTCTATGATTCATATCCTCCAATACTACTCATAGATTCATCAAAATAAGCAAACAACACACGAGAAAAAGAATCTATCAAAACAGAACATTCTGTAGTAATCTGTAACATTCGCATACTTCTGTAACTCCAAATTTTTTGAAATAAATTGGTAAACGTGGGGAATTTGTCTATTAATCATCTGCAAAAATAATCAACTAAATAGCACACTCTAGTAAAATTTGGTGACTATTCTAGTGAGCATTAACGATTCTGTTTTTTTACAGCAAGATCATATAAACTTCACACAAGTCTTCCCAAAGGTTGTACTTAGCACAAACACTAATTAAAACAAAAAACCACATCTAAACAGAAGCTAGATGCAATATTTATTCCTAAATAGAAGCAAAAACAAAAAATATAAAACTGGGTTTCCTCCCAACAAGCGCTATCGTTTAACGCCCCTAGATAGGCACGATACAAGGATAGATTTAGGTATTTCCATCTTTGGAAGGCAAGCCATAAGTGGCTCTCATAATAGATTCATAAGGTAATTTGATTTTCTTTCTAGGAAAGTGTTCCATGCCTTTCCTTAACGGAAATTGGAATCTAATATTTCCTCCCTTCATATCAATAATTGCACCAATCTTTCTAAGTTAGGTCTACCAAGAATAATAGGACATGAAGGATTGCAATCTATATCAAGAACAATGAAATCTATGGGCACATAATTCCTATTGGCAACAATAAGAACATCGTTAATCCTTCACATAGGTTTCTTAATGGTAGAATGTGCAAGATGCAAATTTAAAGAACAATCATTAAGCTCATGGAAACCTAACAAATCACACAAAGTTTTTGGGATAGTGGAAACACTTGCACCCAAATCACTTAAAGCAAAGCATTCATGATGTTTAATTTTAATTTTAATAGTAGGTTCCCACTCATCATAAAGCTTCCTAGGGATAGAAACTTCTAATTCAAGTTTTTCTTCAAAAGATTGCATCAAAGCATCAACTATGTGTTTTTTAAAAGCTTTATTTTGACTATAAGCATGCAGAGAGTTTAGTACGGATTGCAACAAGGAAATACAATCAATCAAAGAGCAATTATCATAATTGAATCCCTTGAAATCCAAAGTAGTGGGTTCATCACTATGCAAAGTTTTAATCTCTTCAATCCCACTTTTAAAAATTTTAGCATCAAGATCTAAAAACTCTGAATCATCGGGACACCTTTTAATTAAGGTAGACTCATCTCCAATCCCATATTTATCAAGATTCATACTAGAAAACAAGGATCTAATAGGAGACACATCAATAACTTTCAGATCTTCATCTTTATTTTCATGATAACTAGAAGAACACGCTTTTATATAACTCTCATTTTTAGCACGCATCCTAGCGGTTCTTTCTTTGCATTCATCAATGGAAATTCTCATGGCTTTGAGAGACTCATCGATATCATGCTTAGCTGGAATAGATCTAAGTTTCAAAGAATCAACATCAAGAGGAATTCAATCCACACTTCTAGCCAATTCATCAATCTTAAGCAATCTTTATTCAAGCAAAGCATTGAAATTCTTTTGCGAATTCATAAACTCCTTAACACTAGCTTCAAATTCAGAAGGCATCTTTCCATAAGAGTTATTGTAGGAATTACCATAGTTATTAGATGAATTACTAGGAAAAGGCCTAGGATTAAAGTTTCCTCTATAAGCATTGTTACCAAAATTATTCCTACCAAAAAAATCACATCCAAAGATTTCATTATTATTTTCAATCAACGTGGATAAAGGCATATCATTAGGATCAGAAGAAGCACTCTTAGTAGCAAATAATTTCATAAGTTCATCAATCTTTCCACTCAAAACACTAATCTCTTCAATAGCATGCACTTTTTTACTATTAGATCATTCGGTGTGCCATTGAGAATAATTAACCATAGTATTATCTAGGAGTTTGTTAGCTTCTCCTAAGGTAGTTTCCATGAAAGTGCCTCCTGCGGCCGAATGTAAAAGATTTCTATAAGTAAAATTCAAGCCAACATAAAAGTTTTGAATAATCATCCATAAGTTCAAACCATGTGTAGGGCAATTACGTATCATTAATTTCATTCTCTCCCAAGCTTGTGTAACATGCTCATGAGCTAGTTGCTTAAAATTCATAATATCGTTTCTAAGAGAGATGATCTTAGCAGGACGGAAATACTTAGAGATAAAAGAATCTTTGCACTTATTCCACGAATCAATACTATTTCTTGGCAAAGAGGAAAACCAAGTTTTACCACGATCTCTAAGTGAAAACGGAAATAACTTCAATTTAACAATATCATTATCCGTATCCCTCTTCTTTTGCATATCACACAAATCAACAAAGTAGTTTAGATGGGTAGCGGCATCTTCACTAGGAAGGCCGGAAAATTGATCTTTCATGACAAGATTCAACAGAGCAACATTGATCTCACAAGATTCAACATCGATAATAGGAGCAATCGGAGTGCTAATAAAATTATTATTGTTGGTATTGGAGAAGTCACACAATTTGGTGTTGTTCTGAGCCATAGTGACAAGCAAGCAATCGAACACACAAGCAAACGGAAAACACATGGCAAAAAGAAGGGCAAATAAAACGGCAAGGGTGAAGTGGGGGAGAGGAAAACGAGAGGCAAATAAATTTAATGCGAAGGATAAGGGTTTGTCATAGGTACTTGGTATATGACTTTTGCGCAAGCCTCCCCGGCAACGACGCCAGAAATCCTTCTTGCTACTTCTCGAGCTTGCGCTGTATTCTCTTGAAGAGGAAAGGGTGATGCAGAACAGTAGCGTAAGTATTTCCCTCAGTTTTTGAGAACCAAGGTATCAATCTAGTAGGAGACCACGCGCGAGTCCCTCGCACCCGCACAAACAAATAAGAACTTCGCAGCCAACACGATAAGGGGTTATCAATTCCTTTACGGTCACTTACGAAAGTGAGATCTGACAGATATGATAGTTTGATATTTTTGGTATTTTTTGGATATAAGAACAAAAAGTAAAAACGATAAAGTAAAGTTGATTGTAGATTGATATGTTGAGAATAGACCATATGTTTCACTAGTGGCTTCTCTCATGATAGCAGAATTCTACGGTGGGTGAACGAATTACTGTCGAGCAATTTATAGAGAAGCGAATAATTATGAGAATATCTAGGCATGATCATTATATATAGGCATCATGTCCGTGACAAGTAGACCAAAACGATTCGGCATCTACTACTATTACTTCACATATCGGCCGCTATCAAGCATGCATCTAGAGTATTAAGTTTATAAGAACAGAGTAACACCTTAAGCAAGATGACATGATGTAGAGGGATAAACTCAAGCAATATGATACAAAACCCCATCTTTTTATCCTCGATGGCAACAATACAATACGTGCCTTGCTGCCCCGACTGTCACTTGGAAAGGACACCGCAAGATTGAACCCAAAGCCAAGCACTTCTCCCATTGCAAGAACTATAGATCTAGTAGGCCAAACCAAACCAATAATTCAAAGAGACTTGCAAGGATATTATAATCATACATAAAAGAATTCAGAAAAGAACCAAATATTTCTCATAGATAATCTTGATCATAAACCAACAATTCATCGGATCTCGACAAACACACCGCAATAAGAGATTACATCGAATAGATCTCCTAGAAGCCTGATGAGAACTTGGTATTGAGATCCAAAGAGAGAGAAGAAGCCATCTAGGTACTAACTCATGGTGAGGCGATGGTGATGATGTAGAAGCACTCCGTGGTAGATCCCTCCTCCGGCGGAGCTCCGAAATAGGCCCCAAGATGGGATCTCACGGGAACAAAAGCTTGCCGTGGTGGAATTAGGGTTTTCTCTCCTCTTCTAATGTTTTCGGGGTACATGGATATATATAGGAGGAAGGAGGGCATCGGGGGACCAACGTGGGGCCCACGAGGTAGGGGGCGCACCCTGTAGGGGGGGCACGCCCCCCACCATCATGGACTCCACGTGTGCCCTATTCTGTGGTTCTCAAGTCTCCCGTGAAGATATCGCTCCAAAAATATCTATCCCGAAGGTTTCATTCCGTTAGGACTCTGTTTGATATTCCTTTTCTGTAAAACCCTGAAATAGGCAAAAAAACAGAAATGTGGACTTGGCCTTTGGGTTTATAGGTTAGTCCCAAAAATAATATAAAAGTTTATAACAAAGCACATTAAACATCCAAAACATCATAAATAATAGCATGGAACAATAAAAAATTATAGATACGTTGGATACTTATCAATCACGTCCGTGACAAGTAGACCAAAATGATTCTGCATCTACTACTTTTACTCCACACATCGACCGCTATCAAGCATGCATCTAGAGTATTAAGTTCATAAGAACAGAGTAATGCCTTAAGCAAGATGACATGATGTAGAGGGATAAACTCAAGCAATATGATATAAGCCCTATCTTTTTATCCTCGATGGAAACAATACAATACGTGCCTTGTTTCCCCTGCTGTCACTGGGAAAGGACACTGCAATATTGAACCCAAAGCCAAGCACTTCTCCCATTGCAAGAAATATAGATCTAGTAGGCCAAACCAAACCGATAATTCGAAGAGACTTGCAAGGATATTATAATCATACATAAAAGAATTCAGAAAAGAACCAAATATTTCTCATAGATAATCTTGATCATAAACCCACAATTCATCGGTTCTCGACAAACGCACCGCAAAAAGATTACATCGAATAGAACTCCTCGAAGACCGAGGAGAACTTGGTAATGAGATCCAAAAAGAGAGAAGAAGCCATCTAGCTAATAACTATGGACCCAAAGGTGTGTGGTAAACTACTCACAACTCATGGTGAGGTGATGGTGTTGATGTAGAAGCACTTCGTAGAAGATCCCCCCTCCAACGGAGCTCCGGAACAAGCCCCAAGATGGGATCTCATGAGAACAGAAGGTTGCGGCGGTGGAATTAGGGTTTTCTCTGTTGCCTCGATGTTTTTTCAGGGTACATGGGTACATATAGGAGGAAGGAGGGCATCAGGGGAGCCAAAGGGGGCCCACGAGGGTGGGGGGCGCACCCTACAGGAGGGGGCGCGCCCTGGACCCTCGTGGCCGCCTCCTTCGTTCCCTCGCGTGTACTCCAAGTCTTCTGTGTTGATATCGTTCCAAAAATAACTCTCACGAAGGTTTCATTCCGTTTGGACTCCGTTTGATATTCCTTTTCTGCGAAACCCTGAAATAGGCAAAAAATAGCAACCTGCGCTAGGCCTTTGGGTTAATAGGTTAGTCCCAAAACTAATATAAAAGTGTTTGATAAAGCCTATTAAACATCCAAAACATCATATATAATAGCATGGAACAATAAAAAATTATAGATACGTTGGAGACGTATCAAGCATCCCCGAGCTTAATTCCTGCTCGTCCTCGAGTAGGTAAATGATAAAAATAGAATTTTTGATGTGGAATGCTAACTAACATAATTTTCAATGTAATTTCTTTATTCTGGCGTGAATGTTTGGATCCGAAAGATTCAATACAAAAGTCTATATTGACATAAGAAATAATAATACTTCAAGCATACTAACAAAGCAATCATGTCTTCTCAAAATAACATGGCCAAAGAAATTTATCCCTACAAAATCATATAGTCTGGCTATGCTCCCTCTTCACCACACAAAATATTCATATTATGCACAACCACGGTTTCAGCCAAGCACTTGTTTTCATACTCAATTTTTTCAAACCTTTGAACTTTCACGCAATACATGAGCGTGAGCCATGGATATAACACTATAGGTGGAGTAGAGTGGTGGTTGTGGAGAAGACAAAAAGGAGGAAGATAGTCTCACATCGACTAGGCGTATCAATGGGCTATGGAGATGCCCATAAATAGATATCAATGTGAGTGATTAGGGATTGCCATTTAACGGATGCACTAGAGCTATAAATGTATGAAAGCTCAACAAAAGAAACTAAGTGGGTGTGCATCCAACTTGCTTGCTCGCGAAGACCTAGGGCATTTGAGGAAGCCCATCGTTGGAATATACAAGCCAAGTTCTATAATGAAAATTCCCACTAGTATATGAAAGTGACTAATCATAAGACTTTCTATCATGAAGAACATGGTGCTACTTGGAAGCACAAGTGTGGAAAAAGATAGTAGCATTGTCCCGTTTCTTTTTTTGGGGTCTTTCGTTTTCTTAGGCTTTCCTTTTTTTTTCTTTTTTTCTTTCTTTTTCTTTTTTTATTTGGGACAATTCTCTAATAATGATGATCATCACAATTATATTGATTTACAACTCGATACTAGAACAAAGTATGACTCTAAATGAATGCCTCCGGCGGTGTACCGGGATGTGCAATGAATCAAGAGTGACATGTATGAAAAATTATGCATGGTGGCCTAGCAACAAATACGATGTTAACTACATGATCATGCATGGCAATATGACAATATGAAGCGTGTCATATGAACAGAATGGTGGAAAGTTGCATGGCAATATATCTCGGAATGGCTATGGAAATGCCATGATAGGTAGGTATGATGGCTGTTTTGGGGAACGTATATGGTGGGTGTATGGTACCGGCGAAAGTTGCGCGGTACAAGAGAGGCTAGCAATGGTGGAAGGGTGAGAGTGCGTATAATCCATGGACTCAACATTAGTCATAAAGAACTCATATACTTACTGAAAAATTTATGAGTCATCAAAACAAAGCAATCAACGCATGCTCCTAGAGGGGAGGTTGGTAGGAGTTAACCATCGCGCGCACCCGACCTGCACACAAAGGTTGGCACTCAACAAATACCTCATGCTCTAACTTCTTCAAATAGCGGTTCACCATACGTGCATGCTACGAGAATCACAAACTTTAACACAAGTATTTATCAAATTCATAATTACTCCACTAGCATGACTCTAATATCACCATCCTCATGTCTCAAAACAATCATCAAGTATCAAACTTCTCATCATATTCAATGCACTTTGTATGAAAGTTTTTACTACATTCATCTTGGATACCTATCATATTAGGACTAGTTTTATAACTAAAGCACATTACCATGCTGTTCTAAAAGACTCTCAAAAGTATATAAGTGAAGCATGATAGATCAACAATTTCTACAAAATAAAATCACCACCATGCTCTAAAAGATATAAGTGAAGCACTCAGAGGATTCTAACAAATTCTAGACCATATTTATCTCTCTAAAAAAGGTGTGTCCAGCAAGGATGATTGTGGCAAACTAACAAGCAAATACTCAAATTATACATGATGCTCCAAGCAAAACACATATCATGTGGTGAATAAAAATATAGTCCCGAGTATATTTACCGATAGATGAGGACGAAAGAGGGGATGCCTTCCCGGGGCATCCCCAAGCTTAGGATTTTGGTTGTCCTTGAATTTTACCTTGGGGTGCCTTGGGCATCCCCAATCTTAGGCTCTTGCCACTCTTTGTTCCATAGTCCATCAAAACCATACTCAAAACTTGAAAACTTCACAACACAAAACTTAGCCAAAAATCTCGTGAGCTCCGTTAGTATAAGAAAACAAACCACCACTCAAAGGTACTGTAATGAACTCATTATTTGTTATATTGGTGTTAAACCTACTATATTACAACTTCTCTATGATTCATACTCCTCAATACTACTCATAGATTCATCAAAATAAGCAAACAACACACGAAAAACAGAATCTGTCAAAAACAGAATACTCTGTAGTAATCTGTAACTTTCGAATACTTTTGTAACTCCAAAAAAAATTCAAATAAATTGGTAAATGTGAGGAATTTGTCTATTAATCATCTGAAGAAAGAATCAACTAAATATCAATCTCCAGTAAAATCTGGTGACTATTCTCGTGAGCGCTAAAGTTTCTGTTTTTTACAACAAGATCATATAAACTTCACACAAGTCTTCCCAAAGGTTCTACTTGGCACAAACACTAATTAAAACATAAAACCACATCTAAACAGAAGCTAGATGCAATATTTATTCCTAAAGAGAATCAAAAACAAAGAAAATTAAATTGGGTTGCCTCCCAACAAGCGCTATCGTTTAACGCCCCTAGCTAGGCACGATACAAGGACAGATCTAGGTATTGCCATCTTTGGAAGGCAATCCATAAGTGGCTCTCATAATGGATTCATAAGATAATTTTATTTTCTTTCAAGGAAAGTGTTCCATGTCTTTCCTTAATTGAAATTGTAATCTAATATTTCCTTCCTTCATATCAATAATTACACCAATCGTTCTAAGGAAAGGTCTACCAAGAATAATAGGACATGAAGGATTGCAATCTATATCAAGAACAATAAAATGTACGGGCATATAATCCCTATTGGCAACAATAAGAGAATCATTAATCCTTCCCATAGGTTTCTTAATAGTAGAATCCACAAGATTCAAATTTAAAGAACAATCATCAAGCTCATGGAGACCTAACAAATCACATAAAGTTTTTGGGATAGTGGAAACACTTGCAAGAAATCACACAAAGCAAAGCATTCATGATCCTTAATTTTAATTTTAATAGCAGGTTCCCATTCATCATAAAGCTTTCTAGGGATAGAAACTTCTAGTTCAAGTTTTTCTTCATAAGATTGCATCAAAGCATCAACTATGTGTTTGGTAAAAGCGTTATTTCGACTATAAGCATGCAGAGAATTTAGTACGGATTGCAATAAGGAAATACAATCAATCAAAGAGCAATTATCATAATTGAATCCCTTGAAATCCAAAGTAGTGGGTTCATCACTATGCAAAGTTTTAACCTCTTCAATCGCACTTTCAACAATTTTAGCATCAAGACCTAAAAACTCCGAATCATTGGGACTCCTTTTAATTAAAGTAGACTCATCTCCAGTCCCATCTTGATCAAGATTCATACTAGAAACCAAGGATCTAATAGGAGACACATCAATAACTTTCAGATCTTCATCGTTATTTTCATGATAACTAGAAGAACACGCTTTCATAAAGCACTCTTTTTAGCACACATCCTAGCGGCTCTTTCATTGCATTCATCAATGGAAATTCTCATGGCTTTGAGAGACTCATTGATATCATGCTTAGCTGGAATAGATCTAAGTTTCAAAGAATCAATATCAAGAGTAATTCTATCCATGCTTCTAGCCAACTCGTCAATCTTAAGCAATTTTTCTTCAAGCAAAGCATTGAAATTCTTTTGCGAATTCATAAACTCTTTAACACTAGTTTCAAATTCTGAAGGCATCTTACCAAAATTTCCATAAGAGTTATTGTAGGAATTACCATAATTATTAGAGGAATTACTAGGAAAAGGCCTAGGATTAAAGTTTCCTCTATAAGCATTGTTACCAAAATTATTCCTACCAACAAAATTCACATCCAAAGATTCATTATTATTTTCAATCAACGTGGATAAAGGCATATCGTTAGGATCAGAAGAAGCACTCTTAGTAGCAAATAATTTCATAAGTTCATCCATATTTCCACTCAAAACACAAATCTCTTCAATAGCATGCACTTTTTTACTAGTAGATCTTTCGGTGTGCCATTGAGAGTAGTTAACCATAATATTATCTAGGAGTTTGTTGGCTTATACTAAGGTAGTTTCCAAGAAAGTGCCTCCTGCAGCCGAATCTAAAAGATTTCTAGAAGCAAAATTCAAGCCAGCATAAAAGTTTTGTATAATCATCCATAAGTTCAAACCAGGTGTAGGAAAATTACGTATCATTAATTTCATTCTCTCCCAAGCTTGTGCAACATCCTCATGATCTAGTTGCTTAAAATTCATAATATTGTTCCTAAGGGAGATAATATTCGCTGGAGGAAAATACATAGAGATAAAAACATCTTTGCAGTTATTCCACGAATCAATACTATTTCTAGGCAAAGAGGAAAACCAAGTTTTAGCACGATCCCTAAGTGAAAACAGAAATAATTCAATTTAACAATATCGTTATTCGTATCCCTCTTCTTTTGCATATCACACAAATCAACAAAGTTATTCAGATGGGTAGCGGCATCTTCACTAGGAAGGCCGGAAAATTGATCTTTCATGACAAGATTCAACAGAGCAGCATTGATCTCACAAGATTCAGCATCGGTAATAGGAGCAATCGGAGTGCTAATAAAATCATTGTTGTTGGTATTGGAGAAGTCACACAATTTGGTATAGTTTTGAGCCATAGTGAAAAGCAAACAAGAAGCAAGCGAACAACACACACACGGCAAAAAGAAGGGAAAACAAAATGGCAAGGGTGAAATGGGGGAGAGGAAAACGATAGGCAAATAATGTAATGCGAAGGATAAGGGTTTGTGATAGGTACTTGGTATATGACTTTTGCGTAAGCCTCCCCAGCAACGTCGCCAGAAATTCTTCTTGCTACTTCTCGAGCTTGCGTTGTATTCCCTCAAAGAGAAAAGGGTGATGCAGCACAGTAGCGTAAGTATTTCGATCGGTTTTTGACAACCAAGGTATCAATCCAGTAGGAGACCACTCGCGAGTCCCTCGCACCTGCACAAACAAATAAGAACTTCGCAGCCAACGCGATAAGGGGTTGTCAATCCCTTTACGGTCACTTACGAAAGTGAGATCTGATAGATAGGATAGTTTGATATTTTTGGTATTTTTTGGATATAAGAACAGAAAGTAAAAACAGCAAAGTAAAGTAGATTGTAGATTGATATGTTGAGAATAGACCCGGGGTCCATATGTTTCACTAGTGGCTTCTCTCATGATAGCAGAATTCTTATGGTGGGTGAACAAATTACTGTCGAGCAATTGATAGAAAAGTGAATAATTATGAGAATATCTAGGCACGATCATTATATATAGGCATCACGTCCGTGACAAGTAGACCGAAATGATTTAGCATCTACTACTATTACTCCACACATCGACCGCTATCCAGCATGCATCTAGAGTATTAAGTTCATTAGAACAGAGTAACGCCTTAAGCAAGATGACATGATGTAGAGGGATAAACTCAAGCAATATGATATAAACCCCATCTTTTTATCCTCGATGGCAACAATACAATACATGCCTTGCTGCCCCTACTATCACTGGGAAAGGACAACGCAAGATTGAACCCAAAGCCAAGCACTTCTCCCATTGCAAGAACTATAGATCTAGTAGGCCAAACCAAACCAATACTTCGAAGAGACTTGAAAGGATATTATAATAATGCATAAAAGAATTCAGAAAAGAACCAAATATTTCTCATAGATAATCTTGATCATAAACCCACAATTCATCGGTTCTTGACAAACACACCGCGAAAAGATTACATCGAATAGATCTCCTCGAAGATCAAGGAGAACTTGGTATTGAGATCCAAAAAGAGAGAAGAAGCCATCTAGCTAATAACTATGGACCCGAAGGTCTGTGGTAAACTACTCACAACTCATGGTGCGACGATGGTGTTGATGTAGAAGCACTCCGTGGAAGATCCCCCCTCCGGCGGAGCTCCGGAACAGGCTGTTGACCCAATAGTGCAGGGGATCTATCGTAGTCCTTTCGATAAGTAAGAGTGTCGAACCCAACGAGGAGCAGAAGGAAATGATAGGCAGTTTTTAGTAAGGTATTTTCTGAAATCACTGAAATTATAGGTAACAGATAGTTTTGTGATAAGGTAATTGGTAGCAAGTAACAAAAGGTAAAAGTAAATAAGGTGCATCAAACTGGCCCAATCCTTTTTGTAGCAAAGGACAAGCCTGGACAAACTCTTATATGGAGGAAAGCGCTCCCGAGGACACATGGGAATTATCGTCAAGCTAGTTTTCATCATGATCATCTGATTCCCGTTCGGTACTTTGATAATTTGGTATATGGGTGGACCGGTGCTTGGGTGTTGTCCTTACTTGAACAAGCCTCCCACTTATGATTAACCTCTAATGCAAGCATCCGCTACTACAAAAGAAGTATTATGGTAAACCTAACCATAGCATGAAACATATGGATCCAAATCAGCCCCTTACGAAGCAACACATAAACTAGGGTTTAAGCTTCTGTCACTCTAGCAACCCATCATCTACTTATTAATTCCCAATGCCTTCCTCTAGGCCCAAATAATGGTGAAGTGTCATGTAGTCGACGTTCACATGACACTACTAGAGGAGAGACAACATACATCTCATCAAAATATCGAACGAATACCAAATTCACATGACTACTTATAGCAAGACTTCTCCCATGTCCCCAGGAAAAAAGTAACTACTCACAAGACATAATATTGTTCATGATCAGAGGGGTATTAATATGCATAATGGATCTGAACATATGATCTTCCTCCAAGTAAACCAACTAGCATCGACTACAAGGAGTACTCAACACTACTAGCAACCCACATGTACCAATCTGAGGTTTGGGTACAAAGATTGGATACAAGAGATGAACTAGGGTTTGAGAGGAGATGGTGCTGGTGAAGATGTTGCTCAAGACAACCCTCCCCAAGATGGGAGAGTGGTTGTTGATGACGGCGGTGACGATTTCCCCCTCCCGAAGGGAAGTATCCTCGGCAGAACAACTCTGCCGGAGCCCTAGATTGGTTTCCGCCTCGAGACGGCGCCGTCTCGTCCCGAAAGCCTCCTTATGATTTTTTCTAGGTCAAAACACCTCATATAGGAGAAGATGGGCATCGGGGGGCCATCGGGTGGCCCATGAGACAGGGGCGTGCCCAGAGAGGGGGGGCGTGCCCCCCACCCTCGTGGACAGGTGGTGGCCCCCCTGGTGAATCTATTTCGCCAGATATTTTTTATATTTTCTGAAACGGTGTCCCGTGGAGTTTCACAGCTTTTTGAGTTGTGCAGAGTAGGTTTCCAGTGTTTGCTCCTTTTCCAGCCCAGAATTCCAGCTGCCCGCATTTCCCTCTTTATGTAAACCTTGTAAAATAAGAGAGAAAAAAGCATAAGTATTGTGACATAACGTGTAATAACAGTCCATAGTGCAATAAATATCAACATAAAAGCATGATGCAAAATAGATGTATGAACTCCCCCAAGCTTAGACCTCGCTTGTCCTCAGCAAAAGCCGATATCGGAAAATATGTCCACATGTTTAGAGATAGAGGTGTCGATAAAAATAAAATACAAACATGAGGGCATCATGATCATTGTTATAACAACAACACATACATATATATTGTCATATGATTCTTATGATAAAGTAACAATTCATTCACAATGTCAAGTATGAATTAGAAACTTCAATGAAAACCAACAAACTATAATCTCAGTCATTGAAGCAATTGCAATTTATTGTAACATCGGGAAGAGTCAACATAAGAGATTTTCAGCAAGCCCACATACTCAACTATCATATAGTCTTTCACAGTTTCTCACACTCACGCAATACTTATGGTTATGGAGTTTTAATCGGACACAGATAGGGGCTTATGGTGTTGCCTCCCAACCTCTTACCTCAAGGGTAATGTCAACAGTAATAGACCATGATAACTTACATCCAATTGGGTATATATGCCAGGATCTTTCCAACACAGTGTGCTTGCCAAATGATAAAATGTAAAAAGGAAAAGTGATTTTCACCTTGACTCTTATAAGGCAAGAATAATAGATAGGCCCTTCGTAGAGGGAAGCAGAGGTTGTCATGTGCTTTTATGGTTGGATGCACAAATTCTTAGCGCAAAAGAACGTCACTTTATATTGCCACTTGTGATAGGGACCTTTATTATGCAGTGCATCGCTTTTATTACTTCCATATCACAAGATCGTATAAAGCTTATTTCCTCCACACTAATAAATCATACATATTTTAGCGAGTTTGCAACATGACAACTTACTTGAAGGATCTTACTCAATCCATAGGTAGGTATGGTGGACTCTCATGGCAAAACTAGGATTAGGGATGTATGGAAGCACAATTAGTATCTCTACTTGGTGCGAGGAGTTTTGGCTAGCATGAGGGGGAAAGGCAAGCTCAACATGTTGGATGATCCATGAAAATATACTTCATTTTAGATATAAGAAAGCATAACCCATTATGTTGTCTTCCTTGTCCAACATCAACTCTTTAGCATGTCATATTTTAATGAGTGCTTACAATCATAAAAGATGTCCAAGATAGTATATTTGTATGTGAAACCTCTCTTTCTTTATTACTTCCTATTAATTGCAACGATGACCAAAACTATGTTTGTCAACTCTCAACAACTTTTATTCATCATACTCTTTATATGTGAAGTCATTACTTCCCATAATATCTATATGATCTCTTTGATACTTTTTATATTTTCTTTTATCCTATCATGACCAAAGTGAGGAAATCAAGCCCTTGACTCAACACTAATCTATATTATATAGCTCATGGACTCGATTACAAAGGGTAAAGATCATAAAGAAAAAGCTCACAACTAGATCATGCTAACTTTATTCTACTAGATCAAGATACTACCAAAAGGGTCGAACTAAGAAAAACGGTAAAGATAGGAGTGTGTTGGTGATACGATACCGGGGTAACTCCCCCAAGCTTGGCAGTTGCCAAGGGGAGTGCCCATACCCATATGATTATGTCTCCTTCTTTGGAAGTGTTAATGATGGAGTTGTTGATGATGTAGGCTTGTCCTCCATCTTCCAAGGCAGGGGCTCACCATCGTAGAAGGATGATCGAGTCTCCGGGATGCTCAAATCTGCAGCCAAACTCATCTTCTTGAATCTATATTCATACTCACAGTTTTGGTTTTGCAGGTCATATATCTGGGCTTGGAGGTGTTCGATTTTCTCTTGGAGATTGGAGATGGCTTCCCCGAAGATCCTTGAGTCCAGCTTGAGGTTGTTGCCGAGCTCCGTGGTCATCATGTGGTTGGCGTTGAGTCCTCGTTCCACCATACCTTGACACTTGAAAACTTGCTGCTCCATTGCTTCGAGTCTTCTCTCCACGCTCCGGGTCCTCCTTGGCCGCTCAACATCGTGGATGTGCAGCACCCCCTCATGCAACTCCATGGTTTGAGGATGATGCAGCACCTCCGCGAGGTAGGGGTTGATGACTATCTCGAAGAACTTGTCCTTGGGGGTGTTGGATGACGCCATGATGATCTAGATCTATCAAAAACAACAGCTCAAAACAAAAACAGAGGATTTTTGCTTGATACGGTGGTCAAAACCTTCGGGAGAATATATAACGAATTTTTACCGACCAAAAGGAGTAACCTACAAGAAATCAGAGTCCGGGAGGCACACGAGGTGCCCATGAGGCAGGGGGCGCGCCCAGGGAAAGGGGGCGCGCCCTCCACCCTCATGGACGGCTCGTGTCTCTTTCGGACTGCCACTTATTTTCCTATTTTTCTAAATAATCCAAAACAGTGAAAACTTGCCTTTATAACTGTTTTGGAGTCGGTTTACTTACCGTACCACATACCTCTTCATTTTCGGGGTCTGAATCATTCTGGAGGGTGTCCCTTATGTATTCCTCTGGGGTTACAGTTTCAATAACATTGGTTTCAACATTTATAGGATTACCTGAGATATAATGTTTGATTCTTTGACCATTCACGACCTTCGGATTTGTGCCTTCGAAGTTGTTGATTTTTATGGCACCGGAATGATAGACCTCCTCGATAACGTAAGGACCTTCCCATTTTGAGAGAAGTTTTCCTGCAAAAAATCTTAAACGGGAGTTGTATAGCAAGACATAATGACCTACGTTAAACTGGCGCTTTTGTATCCTTTTGTCATGCCATCTTTTAACCTTTTCTTTAAACAGCTTGGCATTCTCATAGGCTTGGGTTCTCCATTCATCAAGAGAGCTAATGACAAATAACCTCTTCTCACGGCAAGTTTGAAATCATAATTGAGCTCTTTAATAGCCCAATATGACTTATGTTCTAGCTCAAGAGGTAAGTGACATGCTTTTCCATATACCATCTTATATGGAGACATACCCATAGGATTTTTGTATGCAGTTCTATAGGCCCATAATGCATCATCAAGTTTCTTGGACCAATTCTTTCTAGACCTATTAACTGTCTTTTGCAAAATTAATTTCAGCTCTCTATTACTTAATTCTACTTGACCACTAGTCTGTGGGTGATAAGGGGATGCAATTCTATGATTAACATCATACTTAGCAAGCATTTTACGGAAAGCACCATGAATAAAGTGTGAACCACCATCAGTCATTAAGTATCTAGGGACTCCAAATCTCAGAAAAATAACTTCTTTAAGCATCTTAATAGAGGTGTTGTGATCAGCTCTTCTAGTTGGAATAGCTACTACCCACTTAGTAATGTAATCAACAGCAACTAAAATATGTGTATACCCATTAGAGGAAGGAAACGGTCCTATATAATCAAAGCCCCAAACATCAAATGGTTTGATAACAAGCGAATAATTCATAGGCATTTCTTGACGTCTACTAATATTACCAATTCTTTGACATTCATCACAAGATAAGACAAACTTACGGGCATCCTTGAAGAGAGTAGGCCAATAAAAACTAGATTGCAATACCTTATGTGCAGTTCTATCTCCAGCATGGTGTCCTCAATAAGCTTCGGAGTGGCACTTGCGTAGGATCTGTTCCTGTTCATGCTCAGGTACACAACGTCTAATAATACCACCTACTCCTTCTTTATAAAGATGTGGGTCATCCCAGAAGTAATATCTCAAATCATAGAAGAACTTTTTCTTTTGTTGATATGTGAAGCTAGGAGGTATAAACTTGGCAGCAATGTAATTATCATAATCAGCATACCATGGAGTAGTACGAGAAGTATTTATGACAACTAACTGTTCATCAGGAAAGCTATCATCAATAGGTTGTGGTCATCAAGTATATTATCTAGCCTAGACAAGTTATCTGCAACGGGGTTCTCAGCTCCCTTTCTATCTATAATATGCAAATCAAACTCTTGCAGCAAGAGAACCCATCTAATAAGTCTAGGTTTAGCATCTTTCTTTTCCACAAGGAATTTATAGCAGCATGATCAATGTGAATAGTTACTTTAGAACCAACAATATAAGGTCTAAACTTATCACAAGCAAATACAACTGCTAAAAATTCCTTCTCAGTAGTAGCATAATTTCTCTGGGCACTATCTAGAGTTTTACTAGCATATTGGATAACATTCAATTTCTTATCAACTCTTTGCCCTAGAACAACACCTACAACATAATCACTAGCATCACACATAATCTCAAAGGGTAAATTCCAGTCAGGAGGTTGGACAATAGGTGCAGGGATCAATGCTTTCTTAAGTATTTCAAATGCTTCTAGACAATCATCATCAAAAACAAAAGGAATATCTTTTTGTAAGAGATTAGTCAGAGGCCTGGAGATTTTGGAGAAGTCCTTGATGAACCTCCTATAAAACCCGGCATGACCAAGGAAACTTCGTATACCTTTAATGTCCTTGGGACACGACATGTTTTCAATAGCATCAACTTTAGCTTTGTCAACTTCAATACCTCTTTTAGAAATTTTATGTCCCAAGATGATGTCTTCATTAACCATAAAGTGGCACTTCTCCTAGTTCAAGACAAGATTAGTGTTTTCACATCTCTGCAAAACTCGATCAAGGTTGCTCAAGCAATCATCAAAAGAAGTTCCGTAAACGGAGAAATCATCCATGAAAACCTCAACAATCTTTTCACAAAAATCAGATAATATAGGCATCATGCATCTTTGTAAGGTAGCAGGTGCATTACACAAACCAAAAGGCATACGTCTATAAGAAAATGTACCGAAAGGACAAGTAAAAGTGGTATTTTCTTGATCCCCTTTTGACACATGTATTTGAGAGAAACTAGAATAACCATCTAGAAAGCAAAAATGAGTATGTTTGGATAACTTTTCTAGCATTTGATCAATAAAAGGCAAGGGGTAATGATCTTTCTTAGTAGCTTTATTTAATTTGCGGAAATCAATTACCATCCTATAACCTGTAACAATTCTTTGTGGGATCAATTCATCTTTATCATTAGGAACAACAGTCATACCTCCCTTCTTAGGGACACAATGGACAGGACTCACCCACTAGCTATCAGGAGCTGGATAGATAATAGCTGCCTCTAGAAGCTTTAGTATTTCCTTCCTTGCCACTTCTTTCATATTAGGATTTAACCGTCATTGATGATCAATAACCGGTTTAGCGTCTTCTTCCAATTTTATATTGTGTTAGCATAAAGTGGGACTAATGCCCATAAGATCATCCAGAGTATATCCAATAGCAGCACAGTGCTTCTTTAGAGTTTTCAATAATTTTTCTTCTTCCTGCTCTGAAAGGTTAGCACTAATAATAACACGACATATCTTCTTTTCATCAAGATAAACATACTTAAGATTATCAGGTAACGGTTTAAGTTCAAACACGGGATCACCCTTGGGTGGAGGAGGATCCCCTAGGATTTCAACAGGCAAGTTGTTTTTCAATACGGGTCCCTGCTTAAAGAATATTTCATCTATTTCCCTTCTCTCATTCATATACATATCATTTTCATGGTCTAGCAGATATTGTTCTAAGGGATCATTAGGAGGCACATCAATAGAAGCAAGACCAATAATTTCATCCTTACTAGGTAATTGTTTGTCATGGGGTTGTCTACGATATTTAGCAAAGTTAAAATCATGAGACATATACCCTAAACCAATAGTAACAATATCTTTCACGCAGTCTATCTTAGCATTAACAGTATTCAAGAAGGGTCTACCAAATATAATGGGGCAGAAATCATCTTGTGGGGAACTAAGAATAAGAAAATCAGCAGGGTATTTAACTTTCCTACACAAGACTTCAATATCTCTAACAATCCCAACTGGTGAAATAGTGTCTCTCTTAGCAAGCTTAATAGTAACATTAATCCCTTCTAACTCAACGGGTGCAATATCATGCATAATTTCTTGATTTAGGGAATGAGGGATTATACTTGCACTAGCACCCATGTCACATAAACCATGATAGCAATGATCTCCTATTTTAACAGAGATAACAGGCAAGCCTACAATAGGTCTATGTTTATTCCTAGCTTCCTCTTGGAGGTAAATAACATGTCCATCTAAATTTTCTACCAAGAGAGCTTTAACCATAGCAACACTAGGTTCAACTTTAATTTGCTTAGGGGGTGTAGGTGTTCTAGTACTACTCTTATGAACTATAGTTGAAGCTTTAGCATGATCCTTTATTCTAAAAGGGAAAGGTGCTTTCTCAATATAAGCAGTAGGAACAATAGGATTAACATTATAGTCTTTTCTTCAACTTTAACAAGTTCAACTACTTTTACTTCAATGGGAGGATGGTATTTAAACCACTTCTCCTTGGGAAGATCAACATGAGTAGCAAATAATTCACAGAAAGAAGCTACTATCTCAAAGTCAATTCCATATTTAGTGCTAAATGCCGTGGTTCTAGATCTGACAGTGAAGGTAGGGGGTACTGATGGAGAGGCGAGGTCCTAGCTATGGCGCGGTTGTACACGGAGTGTTTTGCGAGTTCAGGCCCTTCTCGTAGGAAGTAAAAGCCCTACGTCTCGTTGCCCGGAGGCTTGGTCGACTGAAGTGTGTATGTATGTGTTACAGAGGTGCCAACCCTTGTTCTGGAGGAGGGGGTGGCTTATATAGTATGCCAAGACCCCAGCCATGCTCCACGTTACCAAGGGCTTAAAGGTACATTAAGGCAGGCGTTACTAATAACGCCTTCAGTAAAGGGTAGTTATGGGGTTTTACTACAGTGAGTAAATACATGACCGTTGCCGTTCGAGAGGCGTTTAGTCTTCGGAGGTCGAGTGCCTGATCCAGTCGAGTGGAGTTGAGTCGTCCTGGATATGTGAGCCAGTCGAGTGAAGTGTCACCTCGGACCATCTCAGTCGACTGTCTCGACCGCCGTAGGTCTTGTCTTTTGATCTCTTAGGATAGTGACCTTGGGAGGGGCCTTTAGGTCAGGCCTATGACCCTACCCTAGGTCTGTAACCTCGTCAGTAGCCCCCGAATGGATCGGGGCTTGAGCAAGGGGATGCTGAGGGAAGCTCAGGTACTGACTCGTCGTCCTTGAGGCAGGTCGCTTTGGAGCTTGTGACTCGAGCGTTGAACTGTGTCTTGGTCGCCTCTATCGATTCTGAAGCCATTTGTGAATTAGTTGTCTTCGCGTCGACTCGATCTCTTGCGTCGACTGGGTTTTGCGCCGGGTGTCGGGCGCCATGAGTGCGCGCCGTTTTCGACGGAATCGGTTGCCTTCTGTCCGCCGGATTCGGCGGGCCTTCCAAAATTTGGGGAAGCGCGCGAGACGGGACATGCTGCATCAATCGGAGAGGTGCGGTTCGAACGCCTCGATTCTCGCGCCTCCTTTTTCGCCACGTATCGCGCCTGCGCCTGTTACGGGATCGGATAAGATCGTTTGGGGCCACCGGTCAGCCACTCGACCGGTTCGTTATAAAAGCGCGCCGAGTCTGCTGCGGGTGGTACTGTGCGCCTAGCTTTCCCCTGTTCGCCTGTCTTCTCCGCAGCGCCTTCGCTTCTCCGCCGCGCCCCGAATCCCCCTTGCTTCTCTCCGCCGCAACCGCCGTCTCGCGAGCCATGGTTAAGGACAAGACTGCCGCCATGGAGCGCTCCAAGAAGGCGGCATCGAGGAAGGGGCGGCGAGCCGGTCGGGTCGGCTCGTCGTCGAGGTCCGGGCTCCCCGCTGGATGGATCCAGGGGGATTGGATCCGTTCCACCGTCATGGTGGAAGACCTGGAGGAGCTGGAGGAGGAGGGGCTGATCGCCGGCGGCTCCTAGCGGGTGCCCGGACGAGAGCTCGAGCCTCAGCCGCGGGAGGGCGAGTGTGTGCTCCACGCCACCCACGTCGACTGAGGTTTTTCGACTCATCTGCATCCTTTCTTCCGTGCTTTTCTGATCTTCTTCGGTGCCCAGCTGCACTATTTCACGCCCAACTCCATCACCTTTCTCTCCGCTTTTGTCTCAATGTGCGAGAACTTCCTCGGTTGCCGACCGCACTAGGGATTATTCAAGCATATCTTCACCTGCCGCTCCCAGACCGTTAAGAGGGTGAACCCGAGTGACGGCAAGACGCACGTCCTTCAAGCGTGCGGCGGGCTCGGGATCCAACTTAGGAATAGGAGTGCCTTTCCCCCCATGAACCTTCCAGAGTCGATCCGGGGCTGGCAGTCGACCTGGTTTTACTACAGGGACAGTCCGACTCCTGGTTAGTCAACCGGTCTTCCTCCGTTTACCTTGGGTCGAGCCAGCCCGCCTCCTTCGATGGTTGTGAGCAAGGCTGAGAGGGCCGAGGTAGATATGCTGATGGAGAGGGTTGTCCAGCTAGTCCGCGAGGGGGTCACGGGGATGGACTTGTTTGAGGTGTATATCTCGCGGAGGATCCAACCGCTCCAGGCCCGGGACCATCCGATGTGGCTGTACTCCGGCCCTGAAGACTCGTCGCGAATCCACCCGAAGGCGGCCGACCCGAAATACGTAGTGCAGTGCCTGAAGAGTGTCACCGAAACAAGGACAACCCCAGGGGGTCGGGGAGGATCATCCCATTCGACGCTGACCACCAGTCGGACAAGGTTAGTCTTCCGCTTCCGAGTGATGTATCTGTCGATTGATTCGTGATCTTTATTGATGATTCGGGTTGCAATTTGGTGAATTTCCTTCCTGTGCAGATATATACGGAGATGTACTCGCTGCCCAATGGAGCCTCGGGCCAGGAGGTCGAGGAGGGCACGGGTGACGCCGTAGAGTGGAAGTCGGAGGAGGAGACCGAGGAGAGTGACGAGTACAGCAGCAGGGAGGAGGTCGAGTCGCCTCCCAATGTCGAGCGCCGGTCCAAGGAGAAGAAGGACCCAGGGGCCGCTCGACCTCAGGTGGGTCCTTCGGGGCCCCGGACGCCAGAGCGTACCCGCACGACCACCCCCGAGCCAGCAGAGAAGACGCCCAAGCAGCCCAGAGTCACCACCACCAAGCCCCGGAAGGCCCTGCCAAGGATCAAGGTGGACGTACCCATCGCCTCCGCGTAAGTGTCGCTCGGGCTTGCTTTTCTTTCTTTCTTGGGGGTCGACTGCAGTCTTGGTCGATTCATTTCTTGATCGAATTTTTCAGAGCCGCCGCTTCCACGACCTCGATGGACATCGACCGGGGTCAAGACGACGAGGAGATGGCGGATGTCGCGACATCCCGAGCAGGTATGGGTCCTGTGAAACTCGTTTTTGTCTTTCTTTTCTTTCGCGGGCGATAGTCGATTGACTTGGTTCTCCATTTGACTCGAAGCGCCGCGCCATGTCATAGAGTTGCCGGACGACGACGAGGATGAGGAGCCTCTGAGGCAGGACTATCGGCGCGCAAGGAGGAGGGACCGGATGGCGCCTTCCGGCTCGGAGGCCCAACGATCCGAGGACGCGGCCCGAACCGCGGTCTCGTTTGCTGTCCCTGTGCTGACCGTGCCCGTCATCGACCCACCATCTGCACCGAGCGTCGACCCAGCGCCCGCCTCGGTCGTCAACCCAGCGCTCGCTCCGGTTGTCGACTCAGCCCCAATTCGCGCCGTCGATCCAGCGCCTGCGCCTGCGGCCGGCTCGACGCCCGCTGCTTCGTCTGTCCTTTTCTCCACCTATCGCCTCCCGGAGGACCCTGTGGGGGCGGCACAAGAGGCCGTTCGCCAGGCGGAGATGATGATGGGGCGGACGAAGGCGGCGTATGAGGCCAGCATGGCGGCTTACGACGCCAGCTCTGCTCTTCGGGCCAACATCCAGGTATGTTGTTGGAGTGCTTTACCGAAATAAATCTGCTTGTTTTGCTTTGTGAGATACCACACCACCCACTGGGTGCTCTTCTTTTCTTGTCTTCCTTGAACTCGAGCCGGACTGATTTCGGCCGAGTGAGACCAGTGGGGGCACGCTCAGTGCACCCACTGGGTGCCGCCCCCGAGACCGTGGTCGACTGAGTTGCAGTCGGCCATGGTCTTACTTTAGCGCTTCCTTTTTTTTTGACTCGTGCCAGACTGATCTTTGGCCGAGTGAAACCAGTGGGGGCACGCTCAATGCACCCACTGGGTGTAGTCCCCGAGGCTGCGGTTCAGTGTTCTGACTCAACTATTGTCTTATAATTTTTGCTTTGTCTTGTTGATGCAGAAATCTTGCGAGTTCGGGGCCAAGTTGGCGGATCTCGAGCAGAAGCAGATCCAGCTCAATCTTGACTTGCAGTTGGCCCGGGACCATCTGAAGAAGACGCAAGACGATGCGGCTGGTAACTTACTTCTGTCTCCCGTCGACTGATTTTTCTCTTAGAGTGTTCCTTCATGTTCATCTGTCCAGTGGCGGCCTTGGTAGGTCAACTGCGGGCAGCTTTGGAGCAAAAGGACCTTGACTTGGCGGCGGCGCAGCAGGCGGCCCAGGAGAAGTTGGAGCTGGCGGAGAAGAAGCTAGCTTCTGTGGGCGCACTCGAGGCGGAGATCACCCGACTGAAAGGTTCACTCGACACGGCCAACAAGGAGGTGGCTTAGCTGAAGAAGTCCAGGGCCGATTTGAATGACAAGTATGAGGCTCTGTTTCGGAAGAGGCTTGACCTTGAGGCGTATTTGGGCGACCTCACTAAAAAATGGTACCTCGTGCTCGAAGGTATGTCCTCTTTAGATTGGTTGATATTGGGCTGGTCGACCCGTGTTGCATCTGCTGACTCGACTGTTGTCCTTGGTGCAGAGTTCTGCCGTAACTTCGGAGAGGAGACTAGCCGGGTCGAGCCTGGCTTGGACCCCGCCAACTCCATCGTGAAGGACGAGGTTTCCATGAACATACTGAGGCTGGAGTCTCGCCTCACTACGGCCACTGATTATCTAGGACAACTGAAGGCGGTGATGGCCCGTATCGACGCTGCACTCTGGAGGGGAGTTGTGCAGGAGAACGACCTCGAGTCTTTGATGACTCGACTTAATGAGGTCCCCGACCGAGTGCAGGAATGGAAGAAGTCGGCTGCCCGGGGAGGAGCAGACGTGGTGCTGGCTTTGGTCCGAGTGCACTGCAAGGAGGTGAAGGAGAGGAAGCTTGTTGCGCTGAAGGTCGCAAACACGAAAGAGCTCCAATTCCAGACCTTCATGGAGACTTTCTTGGAAGCCGCCACTCGCATCACCGATGGGATTGACCTGGACGAATTTGTCGCGCCTACAAGCCCGCCTCCTCCCGAGCCATGACTTTGATACATTGACCTTATTTGCCGCGGAATGCCGCGTGGATCTGTATTCGTTAAACTCTGGTGGCTCTGTGGCCCAAGTACTCTTGCCAGAACCTTGTGGGGCTTTTTATTTGATTTCGATCCTTCGGTTTGACGCTCTTCTTTTGATTGCTTGGAATCTTTGAGTCGACTTCTACGGTCGAAACCCCCGAGCGATAGGGTCGCTCTTCGCTCGGAGTAGAATGTTTATAACTTAGGCGATTCCAAGTTACGTTGTACTTGTGGCGGAGTTCGGAGGACCGAACCGCCTTGTATTTGTGACGTAGCTCGGAGGATCGCAGCTAAGCCCCCGAGTGAGAGGGTTGCTCTTCACTCGGAGTAGATAGTTGTAACTTAGGCGAGTCACGGGGTTGCAGCTAAGCCCCCAAGTGAGAGGGTCGCTCTTCACTCGGAGTAGAATGTTTATAACTTAGGCGATTCCAAGCTACGTTGTACTTGCGGCGGAGTTCAGAGGATCGAACCGCCTTGTATTTGTGACGTAGCTC
>LR738713.1:82548870-82575442 GCA_902687465.1 Secale cereale
TGAGAGGGTTGCTCTTCACTCGGAGTAGATAGTTGTATCTTAGGCGAGTCACGGGGTCGCAGCTAAGCCCCCGAGTGAGAGGGTCGCTCTTCACTCGGAGTAGAATGTTTATAACTTAGGCGATTCCAAGCTACGTTGTACTTGTGGCGGAGTTCGGAGGACCGAACCGCCTTGTATTTGTGACGTAGCTCGGAGGATCGCAACTAAGCCCCCGAGTGAGAGGGTTGCTCTTCACTCGGAGTAGATAGTTGTAACTTAGGCGAGTCACGGGGTCGCAGCTAAGCCCCCGAGTGAGAGGGTCACTCGTCACTCGGAGTAGAATGTTTATAACTTAGGAGATTCCAAGCTACGTTGTACTTGTGGCGGAGTTCGGAGGACCGAACCGCCTTGTATTTGTGACGTAGCTCGGAGGATCGCAGCTAAGCACCCACTGGGGGATTTAGAGGACACCAATTATTAGGGAATCATTGCTATCTTGCTTTTGAAACAAATTGGGGAATCTTTATTACAACTCGACCGTCGAGTGCTTCAAGTGAAAAAACGGCGGAGTAGGTCCGCATTCCACGAATGAGGTTCGTCTTTCTTCTGTTCTACATTGTAGAGGTGGTAGGCTCCGTTGCGCAGCACCTTTGTGATGATGAACGGGCCTTCCCATGCTGGGGCGAGCTTGTGCGGGCGTTTCTGATGCACTCGGAGGACCAGGTGTCCTTCCTTGAACGCTCGACTTCTCACGTTGCGGGCGTGGAATCGACGCAGGTCCTATTGATAGATGCTCGACCGGATCAAGGCCATCTCTCTTTCCTCTTCTAAAAGGTCGACTGCATCCTGACGAGCTTGCTCTGCTTCAGCTTCGGAGAAGAGTTCTACTCTGGGGGTATCGTGTAACAAGTCACTCGGCAATACAGCTTCGGCCCCATAAACCAGGAAGAAAGGGGTACGGCCAGTCGACCGATTCGGAGTTGTCCTCAGACCCCACAAGACGGAGGGCAGCTCGGTTACCCAAGCCCCGGCCGCATGCTTGAGGTCACGCATGAGCCGTGGCTTTAAGCCTTGGAGAATCAGCCCATTAGCTCTTTCCACTTGTCCATTCGACTGAGGGTGTGCTACGGAGGCGTAGTCGACTCGCGTCACTTGGGAAGCGCAGAAAGCTCTGAATTCGTCTGAGTCAAAGTTGGAGCCGTTGTCTGTGATGATGCTGTGAGGGACCCCATATCTGAATATTAGTTCCATAATGAAGCTGATGGCAGTGCTCGACTCGAGATTCTTGATGGATTTGGCCTCAATCCACTTCGTGAACTTGTCGACTGCCACCAGAAGATGAGTGAATCCACTCCTGCCTGTCCTGAAGGGACCGACCATATCCAAGCCCCAAACAGCGAAGGGCCAGACTAGTGGGATGGATTTGAGAGCGGATGCTGGCTTGTGTGACATGTTGGAGTAGAACTGGCATCCTGCGCACTTCTCCACAATATCCTTGGCCATCTCATTGGCGCGGGGCCAGTAGAATCCTGCTCGGTATGCTTTGGCCACGATAGTCCTAGAGGAAGCGTGGTGGCCGCAAGTCCCCGAGTGAATTTCATCCAAGATCAGTCGACCTTCTTCTGGATCGATGCAGCGTTGGGCGACTCCAGTGACGCTTTCTCTGTAGGGCTGACCTTGAAGGACTGTGAATGCTTTGGATCGGCGGACGATCTGGCGCGCTTCTTCTTCATCTTCTGGGAGTTCTTGCCTGAGCAGATATGCTATATATGGCACAGTCTAGTCGGGTGTGATTACTAGAACCTCCATGATCAAGTCGACCACGGCAGGCACTTCGACCTCAGTCGGATTGGTTGCACTGACCGGCTGTGGGGGCTCTTCCGTGAAGGGGTCTTCCTTGACAGAGGGAGTGTGCAGATGCTCTAGGAACACATTCTTGGGTATGGACCTCCGAGTCGACCCAATTTTTGCGAGATCGTCGGCTAGCTGATTCTTTGCTCTGGGCACATGATGGAGCTCTAAGCCTTCGAACTTCTTTTCAAGCTTTCGCACTGCACTGCAATAACTGGTCATTGCCGGGCTCCTGACGTCCCATTCTTTCATTACTTGGTTCACCACTAGGTCGGAATCGCCGTAGACCATCAGGCGACGGACGCCGAGTGAGATGGCCATACGCAACCCGTACAAAAGTGCTTCGTATTCAGCCTCGTTGTTTGATGAATCAAAATGGATCTGAAGGACATAGCTGAGCTTGTCGCCCCTAGGAGAGATCAGGACCAAGGACTGCACCGGATCCGTTCAGCATTTTGGACCCATCGAAGAACATAGTCCAATGGTCCGACTGAACTTGAGTCGGAAGCTCTTGTTCTATCCATTCCGCCACGAAATCCGCAATGGCCTGAGACTTGATGGCTTCCTTCGCTTCGAACATGATATCTAACGGAAGAAGTTCAATCACCCATTTTGTCATTCGACCCGTTGCATCTCGGTTGTTTAGTATCTCTGATAATGGGGCGTCGCTGACGACTGACACTGAATGATCCGAGAAATAATGGGCAACCTTTTTTGCAGTCAAGTAGATCCCGTACACAAGCTTTTGGTAATGTGGATACCTTTGCTTGGAGGGAGTCAAAACTTCGGATATGTAATAGACCGGGCGTTGGACCTTGTATGCCTTGCCCTCTTCTTCCCGCTCGACCGTGAGTACAGTACTGACGACTTGTCTAGTGGCAGCAATGTACAGCAGAAGAGGCTCTCCGCTGACTGGGGCAGCGAGCACCGGCTCGGTGGAAAGCAGGGCTTTGAGCTCCTCAAACGCTGCTTCGGCTTCGGGATTCCACTCGAACTTGTTGGATTTCTTCATTAGTCGGTAGAGAGGCAATGCCTTCTCCCCGAGCCGAGAAATGAATCGACTCAATGCGGCCAAGCAACCAGTAAGCTTTTGAACATCGTGTATACGCTCGGGGCGTTTCATTCGGAGGATGGCACCGATTTTCTCTGGGTTGGCGTCGATTCCCCGTTCGGAAACGAGAAAACAGAGCAACTTGCCGCCAGGAACTCCAAATGTACACTTCGACGGGTTGAGCTTGATATCGTAGCTTCTGAGGTTCGCGAATGTCTCAGCGAGGTCAGTCAGCAGGTCGGAACCTTTCCGTGACTTGACCACGATGTCATCCATGTATGCCTCGACGTTCCGACTGATTTTCTTTATCAAGCATTTCTGGATCATGCGCATGAAGGTAGCGCCGGCATTTTTGAGGCCGAAAGGCATGGTGACATAGCAAAAACACCCGAAAGGGGTGATGAAGGCTGTTTTTATTTCATCGGGCCCATACAGACGGATCTGATGGTATCCGGAATATGCGTCCAGAAAGGACAAACGCTCACATCCCGTAGTCGAGTCGACTATTTGATCAATGCGGGGAAGAGGAAAATGATCTTTCGGGCAGGCCCGATTGATGTGCTTGAAATCTATGCACATGTGGAGAGACTTGTCCTTTTGGGGACCATGACGACGTTGGCGAGCCACTCGGAGTGGTATATCTTGCGGATGAACTCTGCTTCCAGGAGTCGAGCCACCTCTTCGCCAATCGCCTTTCGCTTCTCCGCAGCGGATCGACGGAGATGTTCCTTCACTGGTTTGACCTTCGGGTCGACTCACAAATGGTGCTCAGCCAGCCCCTTGGGCACACCTGGCATGTCTGATGGTTTCCATGCAAAGATGTCCCAGTTCTCACGGAGGAACTGGATGAGCGCTTCTTCCTATTTACTGTCGAGGGTGGTGGAGATGTGGGTCGGCGCTGCGTTGGGGTCGGTGGGGTGGATGTGCACGGGTTTTGTGTCCCCGGCCGACTGAATGGCTGACTCGGAAGCCGGCTTCTTTGCCCTTAGCAGGTCGCCTGGATCCACTTGCTTCTGGTACTCCTCCATCTCTACTGCTGCCATCTGCTCGTCGGTGATCTTCGAGCCTTTCTGGAAGCATTCTTCCGCTTTCTGCCGGTTCCCAGTGATGGTTATGACACCGTTGGGTCCTGGCATCTTCAGCTTGAGGTAGACGTAACACGGTCGAGCCATGAACCTGGCGTAGGCTGGCTTACCCAGGATGGCGTGGTAGGCACTGTTGAAGTCCACCACTTCGAACGTCAGCTTCTCCTTTCGGAAGTTCTTGGATTCACCAAAGACGACGTCGAGTGAGATCTGACCAAGTGAGTCGGCCTTCTTCCCGGGGATTACCCCATGGAACCTCATGTTACCTTCCCTTAGCTTGGACATCGGAATGCCCATATCCCGGAGGGTTGCTGCATACATGATATTCAGGCCACTGCCTCCATCCATAAGAACCTTGGTCAGCCGAGTGCCTTCGACCACTGGGTCGACTACCAACGCCTGCCGCCCTGGGGTGGCGATGTGCGCTGGATGATCGGACTGGTCAAACGTGATGGGGGTCTTTGACCATTTCAAGAATGTGGAAGTTGCCGGAGCAACCATGTTCACATCTCTGTTGATGATCTTCAGTCGACTCTTGCTCTCGACGTCCGTGAAAATCACCAAGGTGGAGTTGATGCGGGGGTATCCTCCGTCCCCTTCCTTGTCTTCAGATTCTTCTGACTCCTTCTCTTTCTCAGTGGACTGGTCCTTCTAGAAACTCTGGATCAAGAGTCGACACTATCGAGTGGTGTGCTTGGGGTATACCAAGTTCCCCTCATCATCCTTCTTAGTGTGTATGGGACACGGCTGGATGAGCATATCATCTCCAGCCCGACCCTTTCCTTTCTTGGGGGCCGAGGAGCCTTTGGGATTTCCTTTGCCCTTTCCTTGGTTGACCACCACGGCCTCTCCCTGAGCAGCTGGGTCGGCCTTATGCTTGTTCTTCCGATTGTAATTCTGGTCGTCCTGTCCGACTGCTTTCTTGCCGCTGTGGAGCCGATCGGCCTCCTCACCATTGGCGTACCGACAGGCGATTTCCATCATTCGCGACAGGGACATGTCGCCTGTTCGCCCAAACTTCAGATTCAACTCCCGATTGCGCACGCCTTCCTTGAAGGTGCACACCGCCTGGTGCTCGGAGACGTTTTCCACTATGTGATGCAAAGTGGTCCACCGCTGAATGTAGTCCCTCAAAGTTTCACTCGGCTTCTGGGTGCAATGCTGAAGCTCGACGAGCCCAGCAGGTCGTTTGCAGGTGCCTTCGAAGCTCCGAACGAACACCCGAGCGAGCTCTTCCCAACTGTATATGCTCCTGGGGGATAACCGGTTGAGCCACGCCCGAGCGGAGCCTCCCAGCATCAAGGGGAGGTGCTTCATGGCCACGTCGCCGTTGCCTCCTCCAATCTGCACGGCCACTCGGTAGTCTTCCAGCCACGTGTCTGGCTTCGACTTACCGGTGAATTTGCTTACTCCGGCCGCCAGCCTGAAGTTCAGAGGGATCTCTGCGGCCCTGATTGCGCTGCAGAAACACTCGGGCCCGGAGGCCGGCGCTCGGCTGTCAGAGGGTTGGTCTCCGACTCGCTCGTCTCTGGATGCCCGGTTACGGTCGACCCGGCCTTGCACAAGGATGGACCTCGCGTCGAAGCCCGGCCGCCGGGGATCCGGGGGAACCCTACGCTCGTCGTCGCGCAGGCGCCTGCCCTCGTGCCGCGGAGGCGAGTGCGATCCACTCCCCGGAGGAGGGGTAGGCACTCGACGGCGGTCGTTGCGTCCGTGTCGACGGTCGAGTGGGTCATCGTTTTGACCTAGGTGCCGGTCATGCCGCGGACCACGTTCCTCACGCCCCAGGGGCGATCTCGGACTGTGGGCCGATCATACGGTGTCTGCAGGCACCTATCTGCTGTGAATCCTGTTGCGCGACTGAGAAACAACCGTGTTTTGCTCTTCAGCCTTTCGGAGCAAAGCTCGGATCTGCTGAAGGCCTCTTCCAGCCTCCGACTGGGAGGGCTGAATCGACTCCGCGATACGAGCCGCGGCTTCGAGGTTTTGGACTGGTGTGCGGAACACCTAAGTCTCACGTTGACGTGATTGCCGCGCTGTCGACTGGACTCAGGGGCCAGTCGGCGGGCCTGTTCGTCGAGTGAACGTTGGATGTTTTCCAGGCGTGCGTGCTCGGCCAAGGTGGCCACGCGCGTGGCTTCAAGGGCCAAAGCTTCTGGGGAATCTCCCACGACGGGGGTGAGGAGCGCATCTCCGTTGCGGCGACAGAGCTCAGCCCTCTGCTCGGAGGTGAGGGGCTGAGGGACGTAGCCGTCATTGTCGTGCGCTCGATCGCCGCCGCTGCCGCCGTTCTCTCAGCGAGGAAAACCTGGCGGGCTACGGCGCGGATCGACCATGAGTATTTCCGCCGTGGGGTCGCTGCTCCCGCACTCGGAAACGGAATCTTCGAGCCCGGTCGACTGATCGGCCGGCCCGTAAAGGTAATCGTCGGGGTCGATGGCCGCGACTTGCGGGGTGGCCGTTTGACGAGCCAACGCGTGTTTTACCCACCGCTGGAGCCGCGAGCGACCGGATCGCTTACGGCGGTGTCCAGCGGGGATGATGGTCGGTGAGTACCGGGTCGACGGCTGCAAAAGGAGGACGCCGCCGGCTCCAGCACGAAAGTGAGTGGCTCCGCGGGTAGGTAGAGCCTCGACCTCAAGCGGGGCTTCCTTAAGCCACGCGGAGTTGTCGGTGATGAAGAACAGCGCGCCGAGCTGGATCTCGTCGCCTGACGCCAAAAAGTCACCTGACACCATGACGAATGTGGTCGGGGAATGGATTGCAACTTCACCAAATGTTGTTAAGACGCTTAGCCCCACGGTGGGCGCCAACTGTCGTGGTTCTAGATCTGACAGTGAAGGTAGGGGGTACTGATGGAGAGGCGAGGTCCTAGCTATGGCGCGGTTGTACACAGGGTGTTTTGCGAGTTCAGGCCCTTCTCAGAGGAAGTAAAAGCCCTACGTGTCGTTGCCCGGAGGCTTGGTCGACTGAAGTGTGTATGTATGTGTTACAAAGGTGCCAACCCTTGTTCTGGAGGAGGGGGGTGGCTTATATAGTATGCCAAGACCCCAGCCATGCTCCACGTTACCAAGGGCTTAAAGGTACATTAAGGCAGGTGTTACTAATAACGCCTGCAGTAAAGGGTAGTTATGGGGTTTTACTACAGTGAGTAAATACATGAGCGTTGTCGTTCGAGAGGCGTTTAGTCTTCGGAGGTCGAGTGCCTGATCCAGTCGAGTGGAGTTGAGTCGTCCTGGATATGTGAGCCAGTCGAGTGAAGTTCCACCTCGGACCATCTCAGTCGATTGTCTCCACCGCCGTAGGTCTTGTCTTTTGATCTCTAAGGATAGTGACCTTGGGAGGGGCCTTTAGGTCAGGCCTATGACCCTACCCTAGGTCTGTAACCTCGTCACTAAATTCATGGAAAACACCGGTATCTATAAAATCTTTAACACAATCATACTTAGGGGTCATATCTAACTCCTTACCTTCGTCGAGATCCCAATCTTCAGAGTTGTGTTTAATTCTTTCCAATAAATCCCATTTGAATTCAATAGACTTCGTCATAAAAGAGCCAGAACAAGAATTATCGAGCATGGTGCGATTATTGAGAGAAAGCCGAGCATAAAATTTTTGAATGATCATTTTTCTTGAGAGCTCATGATTGGGGCATGAATATAACATTGACTTAAGCCTCCCCCAAGCTTGAGCGATGCTTTCTCCTTCGCGAGGCCAAAAATTATAAATATAATTACGATCACGATGAACCTGATGCATAGGGTAGAACTTCTGATGAATTCCAACTTTAGACGATTATAGTTCCATGATCCAATATCATCACATAGCCTAAACCATGTCAATGCATCTAAATTTCAGCACACTATATAAATTTTTCCTTACCAAATTCAACTTACCAAAGGCGCTTCACTCCCCGGAAATGGCACCAGAAAATAGTCTTGATGATCCACAAGTGTAGGGGATCTATAGTAGTCCTTTCGATAAGTAAGAGTGTCGAAACCAATGAGGAGCAGAAGGAAACGATAGCCAGTTTTCAGTAAGGTATTTTCTGCAAGCACTGAAACTATAGGTAACAGATAGTTTTGTGATAAGGTAATTGGTAGCAAGTAACAAAAGGTAAAAGTAAATAAGGTGTAGAAAAATGGCCCAATCCTTTTTGTAGCAAAGGACAAGCCTGGACAAACTCTTATATGGAGGAAAGCGCTCCCGAGGACACATGGGAATTATCGTCAAGCTAGTTTTCATCATGATCATCTGATTCGCATTCGGTACTTTGATAATTTGGTATGTGGGTGCACCGGTGCTTGGGTGCTGTCCTTACTTGAACAAGCCTCCCACTTATGATTAACCTTTAATGCAAGCATCCGCAACTACAAAAGAAGTATTAAGGTAAACCTAACCATAGCATGAAACATATGGATCCAAATCAGCCCCTTACGAAGCAATGCATAAACTAGGGTTTACGCTTCTATCACTCTAGCAACCCATCATCTACTTATTACTTCCCAATGCCTTCCTCTAGGCCCAAATAAGGGTGAACTGTCATGTAGTCGACGTTCACATGACACCACTAGAGGAGATACAACATACATCTCATCAAAATATCAAACGAATACCAAATTCACATGACTACTTATAGCAAGACTTCTCCCACATCCTCAGGAACAAAAGTAACTACTCACAAGATATAATATTGTTAATGATCAGAGGGGTATTAATATGCATAATGGATCTGAACATATGATCTTCCACCAAGTAAACCAACTAGCATCAACTACAAGGAGTAATCAACAACTACTAGCAACCCATAGGTACCAATCTGAGGTTTGGGTACAAAGATTGGATACAAGAGATGAACTAGGGTTTGAGAGGAGATGGTGCTGGTGAAGATGTTGATGAAGATAACCCTCCCCGAGATGGGAGAGTGGTTGGTGATGTCGGCGGTGACGATTTGCCCCTCCCGGAGGGAAGTATCCCCGACAGAACAGCTCTGCCGGAGCCCTAGATTGATTTCTTCCAAGGTTCCACCTCGAGACGGTGGCGTCTGGTCTCGAAAGCCTTCCAGGAAAAAACACCTCATATAGGAGAAGATGTGTATCGGGGGGCCATCGGGTAGCCCACGAGACAGGGGGCGCGCCCAGAGAGGGGGGCGCGCCCCCACCCTCGTGGACAGGTGGTGGCCCCCCTGATGAATCTCTTTCGCCAGATATTTTTTATATTTTCTGAAATGGTGTCCCGTGGAGCTTCGGAGCAAGTTTCCAGTGTTTGCTCCTTTTCCAGCCCAGAATTCCAGCTACCGGCATTCTCCCTCTTTATGTAAACCTTGTAAAATAAGAGAGAAAAGGCATAAGTATTGTGACATAACGTGTAATAACAACCCATAGTGCAATAAATATCAACATAAAAGCATGATACAAAATGTACGTATCACAGGCCCCAAGATGGGATCTCACGGGAACGGAAGGTTGCGGCGGTGGAATTAGGGTTTTCTCTGTTGCCTCGATGTTTTCAGGGTACATGGGTATATATAGGAGGTAGGAGGGCATCGGGGAAGCCAGAGGGGCCCACGAGGGTGCGGGGCACGCCCTGTAGGAGGGGGCATGCCCTGGACCCTTGTGACCGCTTTCTTCGTTCCCTCGCGTGTACTCCAAGTCTTCTATGTTGATATAGTTCCAAAAATAACTCTCGCGAAGGTTTCATTCCGTTTGGACTCCATTTGATATTCCTTTTCTACGAAACCCTGAAATAGGCAAAAACAGCAATCTGCACTGGGCCTTTGGGTTAATAGGTTAGTCCCAAAAATAATATAAAAGTGTATGATAAAGCCCATTAAACATCCAAAACATCATATATAATAGCATGGAAGAATCAAAAATTATAGATACGTTGGAGACGTATCACAAACCCCTATGCATAAGTTCACAAGGTCACTGAACCCGCAAGTTGATCACCAAAACATACATCAAGTGAATCGATAGAATACCCCATTGTCACCACGGGTATCCCACGCAAGACATACATTAAGTGTTCTCAAATCCTTAAAGACTCAATCCGATAAGATAAGTTCAAAGGGAAAACTCAATCCATTACAAGAAGGTAGAGGGGGAGAAACATCATAAGATCCAACTATAGTACCAAAGCTCGCGATACATCAAGATCGTGACATCTCAAGAACACGGGAGAGAGAGATCAAACACATAGCTACTGATACATACCCTCAGCCCCGTGGGCGAACTACTGCCTCCTCGTCATGGAGAGCGACGTGATGATGAAGATGGCCACCGGAGATAGATTCCCACTCCGTCAGGGTGCCGGAACGGGTCTAGATTGGTTTTTGGTGGCAACAAAGGCTTTCGGCGGCAGAACTCCCGATCTAGGTTATTTTCTGTAGCGACCACGATCCGAATGGACCAAAGTCTCTGTGTTCTGTGTCATCCCTGGATCGGTATGCTGACACACACAGTACAAATAGGATTTATAACACTGGTAAATCACATGTATGAAGTATCATAAATACTATTACCTCAATCGATCATAGCGGAAGCAACAAGGTTGTGGATTCCCATCAATACCAACGGCAAAGTTGAGTGTAGAAATCGTAACCCCTAACGTATCACTTACTCGTCGTAAGATAATCCTGCAACATGAGACGTTGCAGCCATAGAGGGTCAGTACATTGAATGTACTGGCAAATTCACACTGTAATGATAATGATGAATAAGTCCTACAACTACATGCATATTTTGCTGGTGGTGGCTGTAAGGTTAAAGTTTTTGCGTAAAGCCAATTTTTCCCTACTTCAAAGGAATATATTTTAATTTAACTATCATGGTAGTTGAAACATTGTTGAGAAGATAGACATCCTCTCAACCCCAATTAAAAATCATCATTAAACCCAACAATATTAGATTAGAGAGTGATGAGATCAGCCAATAATCCACTTCTAGATACTCAAGGATGTCCATAACCGGGGACACGGCTACTCATGAATAGTTCGTACACTCCGTAGAGGTTTGTGCACTTTTCCCACAAGACTCGATCGCCTCCGTTTGGTTTCTCGCACTGCATGGTGTTTGATAAACGGATGACCGAGACAAAGTCTTTCCAAATAAGTCCCCTTAACCAGACAGATAGGCCGTACCACCTACAACCCCCCTACATCTGCTAGCCCATCATGGAAAGGTTTCCCACAACTTACTCAACTATGCCAGAGCCCATATTGGCATGTGGTTGCACATGGAAGTTTTTAGGCATGAAATATTATATGATCCCTTTGAGCCTGGGTGTCATTCCAATAGGACAATCACACGGAAACCCCGGGATTTCCTAGGACAACACTGGCATCACCAGGTGTCCGGGCAATCCACTGGTTCACTCCCAGGGTGCCCCAAACCAATCCACCCAGATGTGTATTCAAGTAGCCACCTTAAGTTGAACCATTAATTAACATCTCACATCTGTCGTGGATTTCACTCAAACCCAAACCACGTCTACGAGCATAGCATGTCCTAACAGCAAACGTAGAAGTAACTCCCAAAGGTTTGAATGTAATGCAGGTAATAGGTTCCACCTCAATCTACTTCCCAGTCCCACAAGTTTAATTGATCCTACTGATGCAGTGTGTTTGAGGATATAACTAATGCAATGAAAACTAGGTATTTGGAAAATATGATCAAAGTGTGAACTTGCCTGCAAAGTTGATGAAGATGATTCGCACTCAAAACTCTTGATAGATCTACTCGTCACACTCCGGTCAATCTATCGTAAGCAAGCAATAGTAACCACACATAAGCAATCACTCAAAAAGATCAGACAGAGCGAATAAACACTTCGGAAAACTTCGAAAACCAACGAATGACTCTTGAAACATAAAAAAATTTCCAACAGTACCAAAATTATGTGAATTTGGCCTTATCGGAAAGTTTAGGCCAAGAGCTTCGATTTGCAAAAAGAATCAACTAAAACGGAGTTACGAAACTCAAGTTATGATCAAATGAAGTTTGAATCTAAAACTAGTTGAATTCAAATTTTAAAACTTTCAAAAACATGTTTGAGTTTATTACTGGGAAGAGGGCTTCGTAACGAAGACGTGGGCGTTGGTTTCGTTGGATTTGGAGCAACGAGTAAAAAGATATGGCCGTTTGAAGTGTAGGGACTATTCTGTAAATAAAATATTCACATCTAAGTCCCTGGCCGAAACTAAACAGAAAATAAAAAGATTAACGAATGAACGTTCATTTTATTGGCCTAACTAGTGAACGTTCACTAGATAGTTAGATCTAAAAAAATCGATCTACGGGAAAAGACCAGGCGGTTTTACCTAAAAGAAACCGCCGGTTCGAGCGGAAAGAACCGGGCCGATCGGGTTTCGGTGGTCCGGCAGTTGGGTCGGAGCTCCGACGAATTCCAGCCGGAGGCGAGCTCCGGCTGGAGGCGGTAGGCGGCGGCTGCGCGGCGCTGGCGAGCGGGGCGAGGGGCGGAGCGCGGCAGCGGCGAGGCAGGCGAGGGGGCGAAGGGCGGGGCGTGGCAGAGGCGGCGGCAGGGCAGAGCAGCGGCGGCGGCGACTTTTGCAGCGGCGGGGGAAGTGCGCGGCGGCGGGGCACTGGCGAGGGCGAAACAGGCCCGGGGCCTCGGCATTTATAGGGGAGAGGAGGGGCGGTGTTGCCTGGGGAAGGGGTCGGCGGAGGAGTCCGGCGACTGCGCGAGTTTCCGGCGGCGGCGGCTTCGCTCGGGAATCTGTCTCGAGCCGGAGTTGGGGGCGGTGGGGTGCTGGGTCGCGGCCTGGCAGGAGCTGGGCCGGCCCAGTCGGCGAGGGAGCATTTTTTTTCTTTAAACATTTTTTTTCTAACAGACAGAAAAACGACTAAAATCAAAATAACTAAAAATATCCTATAGGCATATAATATATCAAAATTTGCAAAAAAAAATAAGCCCTACAACATGAACATTTTCCTACTGCCAAATAAAATGCCCACAAAATCAAATAAATCAAAAGGTCCTACTAATGCAAATAAAAACCAATAAAAACCATTTTTAAAATACCAAAAGAATTCAAATTCATTTATCTCCAATTTTCCTCTGTAGGGAATCATGTTACCCTATTTTCCCTGTATTTATTTTTGGAGAAAAATAATTTGAATAAAACAAAATAACTCAATATTTAAAATTGAGTTCCAGAAATTTCAGAAAAACTTCCAACTCATATTTCCTATAATTTGAAGAAGTCATTTTATCTTCTCTCGGGAAAATCATTGAGTTGCTTAAAGTTTTTTGAATTGAAATGATTTCGAGGATGAAATTCGAAAGTCCTTTCAAAGCCCTTTTTCATTTAAAATAAATGGAAGAAGTCATATTATCTTCACTCTTGGGTTTGGTGTTGAAAATAATTTGAATTCCCTCGGAGATCAAAAAGCAAAGTGAAAGTTTTGGGAAAGTCATTTTATTCCCTCTCGTCTAACTTTCAAAAGTTGCAAATTTCACTCAATTTCACTCAGCACATCAAACAACAATCAAATCTATCTATTTATTATAACATTCCAAAATTTAGAATTTTGGGATGTTACATTTTCCGGAGGTTTCTGTATATATAAGGGGTGTTGGAGTCGGGAACAAGTAAGGGGGGGTCTCCGGGCTGTCCATGAGATAGGGGGGCGCGCCCAGGGGGGTGCGCGCGCCCCTACTGTCATGGGCAGCCTGGGACTCTCCTCGTCCATCTCCGGTACTCCTTGGGCATCTTCTTGTCCAAAAACAACCTCCATTGAGTTTTAGGTCAATAGGGCTCCGTTTGGTATTCCTTTCATGCGATACTCAAAAACAAGGAAAAAACAGAAACTGGCACTAGGCTCTGGGTTAATAGGTTAGTCCCAAAAATCATGTAAAAGTATATATTAAAGCCCATTAAACATCAAAAACAGATAATATAATAGCATGGAACAATAAAAAATTATAGATACGTTGGAGACGTATCATGCTGCATATATTACATTTTTATAAACTTTCCCAAATGATGAAATGGATACCATAGATGGATTGGTGGGATTTTTCTACCCCAAAACATATATAATATGTAGGGGTTACTATGGAAAAATCCCCACAAATGCATTAAGTGAAAACTTGCCTAAAATGGCAATTGACAGAATTGTCGGATTCTGTGCTCCGCAGACCCAAAAAGGTTCGAACTCTAGTGCGTGTGTGAAGAACTCAACCTCTCTCGCCAACTAAGTTTTTGATCTCACGGCCTAGCTCGATGAACAAGAAATACAAGGGACACATCAGGTTACCCAGTTTCGGGCCACCTCGCGGTGTAAGACCCTACTCCTACTTTGTGGTGGATTAGCCTCTCGGAGGGCTATGGATGAACCAGTACATGGGGAAGAACAACCTCAGGCGGTCTGTTCTTGGATGATATCTAGTGAGGGCTCTGGGTTTCACTTCTTCGATCTCTCCCTCTCTACGGTGGTGGCTAGGCTGTATTTATAGTGGCCTTAGTCCTCTTCCCCGAAAATGAAGGCGGGAAGGGATTCCACAACGGCTAATTTGAAAGGGGACAAGAAGTACATCTTATTCGAGTGCAAAGCTTCTGGTTGTGATGCCGTGGTGGGCTTGGCAATGACATTCGTCCTGCCGTCCTGGTTATCTTGGTCTTGTTGCACCAGAATGGAAACCTTTAGCTGATTCCTTGGGACTCCGTGACTGCGCTTGCCTTCATAGGACCAAAGTGGAAACCTGCTACTCTGCGCCCGCTGGCGTCCGCATGACCATGGTCGTCATGGCTTGTGTCACTTGATCTTCATGAGGTTGTTGCTTGCATAGGAAACTCCGATCCACAAGAGGTTGCCTAAGGAGGTGTAATGCCCAGTGTGCGACTATGTCTCCCACGTGTCGAGGCACGACTTAAAGACATAACTGCATACTAGAATGATCTCAAGTATGGTACCTTTGCACATCTCATGTAAAATTCAGGGATGAAATTGAAAAGATATTTGGCTTACACTCACCACGTCACACAATGAATACAAAAACATACATCATCCAAATAACACAAGGTCTGACTACGGACAAAAATCCAAATGCGAAAGATACCATAAACACAAGCCCGGATCATCCCTAGTAGGAACCACTACTGATCGTCGAAAACGTCACATACATATGGCCAAGCTCTTCCTCGAACTCCCAGTGAAGTTCTTGTCCATCTCCCGCATTAGTCTCAGCGGTACCTGCATCTGGTGTGGTGTTGAATCTGTGAGCCACATAGGACTCAGCAATCCCGTTCCCGGGTATCAAAACTACCCAAGCCTTAGGTGAGGGAAGGCTATAAAAGTGTCTGCAGCAAGCACTAAGCATCTAGATTACTAATTCCGAGCGAGAAGAGAAATGTGCCAACGATCGCCAAGTTGATAAAGAAGTGATCCTAGCTACTCACGATCAAACATAACCCCACCGTGTACACTTCCCGAAGCCCTTCGGAAAGAGAGCATCACGGTTACTCACACAGGTAGTGTATTCTTATGGATAAGGTGTCAAGTTATCTACAACCGGATATTAACAAATAGCCATCTGCCACATAATCGCGGGCACGGCTTTCAAAAGTTCAAAACCCTGCAGGGGTGTCCCAACTTAGCCCATCACAAGCTCACGATCTACGAAGTTGCAACTCCAAAGTGGGAAGACCCGAGTATTCTCGGAATCCCGTGCTCAAGATATTTGACAAAGTTAAAACTAATCCAGCAAGACCTCCCGCCGTGCCGACTCCCTGATAGTAGCCGCGCGTATCTCATCTCAGGTCACGACCGTATGGGAAAAGCTACGGTAGAACCAGAACCTTTGAGTTGCCTCAAGTTGGCCCCGCAGGCTGCCCGTTTGGGACCAACACCATCAGCACTGACCCCCCTTGTTATGTAGAATTAAGAACCCGGGGACATGACCCCCTATGCAATTAATTAATTAAGTTTTTTATTATGAGGCAAATTAAAACCAAAGTTGGGCCTTGCTGGAAAAGCTTTAAGCAGTGCGAATTATCGAGGGGGGCCCATAAACCCCAACCGTGTTAGTAACGCAAAATCAAGGAACATAACACCGGTTTATTGGTTCCTAAGGTGGCATGAGTGGAACAAAACACCAAGCAAAAGGCCAAGCCTTCCACCCATTGCCAAGTATATAGGTGTGCTGATATATTTAAGAGATATTGTGATATTCCAATCAACAAGTTCCAACATGGAGCAATCTTCATCTTCACCTACAACTAACAACGCTATAAGAGGGGCTGAGCAAGCGGGTTACATAGCCAAACAACGGTTTGCTGGGAAGGTGTCAAAGGTTAGAGGTTTCATGGCAACAATAGGAGGCTGACAAACAGGAATATGCATCGAGGCATATCTAAAGAGTGAGACAACTAGCACAGGCAAAGATAGAGGTGATATCAGGGAATGGTCATCTTGCCTGGGATTCCGCAAGGATGAAGAACAAGTCCAAGAAGTAGTCGAACAACTCCTCACAACTCCGGAACGAAACCGAAGCTAACGAGAGAAGCAAACCGGAAAGAAACAAATAACATGGTAAACACACATATCATAACCATAGCATATGAGGCACAAACAAGTATGATGCATGTCCGGTTTAAATATGCATGGCATGGCAAAGTGCAACAAACAACACTACAAGTTAAGTGGGGCTCAATATGCAACGAGTTGCATATTGACAAAACACCACATTCACATATTTAGTTTGATCTCGGTTAGATACCCAACAATATTAAATGTTATTAACATGGCAAGAGGTGAAGCATGAGCAAACTATACTATCTAGGCATGTTAAATGAGGCCGGAATATAACAACAACAATTCTGGAAAACCCCACATGTCATTTAGCAATTATTAAAGAAAACAACAATTTTAACCATTTAAATGTTGCTATCATGATGCAGATGACATTTTCAAGTTTTATGCATTTTCTATTAAAAGTTGACATGAACATGATATGAAGCATTTGGTCGCCACGACGGAAGGAAAAGGGTGTCATGGCAGCGAGAATGGAAACAGTGCTACGGCAACGTTCCGATGATCCGACAACTCGTCGAGATGCCGGTGCAAAAGAAGGGCGACGTGAGCGTGTCAAACAAGATGATAGGTGGGGTGATCCCGTTGCCGGGTTCCCATGGTTCGGCGACATGGCAACGAGGAGGAACGTGCAAGGACAACTCGGACATGGTGCAACAAGTGGAACATCTCATACAACATGCATTCATTCTCGGAAGGTCGTCTCGGCAGTTATACCTTCGAGGCGTGCGGTTCGGGGTGGTTCGAGTCTCGATTGGAAGTAGCCATTCACGTTTCGAAGAGGAAGTAGTTGTTCATGGGACGTAGTCGTACACGTCGACGGTGGTCGTACTCATCTCATCGTGGAAGTAGTGGTACTCGGCGTCTTGATGAATCCATGGCGACGGTAGTTGTTCACTCGACGGTCTTCGGCGACGGTAGTTGTTCTAGGCATCGGGCGTCGAGGTACTTGGCGGTTCCGAAGACGGCGGTAGAGGTACTTGACGCATCACCATGTAGTTGTACACGTTCGGAGAGGAACTTGACGGGTCCGAGGGCTCCGGTCATTGTGGTACTTGTCGAAATCCACATCGGATGTAGTCGTTCATTTTTGAAGAGGAACTTGGCGCATCCTAGGGTCGTCGTGTACTTGTCAGTCCGTGTAGTCGATCTTGGGATCTTGGCGTATCCGTGCGTAGCGGTACTTGCTGTTCCGTGTGGTTGAACTCAAGGTGTTCTTGCCGTCAGACTTGCGGCGTTGGACTGAAACATGGCAAGATAAACAAGGTAGCACCAGCTCATGGGGAAGGCTGCAGAGAAAAAAATGCGGTAATGCGGTCTGGTCGGAGGTCAGGCGAGGCTAACACCTCCGTTCATCTGCTCGCAGCAGAGGCGGGATGAGGGCGCGCTCGAGGGAGGCTGCAGGGAGGCGAGGCGGCAATGGAGGTCGCCGGTGCGGAGGGAGTCAAGCTGGTGATGAGCTCGTGCGGCCATGGAAGGAGGCACGACGGCGAGGAGCAGCAGAGCTCGAAGAGGAACGGGTAGAGCACGACGACGATGAAGAGACGGCGAGGCGTAGCTAATGGGCGGCGCTAGGCGACGCTCAACGACGGTGGCTCTATCGCGGTGGCCGGCAGGGTCGGGCGCAAGGGCGTGGTGGACGAAGAGACGGGATGCGGCGCCATGGGGGGCGACGATACAGATGAGAGGGCCGGCTACGTCGGGAAGGCGCTTGGGGCGCGGGTTCCTGGCGATGGGGAGAAGGGACGAGGAGGAGAGGTGACACGGAGGAGGAGAGCATCGAGCGATGAGGGAGATGGGGATCAGGCACGGGCAAGAGGACAGGGTCGAGGGTGGCGGCGCAAGGAAAAGAGGAGGGAGAGGGGATTGGGCTTCCTAGGGTTAGGAGCTGGTGGGGCGATTGGGCCTAGCAGGCCGGCTGCTGATGGCCTCGGTTGGACCCAGTTCGGCTGGGCTCCTCTTGTTCTTTTTTAAACTCCCTTTTAACTGCTCAACAAATAAATAGAGGGTCTAGACAAAAAAAATAGAGAGGAGGGTCTGGAAGAATAATTGGAGCAGAAGGCCATTTTTCTTGGACTCATAAAAATTTGAGGAATATAACAAAAATGGCCTGAGGTTTTCTAGAGGAAGTAAAATCCAAACATGTTAAATTTAACTCGACATGTTTGAATTTTGAAACCCATTCAAATGAACTCCAAATGAGTTGAAATTATAGGAGGTGACCCTACACACTAGATGTCATTTATGGGCAGATTTCGAACATTTATGGAGAACTAAAATTGCAACTCAATTTAACTAAAAAGGTCGAAAAGGAAGGATAGGAAGTAGAGTCGGATAAAAGAAGAGTTGAAGAATAATGCAAATGTGTTATAGGCGATTCCAAGTTAATGGAATATTTATTATAACTCCCTAATATTGGGGGGATATGTTATAAAGAGAAGTCACTCTTCCCTCGATTTAAATGGATCGAAGATCCATACAATTTATTTAGTTGAGTTTTAAAAATTAAATGGCATGATGGCATGATGCAATGATGCAAAGCACAAATAAAATAAAGCAAGCAAAATAAAACACACGGCGAAACCCGTAATAGATGGAAGTCTTCTGGAGCATCGGTCTTGGGGCGTCACAGCTATCCCACACTAATAGAGGATCTCGACCCGAGATCCTGGAGATGGCACCGGATAGAAGAGGATAAAGGAAGAGGTAAAACAAAGTTGCTTCTTTGACAAACGAGTGAAACCACGAACTTGAGAGGTTGACCAAATTGAAAGAAGAATACAATGGAGATGAACGAAGATGAAAACACTCTGTTAGAAAAGATGAACAAGGAACATTATGAGAACCTTGTAGGTTGAAAGGCATGAAACAAGAGCTTACGAACCAAAAGAATATGAAACCGCAATGGTATAGCCAAGGAATAAGAATAACAGAATTTGAACAGCACTCCGTCTGAAAATGGAAGGAATAAACATGAGCTTGAGATGATTGGATGATCTTTGATGAAATCAACAATACACTGCCTCCGGAACAAATAAAAGAATGTCACAAGGGGGTAAGAAAGATTTTAAGATAGCACTCCAGTTGAAAAGAGAGGCAAAACTTGATAAGATGAGAGAATTTGAATGGAGGACACAACACTCCGGTTGAATGGATAAGCAAAGGCAAGAACATGATCTCGATAAAACGAGATGATGGTTTGGAGAGAGCAACATCACAATGCCTCCGGAATGAAAGAATAGCTTGTAAAGCAATGAAAGAAGAGAACAGAGAAGAAAAATGACAACTTCTCCCACAAATGAATTAGAAAAATCCTCCTTACGAAGAAGGGTTGAACGGAGTTGTTGAAAATAATCAACAACAAAAGAATAAGCTTGATGTGGGCTTATGGAAAACATCTCAAAACTTGAAGTGAAATTCTACCACTAACGGAAACAATTGATTTGATTTAGAGTACCAAAGAGATGAAAAATTTCTTCCTCCAAGATGATAAAGAGATAACTTGGATCATTGATAAGCACCACAATAGCAACATTCCCAATGGAAGGCTTTAGGTGAAATCTATACCAAGATACTCCAACGAAGAAAAATGAGGGGTTGAAATGATTTCCTGAACAAACATAAGAATGATGGGTTTATGTATCTCATTCCTTACAACTTGTGAATCATGAAATATGAAGGGAAATTATCAAGAATGACACAACACTACCTCAAAAGAAAAAGGTAGAAAGAATTGCACTTCGTAATGCAAGAAGAAGAATACTTGAGCTCCAACAAGAATCTTGATGAAGACTTCGAGATGAATTAAATCATGACGAACCACCATGAAGAACTCCGGTAATGAAAGGATGAGAAGTGAAAGATTAAAAGAATAAGATTGAATCCTTGCAATGCTTTAGATGAATCTTCGTGACAAAATAATTGATCTTGTTTGGAACTCCGGAAAAAGAAGGTTGGAGCACTTCGAACCGCGAATATGATCTCACGAACGAACTCCGGACGGAGGAATTAAATCACCTTGACGGAATAAGAATAAGAATTATGTCAAGCTTATCCTTCACCAATTTTAATTGATGACAACCAATGGATTTGGCATCCTACTTATTCTTGTTGAAAAGAATTAAAGAGAGATCTCGCACAAACTTGGGTAAATATTCAACGAAGCACCGGTAGGATTATCAAAAGAACAAATGAATTAATACGATAATAAGGAAGAGAAATCTTGAACGAACCACCGTAAGAATTGAAACCGGGTGATGAAAGAGAATAATCCACCGGGAAGAATGAGCACTAGAGGAAATTTAGATGCAACAGCACGAAGAGATCACGAGCTGGTTAAAGAATACTTGGACAAAGCACTGGAAGAATTATGGAAACAAACAAAGAGGCGTCAATAAAGAATAGTTGGAGGGCGAAGTTGCAAATTGAGAACAAAGAAACTTCTGAAATGATGGCCTTCAGAGGATCACAATGGAAAGAATTCATGAAATGCTTTGGATGGGTATGAAAAGATTCCTCACAATCAGAACAATAATGAGAATGGCATTAAGCTAGAACCACGAATCTACAAGAGAACGGACCAAGATTTAAGAGGAACTCTTCTTCGGTCTTCAAATGTTGAGAATGACAAGTAGAAACACCTTGAAGAATAAAAAGATGGAAGGTTTAACCAAACATGAAAAGAATTTAAAAGCAATCTGGGAGAAGGCATATGACTGGTGGAATCCATACTTACGTCACCCTTTGAAAAGAATTTTAGAATAACTCCGGAAAAATAGAAGAGTCAGGTAAGATCCTGGGAAAAGACCTGTGGGTTAGGGCCCACTCAAAAGAAATCACCGTTGAAAAGATTGCTTAAGAGATATTGCACCGGTTGAGTTAAATGGCTTGAATGAGATAACAACCTCAAAATAGCTTGAACGGATTAAGAATTGAAACAGGAATCTTCTGAGATACCTTGTACACTCCGGATATGAATAGGAGAGTTGAATAAATAAGAGAGCCTTCGGATAATAAATTTCAACACGGGAAAACATGTTAAACAAAAAGGAAGAGATATGATCATGACGGAAGCTTGAATTTATTCCAGCGGAGAAGAAACGAGAACGGAGAATGATGAACTTGCAGGCATTTTCCTGAGAATCACCGGAGAACAACATCGAAGAAAAGAATGAAGAGACTTCATATCACTATAAGGACACTTGAATTAAGATTTCAACTCCGAGAAAAAAATCAAGGATTGGTCTTACACATTTTAAAAGGATCGGGTTAACTTGAAGAGAACGCACCGGTTGAAAAAGAATTTAACATGACAAACTTGATGATCAAGAAGGATTAGCATCCCATAGAAATATGAGAACACCGATTAGGAAAGGTATGGAATCCACACTTGACGGCCAAGCAACTCGAATACCAGAATCAAAACAAAACAAAGGATAGATATGTTGCGACATAATCTTCACAATATCATTCGAACAGAGAATTGAACGAATGAATTCCATAAGCTTAATGGTACATCAACTTGTCGATAAGCCACTTGGGAGAACAAAATGATAGAATAAAACAACAAGGTACAGATGGAACAAATACATAATAGAGGTTTTGTCCCACATGTTCGTGCTGATGCCCCATGGAACGTGCTACAAAGGGTCTTGCAATCCCCGGATCAACATAGCCAAGGATCCTTTAAGATGCAACTCCCAATTGGAACAGCGCCCATGAAACCTCTTCACTAGATGTTGAACCCCAAACCTCATATCATGCACTCGTTGGAAGAATGCCTACGAGCTACTTGAAGAACCCACCTATGAATTCCGAAGGTTTCCGGTTATGAAATCTGGTGTTGGGGATACAGGGGAAGCATCACGCACTCAACTCTAAACCTACATCCAGCTGTATCCATCCGTCAACACATAACCAGTCATCTTCGGAAACCATTTACCTCGGACCTTCGAAACGCATCCGCTATACTAGATGTGGCAATACTCCCAAACTATCCCACCAGTACTGGGTGACGTCGGGGTTATCTCACCACTAACCGCATAGAAGAGTTTCCGACGACGACCGTCTTAAGTATTCTAGAACCGCTACGATACATTTGTGACGACAACACCTTAGAGCTCAACTCCCCGGGACACTGCCACAACCCCTAAATGACAGGAGGCATTGAGAACAATGTTCTCGTCACGAAGATATCGGAACAATCCAAAAAATACCCGCGTGATCCTAAAAAAAATTGGTGAAATTTTGAGAATAGTGAAGATAAAACAACGTCAGGAGTCCTCACCAGAGCGATGAAGGGATGAGGAGTAAAAATAAATCCTACTCTCCGATATATATAGGACTCAAAACATTTTGTGTGTGTGCCTAGACTCAACCATCAACGATTCGATCAATCAGTGGGCTCCTAGGTCGTAGAAGGCTCTAATACCAACTTGTAATGCACAGTATGCGACTATGTCTCCCACGTATCGAGGCACGACTTAAAGACATAAGCGCATACTAGAATGATCTCAAGTATGGTATCTTTGCACATCTCATGTAAAATTCAGGGATGAAATCCAAAAGATAGTTGGCTTACACTCGCCACGTCACACAATGAATACAACAACATACAACATCCAAATAACACAAGGTCCGACTATGGACAAAAATCCAAATGCGAAAGATACCATAAACACAAGCCCGGATCACCCCTAGTAGGAACCACTACTGATCGTCGAAAACGTCACATACATACGGCCAAGCTCTTCTTCGAACTCCCAGTGAAGTTCTTGTCCATCTCCCGCATTAGTCTTAGCGGTACCTGCATCTAGTGTGGTGTTGAATCTGTGAGCCACAGAGGACTCAGCAATCCCGTTCCAGGGTATCAACTACCAAAGCCTTAAGTGAGGGAAGGCTATAAAAGTGTCTGCAGCAAGCACTAAACATCTAGCTTACGAATTCAGAGCAAGAAGAGAAATGTGCCAACGATCGCCAAGTTGATCAAGAAGTGATCCTAGCTACTCACGATCAAACATAACCCCACCGTGTTCACTTCCCGAAGCCCTTCGGAAAGAGACCATCACGGTTACTCACACAGGTAGTGTATTCTTATGGATAAGGTGTCAAGTTATCTACAACCGGATATTAACAAATTCCCATCTGCCACAAAACCAAAAGGGCACGGCTTTCGAAAGTTCAAAACCCTGAAGGGGTGTCCCAACTTAGCCCATCAAAAGCTCACGATCTGCGGAGTCGCAACTCCAAACTGCGAAGACCCGAGTATTCTCGGAATCCCATGCTCAAGATATTTCGACAAAGGTAAACTAATCCAGCAAGACCTCCCGGCGTTCCGACACCCTGGTAGTAGCCGCACGTATCTCGTCTCAGGCCACGACCGGATGGGAAAAGCTACGATAGAACCAAAACCTTGAGTTGCCTCAAGTTCGCCCCGTAGGCTGCCCGTTTGGGACCAACACCATCAGCATTGCCCCCCCCCCTGTTATGTAGAATTAAGAACCCGGGGACATGACCTCCTATGAAATTAATTAATTAAGTTATTTAATATGAGGCAAATTAAAACCAAAGTTGAGCCTTGTTGGAAAAGCTTTAAGCAGTGCGAATTATCTAGGGGGGCCCATAAACCCCAACCGTGTTAGGAATGCAAAATCAAGGAACACAACAACGGTTTTTCGGTTCCTAAGGTGGCATGAGTGGAACAAAACATCGAGCAAAAGGCCAAGCCTTCCACCCATTTCCAAGTACATAGGTGTGTTGATATATTTAAGAGATATTGTGATATTGCAATCAACAAGTTCCAACATGGAGCAATCTTCATCTTCACCTGCAACTAACAACATTTGTAAGAGGGGCTGAGCAAGCGGGTAACATAGCCAAACAACGGTTTGCTGGGAAGGTGTCAAAGGTTAGAGGTTTCATGGCAACAATAGGAGGCTGACAAACAAGAATAGGCATCGAGGCATATCTAAAGAGCGAGACAACTAGCATAGGCAAAGATAGAGGTGATTTCAGGGAATGGTCATCTTGCCTGGGATTCCGCAAGGAAGAAGAACAAGTTCAATAAGTAGTCGAACAACTCCTCACAACTCCGGAACGAAACCGAAGCTAACGAGAGAAGCAAACCGGAAAGAAGCAAACACCATGGTAAACACACATATCATAACCATGGCATATGATGCACAAAAAAGTATGATGCATGTCTTGTTTAAATATGCATGGCATGGCAAAGTGCAACAAACAACACTACAAATTAAGTGGGGCTCAATATGCAACGAGTTGCATATTGACAAAACACCACTTTCACATATTTATTTTGATCTCGGTTAGGTACCCAACAATATCAAATGTTATTAACATGGCAAGAGGTGAAGCATGAGCAAACTACACTATCTAGGTATTTTAAATGAGGCCAAAACATAACAACAACAATTCCGGAAAACCCCACATGTCATTTAGCAATTATTAAAGCGAACAACAATTTTAACCATTTAAATGTTGTTATCATGATGCGGATGACATTTGCAAGTTTTATGCATTTTTTATTAAAAGTTGACATGAACATGATATGAAGCATTTGGTCGCCACGACGGAAGGGAAAGGGTTTAATGGAGGCAAGAATGGAAACGGTGCTACGGCAACATTCCAATGATCCGAGAACTCGTCGAGATGCCGGTGCAAAAGAAGGGCGGCGTGAGCGTGTCAAACAAGATGAAAGGTGGGGTGATCCTGTTGCTGGGTTCCCACGGTTCGGCGACATGGCAACGAGGAGGAACATGCAAGGACAACTCGGACACGGTGCAACAAGTGGAACATCTCATACAACATGCATTTGTTCTCGGAAGGTCGTCTCGGCGGTTATACCTTCGAAGCGTGCGGTTCGGGGTGGTTCGAGCTCGAGGGAAGTAGTCGTTCACGTTTCGAAGAGGAAGTAGTTATTCACGGGACGTAGTCGTACACGTCGACGGTAGTCGTACTCATCTCGTCGTGGAAGTAGTGGTACTCGGCGTCTTGATGAATCCTTGGCGATGGTAGTTGTCCACTAGACGGTCTTCGGCGACGGTAGTCGTTCTAGGCATCGGCCGTCGAGGTACTTGGCGGTTCCGAAGACGGCACTAGAGGTACTTGACGCATCACTATGTAGTCATACACGTTCGGAGAAGAACTTGACAGTCCGAGGGCTCCGGCCATTGTGGTACTTGTCGAAATCCACATCAGATGTAGTCGTTCATTTTTGAAGAGGAACTTGGCACATCCTAGGGTCGTCGTGTACTTGTCAGTCCGTGTAGTCAATCTTGGGATCTTGGCGTATCCGTGCGTAGCGGTACTTGCTGTTCCTTGTGGTTGAACTCAAGGTGTTCTTGCCGTCAGACTTGCGGCATTGGACCGAAACATGGCAAGATAAACAAGGTAGCACTAGCTCATGGGGAAGGCTGCAGAGAAAAAAAATGAGGTGATGCGGTCTGGTCGGAGGCGAGGATGAGGCTGACGCCTCCGTTCATCTGCTTGCAGCAGAGGCGGGATGAGGGCGCGCTCGAGGGAGGTCGCAGGGAGGCGAGGCGGCAATGGAGGTCGCCAGCGTGGATGGAGTCGAGATGGCGATGGGCTTGGGCGGCGATGGAAGGAGGCAGGACGGCGAGGAGCAGCAGAGCTCGAAGAGTAATGAGCAGAGCACGGCGACGACGAAGAGACGGCGAGGCGTAGCTCCTGGGCAGTGCTAGGCGACGCTCAACGGTGGCGGCTCTGTCGTAGTGGCCGGCAGGGTCGGGCGCAAGGGCGTGGTGCAGGAAGAGGCGGGATGCGGCGCCATGGGGGGGCGACGGCACAGAGGAGAGGGCCGGCTACGTCGGGAAAGCGATTGGGGCACAGGCTCCTGGCGATGGGGAGAAGGGACGAGGAGGAGAGGGGGCGCAGAGGAGGAGAGCATCGAGCGAAGAGGGAGATGAGGATCGGGCACGGGCGAGAGGACGGGGTCGAGGGTGGCGGCGCAAGGAAAAGAGGAGGGAGAGGGGATCGGGCTTCCTAGGGTTAGGAGCTGGCGGGGCGATTGGGCC
>LR738713.1:82575808-82604948 GCA_902687465.1 Secale cereale
GGAGCAGAAGGCCATTTTTCTTAGACTCATAAAAATATGAGGAATATAACAAAAATGGCCTGAGGTTTTCTAGAGGAAGTAAAATCCAAACATGTTGAATTTAAGTCGACATGTTTGAATTTTGAAACCCATTCAAATGAACTCCAAATCAGTTGATATTATAGGAGGTGACCCTACACACTAGATGTCATTTATGGGTAGATTTTGAACATTTATGGAGAAGTAAAATTGCAACTCAATTTTACTAAAAGGTCGAAAAGGAAGGATAGGAAGTAGAGTCGGATAAAAGAAGAGTTGAAGAATAATGCAAATGTGTTATAGGCGAATCCAAGTTAATGGAATATTTATTATAGCTCCCTAATACCGGGAGGATATGTTATAAAGAGAAGTCACCATTCCCTCAATTTAAATGGATCAAAGATCCATAAAATTTATTTAGTTGAGTGTTAAAAATTAAATGACATGATGGCAAGATGCAATGATGCAAAGCACAAATAAAATGAAGCAAGCAAAATAAAACACACGGCGAAACCCGGAATAGATGGAAGTCTTCTGGAGCGTCGGTCTCGGGGCGTCACAGGAGGCCGCTTAATTCAGAGGTCTTGGCGTCGTATTCCTCGCGAGGGTCTTGTCTTGTCGATGCTGAATATGGGCCGTACCAGTCCATTGATGGAGCCATGTGATGGGCCACAGGCAGGCAAGTCTGGGTACCATGTGAGGGTCTTGTCTTGTCGATGCTGAATATGGGCCCAAGGCGTGCTTGGACTTGGCTTCGAGGAGAAGCCAAGAGGCGAGGACGAAGCATCGCGGGCCCCAATCACCTACGGACCCGGTCGACGCGTGGTGCTTGATGGGACGTGGGCGTCTCCACTTCCCCATGCAGCCTCGGCAACCGTTCATCTTAACGACTGCCTGCTCCATGCAGAAAAATCATCATTACCTGGAATTGTGGGAGGCTGGTGGTTGGCCTCCCTCTGGCTTTAAATGGGGGGTGCGAAGCCCCCTCCTTATCTCCATCTTCTCATTGTTCGCTCCTCCTTCTTCTTCCTCCCCCTGCCGTCTTGCTGCAGTATCCATGGCGTCGACGAGGACGTTCTCCGCTACAGAGAAAGGGAAAGCCCCCAAGGAGGGGCCAATTCATGACCGCCCAAGAGGGGCCATGGACGCCACTACAAGCACGCCGCGACTCCGGCGGTGACCCCTCGGGAGCATAGGCGCGCCCCTTTGGAGGCCGGTGCCGCCTCACGCGGCCGCGGTGGCGCTTCCTCCCGTGGTGGAGCCTGCCACGGACGAGGCGACTCTGACGATGGGGGTAGGCATGTGGCAGTCGTCCGGCAACCGCGGGTGCATTCCCATACCACCGACGTGGCCCCAAAGGTTGTCGTGTGGTCGGAGAGGCCTACGGGCATCTGGCTCCAACTCCCATGTTTCTACACCGGTGCGCTGCTGGCCGAGCGGCCCTATGGCTACTGCAGCAAGGCCTGGAGGTCGAAGTCGCCGCCGAGGGCAACGTGACACTAACCCGCGGGTGGCAGTCATCCGCCCGCGCTCGACGCCTGCACAGGAGGTGCACCTTCCATTTCAGGTACTACGGCGAAGGGACCCTCTATGTGAGGGTGTTCAGGGAACACGGCTGGCACGCAGAGTGCTACATATAGGGCGACAGCGACAACGACGATGGCGATGGTGATGACAACCGGAGGGGTGGTGCCGCTGTTGGTGGTGAGCTTTCCCTTGGCGATGGTCGCGTCGCCTCCAATAGCGGTGATTCTTCCTCCATGGGGAGCACCAGCGACGGTGACTACGATGAGCTGCCACGCCGCCGGGCCCGGACTGGGGAGAGGAGCGAACCACGTCGCCACCATGCCCTGGTGAAGAAGGAGGAAGATTCCGGCAAAGACCGGGCGCCACTGGAGCCGGGCCCCGAGAGCCGCTGTGGTCGCCCAGCTTACTTTTGTTTATTTCCTCCCCATGACTAAAAAAGATAGAATGCCCTGTTAGGGCATGTAGTGAACCATGGCTTTTACGCCATTTATGTTATCATTTCTATGTCAAATCGCAATTCCTACATCACCGCTGATTATGGTTAGAGTGACTTAGCTTGGCGTCCTTGTGTGTAATCTCCTGCCGTGAGGGGCGTGTCTTGTCGCGAGGAGATTCAGGAGTCGTTGAGCCTCATCACAGCTATAGGGTTAGTAGTCCTCCAGGGGCGTCGTGCCTGTGAGCTCGTTTGAGAGCGTCGCGCGACGATGAAATAGGCGCCAAAGGGCCGAGGTGTGTTCGTGAGCGGGCCCGAACGCATGATCAAAAAGTGAAAATAGTGCGAGAAGAAGAAATGTCCCAACCCTCAAACAAATCGCGAGAAACTTCAAATTTCATTCGAGAAATCACAAACCAGCTACAGAAAGCAAGCAAAAGAATAGCCACGTCCGGCACCTATAGTAGTCTTCTTGTCTTTCCACCAGCATGGATCATGGGGCCTCCACTAGGACTGGGCCCCCCGTGAGGCCCAGGGGCGACACTCAGGAGACTCCGGGGCATGTACAACCCCAACTCATTATTACGTGAGAGTGTCATGAGCTAAGATCTTCACGGGCGCATGGCCTTGGTCATGTGTAGAACTTCCGGAGATGCTGGATGTTCCATGCATTCTGGATGGGAACCCCATCCTGCATCTGCAGGAGCACAGCGCTAGGCCTGGAGACACAGGCGATCCTGAACGGGCCCTCCCACATGGGCGAGAGCTTGTGAAGCCCCTCCCTGGAGAGCACCTGCCTCAGGACGAGGTCTCTCACCTCGAGGGTCATGGAGTGGACGTTGCGGCCATGATACTGCCGCAGCGCCTCCTGGTACCTTGCAGCTCGGAGCAAGGCCTGGCGGCGGCGCTCCTCCCCCAGTATGGGGTCCGTCCCCCGTGAGGCATCCTGGCGTGCGTCATCAAACACCAAGACCCATGGGAGCGATGCTTGTGCTCGTGAGGGAGGACCGCCTCGGCTCCGTAGATGAGGAATAACGGAGTCTTGCCATTGGCTTGGTGACGGTGGTGTGGATGGACCACATCACAGCCTACAGCTCGTCAAGCCAGCCCCTGCCATAGGCCTCGAGTTTCTTCCTGAAGCTCCTCGCCTTGAGGCCCCTCAGGACCTCCGCGTTGGCCCGCTCGGCCTGAACATTGGTCCGTAGATGTGCCACCGAAGGATAGCATATCTGCATTCCAATGTTAGCACAATATGTTTTAAAAATGTTGCTCGTGAACTGAGAGCCATTGTAGGTGAAGTTGCGGTTGTGGACCCCGAAGCGGCTCACGAGGCCCTTGATAAACTTGACAGTTCAGCTAGCTGGTATGGTGCGGACGGCCTCCACTCCGCTCACTTGGTGAATTTATCGATGGCGACGTAGAGGTAGAGGTAGCCCCCATGCGCCCGAGGAATGGGCCCAGGTTATCCAACCGCCAGACCACGAACGACATAGAGAGTGGGATGGTCTGGAGGCCCTAAGCCGGCTGCTGGACAAGAGTCACAAGTTCTTACCACATCAGCGACGTTGTTGAGCGCAGTTGGCCATTAGAATCCAAGGGTGCGAGATGAGGAGTGATGCCCGTAGTCCCAGCCATGTATGTTGGCCAGCAGCTCACACCCCTGCTCCCTGGAGATGCATCATAGAGAGACGTCATTCGGGTGCTTTCGGTAAAGCTCACCGTCTTGGATGCAGTACGCGGTGGCCTGGCCGGCCACATGCTTTACATCTTCCTCCCTCTCTGGCAAGGCACCTTGGAGCATGTTCGCATTGAACTCCTTGGTCCAGTAGCCCTCCTGGGGCTCGAGCGCGAGGAGCAGGCCGACTCCCGACGTCGGGCCGCAGGCTGGGGCACCCGAGGACGGTGCCGGGGGCATCTCCTCCCTAGGCGGTGCCGACCCCGTAGTGGGGGGAGCTGCCGATGGCTTGAGAAGCCGCTCCTCGAAGATGCCAGGCTCTAGAGGCAGTCATCGGGACACCCTCTTGGTGATGTCGTCTTCTTCCTTGTTCGTATCGCGTGGCACGTGCTTTAGCTCCAAGCCTAAGAACCGTTTCTCAGATTTGCGTACCTCTTCAAGATACGCTCCATGTGCTTGTCCTTTGGCTTGTATGCCTTGTTAGGGAAGTTGACGAGGAGCCGGGAGTCGCCCTTGATGGTGAGGTGCCTGACCCCCAGAGCTGCCGCAGGTTTGAGGCCGGCGATAAGGCCCTCGTACTCAGTGATGTTGTTGGAGACCTGCTCCCCATTCTGGAAGCAGAGTTGGATAGCTTAGTAGAGCTTGTCCTGGGTGGGTGAGATGATGACGGCTCCGGCCCCCGCGCCCTGACGCACAAACGCGTCGTCGAAGTACATGAGCCAACCTTCTCGTGCTTCGTCTCCAAGCATGAGGGAACGATCCTTGCTTACTTTGTGGGCAGGGGCGTCAGCCCATTCTGCCACAAAGTCAGTGAGGGTCACGCCCTTGATGATCGTGGTGGTGCTGAACTCCAGCTGGAACGCCTGCAGTTTGATGTTCCACCCGGCGACCCTTCCCCCTGCGTTGGGGCTCCGAAGCACCCTCTCCAATGGATAGGCCGAGACAACCTTGATGGGGTGGCCCTGGAAGTAGTGACATAGTTTGATGGCGGCGACGAGGAACGCGCGTGGGAGCTTCTGCGGCATGGGGTAGCACGCCCTCGTGTCACGCAACACAGTGCTAATGAAGTACACGGGGTGCTCGACAAGGGAGGAGGCGCCGGTTGGCTCCCGGGCTTCATGAGGTAAGGGACCGTCAGGAGCTTGATCATCAGGTGGGACGACCGTGGCCCAGGGTTCTGTAAACTCATAGGCTCCACCATCTCGTGAGGTGCCCGTGGTCTTGAGGACGTTGTCCTGGGGCCGCATTGCCTTCGTTGGCCACGCGGCACCATGCTGCATGCCCTCAACCGGACGCACAGCCCGGACCGGCACGAGCGTCGCACTGGCTGAGTGAGGCGTGGTGGCCACATAGAGCACCAGGGGTTCAAGGGGGCAAGGTTCGACCATCACTACAGGGTTGGTTAGCTACCTTTTGAGGTCTTGGAAGGCCACATCGGCCTCTGGAGTCCAATCGAACGGGCCCTTCTTTTTCATCAGCTTGAAGAACGGGAGGGCGCACTCGCCTAGCTTGGAGATGAAGCGCCCTAGAGGGGTCACATAGCCCGCCAGCTTCTGCATCTCCTTGAGGGTTTGCGGCGGGCTCATCCTCTCTATGTCATTGATTTTTCTTCGGGTTGGCCTCGATCCCTCTGTATGACATCAAGAAACCTAGCAGCTTGCCAGACGGAACGCCAAACACACACTTTTCCGGGTTGAGCCGCGGGTTTACTTTGCGCAAGCTGGCAAATGTCTTCTCCAGATCTTCGATAAGGGAGAACGTCGTCGACATACGCCTCAACGTTCTTTCCAAGCTGCTGACCAAAAGCGATGTGCATCAACCGCTGAAAGGTTACCCCGGCGTTGCACAACCCGAAAGGCATGCAAGTGTAGCAATACACCCCACACGGGGTTAGGAAGGCCGTCTTCTCGACATCTTGCACTGCCATCCTGATTTGGTGATAGCCCGAGAAGGCATCCGGGAAGCACAACAGATCACACTCGGAAGTGGAGTCGACGATCTGGTCGATGCGCGGAAGGGGGAAAAGATCCTGTGGACAAGCCTTGTTGAGGCACGTAAAATCAATGCACATGCGCTCCTTCTTGTCCTTCTTGGGGACGATGACTGGGTTCGCCAGCCATTCGGGGTGCCTCACCTCCCAAATGACACCGGCCTCTTGCAGCTTGTGGACCTCCTGAGTGATGAATGATTGCTTCTTCGGGTCCTGCCGCTGCGCCTTCTACTTCACCGGGCGCGCGTTTGGGCCTACCATCAGGTGGTGCTCGATCACTCCACGCGGAACACTGTCCTGGTCCGTCGCTTCCCACATGAACGCATCCTTGTTCTCACGAAGGAAGCTGACCAACTCCTCTTCCTGGTCGGGGGAGGGCCGGTGCCTATGGTGAAGGCAGGGGCCGCCCCCGCCTTTGTCGACCTGCACCTGCTTCGTCTGCGCGTACTGGATAGAACAACTGCTTCTTCTTCGCTGGCACAGCCCCTGAGCCCTCTAGAGGGCCCTCCGGGCATGGTCGCGCGGGTGTCGTAGCCTTGAAAGTGAGCACGAGGGCCGCTAGTGCGGCCTTGGTGTCCCCCGCCACGGTGAGGACGCCGCTGCTTCCCAGCATCTTCATGACATTCTAGCAAGGGTAAGTCGCCCCCATGAACTTGGCGAGAGCTGGGTATCCGAGGATGGCTTTGTATGGGGGCCCGATGTGGGCGACGTCGAAGTCGATGAGCTCGGTACGGTAGTTGTCGCGCATGCCGATGGTGACGGGGAGGCGGATCTGCCCCAGGGGGCAGGTGGAGCCTTCGTCGACCCCAGAGAAGGGTCTGGAGGGGAGGAGCCGGCTGTGGGGCACATGGAGCAGGCCGAATGCCTCCACGGAGAGGACGTTGAGGCCGGCACCTCCGTCGATGATGGTCTTACACTACAAAACAATACACTTCCGTGATGATACGTGTTTGTCATAGTAGGTCACGTTTTCTGTCATGCATGTACATCCATGACCATTTTTTGACAGAACCAGGATAGTCATACCTGTGTTATCATTGAAGTGTTCTATGACATTACCAAAATTATCATCACGGAAGTGTCCACTTCCATGACGATAAATCGTGCGTCATAGAAGTGGTTTCGTCAAGGGTGACCGACACATGGAATTCACCGTAACGGAACAACGTTAAGCTATTGGGTCCGGTATTGGATCCGATAACCCGTTAACAGCCGGAACCAATGGGGATTTTCCACGTGTAAAATTCTAATTGGCTGACGGAAACACGTGTCAGCTCCGCGTTGGCACAGGTGTCACTCATCCAATGGGCGAGATGCGCCTATGATATGTTGACACGTGGATCGGCCCAAAAGTGGCCCATAAAGTTTAAATGGGCTGGACCAACTAAAGGCCCGCAAGATTTTGCGGACCATAATGGACCGGCCCAACTAAAGTCCCACAAGATTTTGCGAACCATAATGTGCCGACCCAGCTAAAGGCCCACAAGATTTTGCGGGTCATAATGGGCCGGCCTAGCTAAAGGCCCACAAGATTTTTTCGGGCCATAATGGGCCGGCCCTGGTGAAGGCCCACAAAATTTTTCTGGACCATAATGGGCCAGCCCAGCTAAAGGCCCACGAGATTTCGCCGACATTAATGGGCCGGCCCAGCTGTCGGCCCACAAGATTTTGAGGACCCTAGTAGGCCGGCCCATTAACTGGCTGCCAAATGTCGGCCCATATTTATCCGGTCCATTAATGGCCTGCCACGTTTCGGGCCTAATACTTGCCCATATGAGATCCGGCCCGTTAAAAGCCTACCACGTTCTGGGCCAAATTACGGCCCACATCAGGTCCGGCCCTTTAAGAGGCTCTGGGCTAAATTATGGCCCATATCAGATTCGGCCCGTCAACTGGACACTATGCTTTTGGGTCCATTTGCTAAAGGCCCATTTAGTAATTTGGCCTGATATTAGTTTTGGCCTGTTAAGGGCCCATTTAACATTTCGGCCCTATATTAATATCGGCCTGTTAAAAGCCCGTCATATAGTTGGGCCTAACTACGGCCCGATTTGCATCCGGCCTGCTCGCAACCGATAATCTGATTGGGCCAAACAAGGACCGAGACAATTTTGGCCTGTTATAAGCCCATGATTTGATTGGCACATTCATGGGCCGGGGTCTATTTTGGCCTGCTGCCGGCCCGTGAGCTGTTCAGCACGTTTCATGCCCAACCTACTTTTCAGCTTCCTAAAGGCCCATTGAGTTTTCTTGGGAAAATAGGGCCGGCGGTTTACTCGGCCTATTAAAGGCCCGAATCTACTAGTGGGCCAGTTTACATTTAGGCCTGTTAATGGACCAAGATGACGGGGCCCATGATGCGGATCATACATGGTGATTTGCATGACGACCCGATTATGTACCGTAATTTTACGGTTTGGCCGGTATACTGCAAAAACATGATATATACAGTAAAATAACTGCAACATCGTGAATAAGAAAAAAAACCTAGACTATACAGTAAAGAAATTACAGCATATTACATCCACCGGGCATCAAAGTTCGCCACTATGATAATAAAGCACAAGCAGACAATAGATTACATAGAGTGGGCATCAAAGATCGCCACTAGTGCAACTAAACACGCCGACAAAATAATATACAAAACCTACAGCACTTCAATATAGTTCAAGAAAGGTTAGCCCTGCTCGGGAGCTGAAGCGCAAGCAGCTGAGAAAGCTGGTGAGACTGCACTTGTTTGACACTTATATCCTCCTCACTCTGAAAGATAAACAAGCAGACAGATGGCAGGTTTTGCACATATAAGTACCAGTGCTGACAATTCATCACATTTCTTACTGATGAATAAAGTGACATAGTTTAAAATAGCATTAACACAATATGGTATTGTTCAGGTCAAGACATGGCAGGAAATTACATTGTGAAGGAGTTGGCAGCTTCACGACACCACTGGATTACAGATCAAGAACTCATAAGTATCAATGGTTAGTGTGCTGTCAATTTATCCCATTTCAGATGGGCAAAATAAGATCATTTGCTCTGTATAGTTTAATTTACATGGTATGAAGAAGGAACATTGTTGTACAACTAAAAACCTTAATTGAGAACGACAAACTTTTGTTTATGAAGTGGAGTACATAATAAACTTTAAACATGCAATTTGATGCAAACACCAAAAATAAACAGCTATTTGCAGTCATGCCTAACCAAATATACACAACAAAGTATGAAGGCTTGAGAAGGACAAACTTACATTATTGGTGAAGGCAGGCTCTATAAAGCCCTTGTCCATTCAGATGGGGGGGGGCAATTCAAGAAGTTTACCACAGAATCTTCTTCATAAGCATTGCCTTTATTCTACATTTTGTTAAAAGTAAATATAGATGAGAAAATATAAGAAAAAATGGAGAATATTTAAGATAAGATGAAGAGTGATGCTACATAACCAAGTAGCTATAAATGTAAGTACATTGATACAGGCAAAAGGTAGAGCCAAGAGCAATGGAGAGCTAAACTTCTTCAGTACCATCGGTGTTATCCAACCTTATGGTAAGAGTAAATATAGATCTTATGTGTAGAAAATGGGCGGCAAAGGAAAATAAGCTGCAGAGTGATGGTACATGAACAACTACCTGTCAATATAAGTACATTGATGAATGATAGCAGGAACTTACAAGAACAATGCAGAGCTAAAAAAATCATTGGCATTGGATATATTCTACACTAATGTAACCATTCATACAGATCAAATAATTTGGAGCGAATAATTGATAAGCAAGCTATCATGCATACTACTGTCACATAATGAACCAGGTATGTATGCAAGTACAGTGATACAGGACAACAAGTACTAACAAGAGCAAAGCAGCGGGCAACATATTCGCGATATCTTGTCGTTCTTTTTCAAACCGGAATTCTTTTTCGAGCAGATTTCCTGCAAAAATGATCCGTAAGGCACATGCGGAAAAGTAGAAGTTCAAATTGTCATGTGACATCATAGACAGTACCTCATCCTCGGAACGAGACCAGTGCATAACAAGGTTTTTCCATTCAATGTCTTCTAAATTTAGAATAGGAGACTTCACCAGAAATTCATTTATAGACTCGCCATCAAAGTGTGATTTCCTCAGGCAACACCAATACAGCTGCAATGCTTCCTTGTAAAGCGCAAGCAAGCTTTGCTCGTCATGACTATCCAGATTGACCCTCGCCTACTTGCAACAATGTAATGTAAATCATTGATGTGTTCAATCAGCAGAAAACAAGAAAAATAACCATGAATAATAGCACTTACACGTAAGTGGGACAGGAAGATGTGAAAATGGTGTTTGTCTTCACTATAATCTTCCAATGATGGGAATTTATGCACGTAGTCCCTAACAACATTGAAAGCATTGTCTTTTAAACTGGGAATAACTGGAATGGGGTTCCAATCTGGAGGAATTGGCCGTCTCTGCAGTTGGGATAAGTCTTCGGCCGGTGGACTTGCCCTACTTTTTGCTGGAGTGGGATTTTTCTATGGTACGGCTGGTGCTATGGCAACTAAAATCAGCATACCTTTTGCTGGAGTGCAGGTCCTGTGTGGTGGGGCTAGTGGTGTGGCCAGTGAAGTATGGGTACAGTCAGCTGGAGTCGGTCCTACGTTTTGTGTCACTGGTTGTACAACCAATATAAGTGGGGTGATGTCTAATTTCTCCGGCACAACCATGTTTTTCAAGGACTTTACTGGTGCTCCTTTAGGTTCAGCAATCACCCTCTTCCTTTTTGATGTCTGACGCACAAGAACAACATTTGAGTGGAAAAACATGGTATCATGACAGATGGAATATGTATTGATAATGGATGGGCATGGCATCTCGACATATATGATGAGTAAACTAGGCAGATGGCGGTGCAACAAAGTAGAACAAATGCAAGACAACATATGCAAGATATGCGCAATTAATAAAACTTGCCAAATTAGAGCAGGCACCCTGATGGGTGAACATGACAGGCCATCTGCCTTTGACTCCTCAAGGTTAGAATAGTCATTAGGATCATATTCTGAATAAGAATCTACAGGTGGGGAGCGTATGAGTTTCATTGCATCCAGAATGGCGCTCAATTCCTTGGTGCCAATTTTGCAAGTCATTGCAGTGTTCCACAATATACTTCTGATGCGCGGATTCTGATATTCACTGTAATTACGTATAATATCTGAGAACCATGAAAACATAAATAGTTGTGAGATTATCTTTGTAATGCAAAGGGTATTCTAATATAGGGGCCCCCTGTAAACACTTGTGTGCTATCACTGGATTCTGATGAGAGAGCTCATGTGTGATGTAATATGGTGTGTGCATTTATATATTCTGGCACAAGTACACAATAAAATAGGCTCCAGAAGTAAGGATAGTTGGCAGATCATAGGTTCAAAATATACTGTACAGAGAGTTTATTGCCAAACCATGATAACAAGAGAATATAGCAACTAGGCAGATCATAGTGTACATAAAAGGGGTACACCATAACCACGATATATAAATCAGGAAAGTGGAACTGGCTTGAAAATACGGTGTTGTATTCCCGCTAGTAACTGAAGGCCTATCGATCAAGTACATGCAAGCTCTATGAGCTGTTGACTGCAGATGTCCCTACTCCCTTCCTGACAAGGAACATACTGTACGTACTAAATACATAATAACGAAAGAGGAACATGTTAAAGAACATAAGAGGAAGCATATTCTTGAGGTTCCGCTTAATTGCATACAATGTTGGTTGCCCACTCATGATGAATCACAGCGCCCAAAGAAATGCAATTCCAAGCTGTCTCTCTATATGTGGCAATTTTGAACAAGAGTCATTAGGATCATAGATCATATTCAGAACAAGAGTCAACAGGTGGGGAGCGTATGAGTTTCATTGCATCCAGAATGGCGCTCAATGCCTTGGTGCCAATTTTTTAAGTCATTGCGGTGTTTAGCTTCAAGAGTGCACTCCTGCTAGTGCGACACAAAGTAGCTACACAGATCATGGTGTAGATATAACAGGAAAACCGTAAGCATCAGAGTAAAATCAGCAAAGTGGAATTTGCTGGAATATATGTGCTAGTATTGCTGGTATGGCTAGAAAGGCTTTGGATACCAGCTCTCTTCAACTGAAGGTGCGGTACTGTTAATATCAGTGTAACTCTCAAAGGCGACATAACTCCCCGCATTTCCTTGCTATTCTTATAGGATTCAAGTGTGCTGGCCACTACAAATCCTATTCCCATGTTTACAAAATCCTACGTATCAAAGAGGCCCGAAGAGTTCAAAGTGTCCATACCAACCGACCGTATAGACCTCTACACTGCAAATGTCCCAACTTTTCTTCACTACAAGGAACATACTGTACTACTATCATACGGTAGGTCGCCACCGCTCCTCCACTCAGTTGACGCCAAGCTTTGTGGGATAAAAATATGCGGTCGATTAGCCGCTTGACGGCGACGTGGAGACGGAAATCTTCATAACCTTGTGCTCCGGAGGAGGAGGTTATCGAGGCGGATAAGGAGGAGGCAAAGGCAATGGCCGACATTCTCGGGTTCATGGCCGGACATGGTGGTCGGGGCCCGACGATCGTTTAGATTAGGTTTACAGTTGGGTTTAGTACGGTTTGTGCGAAATATGTAATGAATTTCGTCCAGTTTATAGGAAAAGTTCTCGAAATGTAATGAATTTCGTCCGGTCAATTTGAATTTTGCTTTGTTTCCATGAATTTTCATCTGGTTAGTTCATATAGTTGTCGAAAGGTATGCGGGCAGCATTGGATGGCATCCATCAGTCTCCTCGGACAGATGCCGGTGTAAATTTGAGGGTCAGTGCTGGAGATGCCCTAACTATCATGCTATAATTGCTAACAGTCCTCCATTATTTCATAGGGAACAGTTATCCCTCGATCAAAATTAGATCCGCCGTGTTTCGCACTCCTCTCACGTAAGAGTGTAGATTCTTGCATACATAAAAATGGAGCAAGTGGACGGCACTGTAGCACGTCGTATCACTCAAACTAGCCCGCCTAACGCGCGGAAAAGCAACGTCCTCGTCATTTTGTTCTAGATTTCTATCAATCGATCGCACGAAAATGTTATGCTTTGCAAGTTCCAAAGGAAAATTCGGCACACTTACAACTCGTATGCGTCGCGTTCACGTCGCACCCCCGACAGTCCGGCTCACATGCCTCTCACCAGAGGGGACATGCGTTTTCTTGCACTTTCACTGACATGTGGGACTTCATTTGAATAAACCGTCGATAGCCGAAATCTAATCGCTCGGCGGGCGTCGGCTGAGAGGAGAGAGATGGGGGAGGGAGCAGAGATCGCCCGCCCGCCGTGCACAGACTCCAAGAAATATGTGGTAATAATGTGAGGTGGGCCATGCGGGAGTTCGCACCGCTTCCAAGCCCGCTTCTTACCGCCCTGGCCCACCAGAACCCCTCCCCCACCACACCACCTCCCCGCGCGCGCTCCCCCTCAGAGGCCAGCTGCCCGCATTCATAGCAAGTAGTACCAGTAAAATTCTGGCCTATAAAGGGCATGTATAATTGTTGATAAGAGCAAGTACAATAAGCTTATGAAAGCGGGCTATAAGAATTAAAATATTATATTTCTGCTGACGTGGAGGTGAGAGAAGAGGAGAGAGAAGTTGAGCCGGCAACAGAATAAGAGCCAGCTGCAATGCGCGCTCCTAGGCACTATGTGAGAGTGAGACATGGGACATACATTAATAAAGTAGCACATCTTTACATCTCACTATTGTAAGCGCCGGCTATAACATATGCTATAAATGACATGGCAACCTCATATAGCCATCAGCTGGCTATACTATTAACCACGCTCTAAGATAGTCTTATCATAAGTCTTGCATGTAATTTAGAGATGACAAAAAACATGTGTACAATGGATCATCTCTTAGCCTTATCTTCAATAACTAGTTATTCCTAAAAACATGGTGAAACATATTGTGCTAAGAGATCATCTCTTGTCTTCTCGACAAGCCCACTTATGTGGAGGAGAGAGAGGCATTGACAAAGTCAAGGAGTGGGATCTGCAGGAGCCCATCTCTACACGTGCTTCTAGGTATAAAAAAACTAATTCCAAAATAAGAGGCATAAAAAACAATTGTGTCTGAAAAAAGAAAGGTAAACAAACATTTGAGAGGAAATGGATAGAGAGAGAGTGAGAAAAAGTTGTAACCTTATAGTCAACACTATGGTAGTATTACATGAGGAAGGAGGGAGTGGTGCACATGTCAAGTTCACTGGGCTGCCGTGTTTCACACTCCTCCGTCGTAACAGTGGAGACAATAGGTTTCATAAAAAATAAACAATGTATACTCGTTGCTCGTCCACTATATCGGAAAGAATACTTTCATTCGCCGACATGTGGGACGTCGACCATCCTGGTCCACCTGCCATGCACAAAGTTAGTCGGATGAAGGAACTATCATGACTTCGTTGAATTCCGCTTATTCATGAAAACTTACTCTACCCGCAGTACTGCTACCACACGCGAAGACTGGACGGCACGGTACCACGTCATATCACTAAAACCCACTAGGCCAAACTAGCCAGCCTAGGATTTGTACTCCCTCCGTTTCAAAGTTAGTAGTACAAAGTTGACTCATCTATTTTGGAACGGAGGGACGTCTCTGTACTGCTATTATTTTGTGTAGTACGTCTCTGTACTTTTGCTACGATTTTCCTACCCTATGAACCAAATGAGGCCTGATCGATTGCTAAGCCTACAATTTTAGGAGCTTGGGCTATTGGCCGATCGACGACGGATCAGTATAAGCGTACTACAAGCTCATCAGCCCCAACATTTCTCTTTGGCGAGTGTTTCGCAAGTACTATAGCTCGCACAATAGCTAGCCTACTAATTCCAAGAATAATCAAATAAGCCCTGCTGATATGATAAACAGTTCAAACTTACATCTAAGCATGCCATATATTACATCAAAAGCTGGTGAGGATACATCTGTTTCCATAACTCGGAGAGGGCTCACATGATTCACTATCAAACAAAAGTAGCAAGTACCGCCTACACAAGACAGTGCACTAGCCCTAAGATGGTTTGATAACATGCATCGTTTTGGTAATTAAACACAGGGCAATGCAAACTACCCTGAAGGATTAGCGTGACCAACTATTTCTTGTCATCGATCTCTCGGGCAATGACCACAGCACGGACAACGGCATGGGAACCGATCTCTGGGGTGATGTCCACATGACTGATCACGACACCGGAATCGATCTCTGGGGCGATGACCATAGGATGGACAGCGACATCGGAATCGATCTCCGGGGCGATGCCAACAGGACCGACCACGACATCGAAAACGATCTCTTGGGCGTTGTCCACAGGACGGGCCGCGACATCAGAATCATCAGGACGTCCACCGGCACCTGCACAACCCTAACATATTAGCAAGTACATTGCAAATAATCAAAAACCACAACTTACGGTAATAAGCCATTATTTTTTACCTTGTGCAGCTCACCAGGGGATCCCATCCCTCAGGGGGCCATCTCCTCGTCCTCGATGGGGCCCATCACCTTGCCGGTGGAATACTGCTTCTCAACAGCGACTATCTCCTCAAACTCGGCCTTGAGCCTCGCCTAGGTGGCTATCAGAGTTTCTGGGGTGGGCATGGTGGGGCCCTTACCGTTCTTCCAACTTTCTTTGAGGAGTTCGTCCGCCAATGTCGTCAACTCTTTGGCTAGTGCTTGTTTTTTGGAGTTCTTCGTCTCCATGGGTTGGCCCGCCAACACGGTCGACTCGTCGGTCGGTGCTCGCTTCGTGGAGATCACTGTCTCCAGTGGGTTGTCTGCCAACAAATCTTTGCCTAGTGCTCCAGGATCCATCAATGAACTGACAAGCAAAAATCAATCGAAAGGAAACCACAATCGCAATGAATACAAGAAAATAATATGTTGTGAGAATCGGTTGGTGCTTCGCAAAAAGAAGATTCTTGGAATGAAAATATAGCAGCATCACTGATTCGCCCACCTTTCCTTCATCGGTACAGAAGAAAAATGGCAGAAGTGAGTAGCCTGGAGTGAGGTTTTCTTCAAGAAAGGGGAGAAAGGGCTTCAACGAGCGTTCCAGTGAAATGATGGTTGCTTCGCACAGTCCAACTTCGAGGCCACTTTACCACTACTCGTAAAGTTGTGGGTTTTGTGATATGATGGGTCATGACGGCCGCATCGAGGTGACCGGTGAGTTTTGACTGTAGCACCTCGCTGTGATTTGGTGGATGGCACGCGGGCCCGAATGCTTTGATGTCCCGCATGTAGATAGAGCGACTAGTCATATTGGAGTGGTCAATATTGTGCACCGTGACCAAGGCGGAGAGGAAAACGAGAGAACTACATAATTAATGCATGAGTTTAATTAGGGTAGTTTTGTAAAGTACGAGTTACATTCCTCCAATCGCAAAATGCCTTGGTTGATGAGATTTGAGATTTGAGCCCTATAAACCGGAAGGGAGATTTGAGATACTGCACGTGGTGTAGTTACTTGTTGGAATCTCTAGAAAGACTTACAACGCATGATTCTTTGCTTCTTCTTACTACTATGTACTACTTCGCCGACATGTGGGACAGCCAGCAGCATCCGGGTCGACGTAATACGTGTCATGCACCAGATTAGAGTGCGGAACGGAAGGGGGCATCACCCCGGTTGTACCGCCTGGCCTTGTTTGGATACTCTAACTCAGTTAAAGGTTAGAGTTAGATTCTAATCTGAACTAACCCTAAAGTAACTCCAGCGAAAGAGGTGTTTGGATGACAGGGTTAGATGGAGCGTGGATACGGCGAGGTGCCTTCATGGGCGATGCGAGAGGGAGGGAGGGAGAGGACGAGAAGCTTCGAGGAAGTGAGGAGGGATATGCTGCGGGGAGAGCGAGACAAAAATGTGTTAATTAGTGTCCCGAGAAGAACTAACCCAAATAAGCACCTCTTGGGTGGGTTAGTTTTTTTTTGGGTTAGTTGAGTTCAAACTAACTCAAACTAACTCTAACACATGGACCCAAACATTAACCCAAACTAACCCTCTTGTTTGGATATTTTTGGGTTAGTTGAGTTCAAACTAACCCAAACTAACTCTAACACATGGATTCAAACAGTAATGCGCTGTCAAATCGTGCAGTTTGACCTTTCGAGTAGTAAGTAAGTTGATCCGCTACTCCCACACCATCCTCGCCTCTCTATCAAACCGCCTACGCGAAAACTGCCGCGCGTACTCCTCGGGAATAGCCCCGCCCTCAACTTTTAACTACGCAAAAATAATTCGAGCTTGTTCGTGCTATATAAATACTAGTACTATATGTTTATTCACCCGTGGGGTTGTTCAATGAATGGAGGGCCAGGGAGCACAAGTGAACAATACTACTACTAGTAGTAAGTAGGAGTCGTGCAGGTAGTCACCTTAAATAGAGAGTTTCTTTTCTTTAATGCCACGTACACAAATTGAAATGCTTGTTGTGGAGAGAAAAAGATAATCACTCCGCTATATATGTACGCAGGGTCCTGAGCACTTGCTTTACTAGCGTTGCTCTCTTCATTCTCTCATCCTCTCCAGATCTAAACAAGAAAGCAGTAGCGACATTTTCTCTCTACTCACCGCTGGTCATAGATCCAACCAGATCCCTTCGGCTGGTGTGTGTAGAGGACTAAAAGGTGCATTGTTCACGCGGTTATCACCGGCAAGGGAGGAAACCCATAGCTGTCGGAGGGGCCCGATCCTCTGCCCGTGTCGTTCTGTCCGACACAGCGCCGACTAGGGAGGTCCTCCGACCCTTCTTCCTCCCTGTCGTATTGTTCGCAGATCCGACCGGCCGCCGCCGACATCCCGACGACCCTCAGGTATAAGTTCTTCGAAAGCGGCCTTGCTCTACTGCGCCAGCTCCCCACATGTCTGCATCTTTTTCTACTCCCATCGGCTCTTCCAAAGCCACCTAAATTTTTAGTATTATTAGAGGTAAAGCTACTTCATGCATTAGACTCTAGGGCTTTGTTCAAACAACGAAGAAAGGGGGAAAGTTGTAGCATGAATCTAGGATTTGATTCAAAGAGGAAATAATATGGTGAAATTACTAGAGACTAGATACCCAACCGGTCTCTTGGTTGAAAAGGGAAATAATGGGAAAACGAAGTACAAACTTGTCGGTGTATAAAAAGAGGGGTACACTTTTTGTACCCCTATGACTGTGCACGGGCAGTCTGAGCCACGGGCACCACCACACCAAGCACAACAGGGGAGGTGAGCCAAGGTAAGACCGAAGCTCGATGGAACTGGAGCAACGCCAAGAACAAGACCACAAAGAGCAAAGGGACGAAGCGTCTTCCCCCGGCAAGATCCTTGCCGGGAGCCAGTTTCAGTAGCCCTGGCAAGATCCTTGCCGGGGCCGGCTCGGGCAGCCCCGGCAAGACCCTTGCCACGGCAGCTCGCCCCACGCCTATGGAGCGGATCACCCTTGAGTCCACTGCCCCCATGGGGCAAGGATTCGAGAGATATCCCCATGGTGGCATGCAGATCTTTGTGAAGACATTCAAGGACAGATACACACACTAAGAGGACGACGACCCTTGGCGGGATCCCAGCCAAGGAGGACCACAAGACCTCCGCCAAGCGCCTTGCCGGGGATGACAGCAGGCGCCGCGGCAAGACCCTTGCCGGGGCCCCGGCAAGGCCCTTGCCGAGGACACCCGCAAGGCCACCGTCAGGCCCGCACCAACTGAGTTTCCACCGCCCCATGCAGCTGCCGACCCAACCAGCTGGGCAGGCTCCTGCGTGGCAACATGCAGATCTTCATGGAGACCCGCCGTTGCGCCACCTCAGCTGCCTGCCTGCCTACATGGCACCTCAGGCACCGCTGGCCAGGGCGCGTGTCAACACAAGGAGGAGCGGCGACGGACAAGACGGACGTCTCCCCTCGTCCCCGATAAAGCGAGGACACCTAAGCTAAGCGCATTAAATGTGCCTTGTCCTGTAATGCGAGGGATGACCTCGCATCACTGTACCCTTTCCACCTCCTGTGTGCCACTGTGGCAACCCCTTTTTCCTATAAAAGGAGGCCCGAGGCGACCAGGAGAAGGATTCAGCTCTTTAGAACTCCTCGCGAGTCGGCTTTGGGAGCTCCTCACTAGCTGAAGAACACAAACATATAATCCACCAAAGCTGGAGTAGGGTTTTACGCATCTTTGCGGCCCGAACCTGGGTAAAGGAACCGTGTGCTAACTGTTAGATCCGCTCTTCTCTAAACCCCGCGCCCCGCAACCGTAGTGAAAGTGCAGTATATCGACTAGAGGGGGGGTGAATAGGCAATTTGTATGAAATGCTTCCAAACATGGTAGTTTCGAAGACAAATGATAAGATCAAGCCTATTAGTATGCAGCGGAAAGTGGACTACACTAGATAAGCCATAGTGATGTATTCAATGAAGTGAAAGCATGAAGACTAATAACAACTAGGCAGTAGTGATCATAAAGGAAGAACGAATGAAGCCAATCACAACAAGTAGATACTCAGTGAAGACAATCAGATAAGGCAAGCATGCAATGTCTTCACAACATAGAGCAGTAAGTAAAGGGAAAAAAAGGATAGAACCAGTAGCTCAGGGAAGACAGTGATTTGTTAGACCAGTTCCAGTTGCTGTGACAACTGTACGTCTGGTTAGGGAGGCTGAGATTTAAATCAGAAGACCGCGTCTTCACCTTGTTCCCCTTGAGCTAAGAACACCTAGTCCTCGCCCAATCACTCTGGTAAGTTTTCAAGCTAGACTTCCAAACCTTCACAGACTTCGTTCACCGGCAATTTACAATTACTCTTGGATGCTCAGAACGCGACGCCTAACCGACTGGAGGAAACACAGTCCTCAAGTGTAATAAGTCTTAAGGTCACACAGACAGAAAGACTTCAGTGATGCCTAACACTCTTTGGCTCTGAGTGTTTAGGCTTTGTCCTCGCAAGGATTTCTCTCTCAGATGCTTCGGAGGTGGGTTTCTCTCATAACGACAAAAGCCGTGCAATAACTCTGAGCAGCCACCAACTTATGGTGTAGGGGTGGGCTATTTATAGCCACTGGGCAACCCGACCTGATTTGTCCGAAGTGACCCTGGGTCACTAAGGAACTGACACGTGTTCCAACGGTCAGATTTCAAACACACACGACAACTTTAAATGAGCTCCATGTAAAACCTGACTTATCCGCCTCTGGATAAGATTTGCTCTCATAGTCTTCGCTCTAAGACATAGGATTTGGTTGATCATCACATCAGTCACTCTGACTTAGTTCACTTGGACCCCACTTAACAGTGCGGTGGTTCCTATGACTCAACAAAGAAGAAAAAGGAAACAACGACAATTCTACGTCTTCGCTTTCCATAGTCTTCACACAATGTCTTCTCATGTCATAGTCTTCAATATGATTATCTTCATATACCACTACTGTTATCACTGTCTTCATACATTTTTAGGGGTCATCTCCGGTAGGTTAATAGAATCAATGAGGGACTACTACCTGTGTTATCCTGCAATTCTCACAAACACATTAGTCCCTCAACCAGGTTTGTCGTCAATACTCCAAAACCAACTAGGGGTGGCACTACATGCACTTACAATCTCCCCCTTTTTGGTGATTGATGACAAACTGGTTGAAGTTTTCAACGGGGATAAAGATATGTGAAATTGTAAAGGATAAAGGTATTGTCTTCGTAAGTAGCAAAAGGCTCCCCTGAAGATGTGCATATAGTTGAATTGCCTTTGAATGCAAATGCACATGGCAGGTTGTACTTGTGGAGATCCTCTTCAACTTATGAAGACAATTCATCATGCATAATTGATATGTCGAAGATAATGACATGCACAATGAAAAATGGACGTCTGCAAAAATGACTAAGTGCAGAATATAAGGTAGCAAATGCGGAATTTATAATCGCATTACAAAGTAGCAAAAGAAACGTAGTAGACGACCATCAGTTTAAGAGTTACAACTCAAAGAACCAAATGTAGCAAAATGAGAGTTGTAAACACTAGGCAAATTATAAAGCACCCGCCCATATGGACCCACTTGAAGACTATCAACTCATATGCTTCTCCCCCTTTTGTCAGTAAAGACCAAAAAGGTTTGAAGACATAGAGCCTCTATTCGTTCCCAGGTGGAGCAGAAGAGGATGCAGGGTCGGTGTTGTCGTTTGGCGGTGCAGATGCGGTTGGTGCAGTGTCGATGCGCGCTGAAGTAGGAGGCGGTGAAGTAGCATCATCCTGATCATCGATCACCCTGGCGTCAATTGTTGCAGCGGAGGAGGAGTATTTAGAGTCTTCAAGGGATGGAGTTCGACGCATAACAACAGTCCTTGGAGCAGTGTTGTCAAACTTGAATCTCTCAGTGAAGCCATCGTCTTGAAGATCCGCTTCAGCACTCAGCAAAGTCAAACTATTCCAAGACCTTCTGCATGTTTCATGAGCAACAAAAGCATTCTTGGTGGCAAGATTGCGAATGCGATTGACATCCACCAAGAGGCTCTGCATCTGATGCTTTAACCAGAGGTAATGCTTGTCCTGTTTCTGATGAAGGGCTACCAGAAGCTCTTGGTCAGGACACGAGATCGCTTCTGAGGCCTTTGAGCGATGGTGCTTTCAGTGGCTTCGGTTTTAGCGTGTCGAGGTAGACGAGTATGGCCAGCCAGAGGATAGACGCGTGAGGCTGCTGGAACCGCTTCAATCTGCTGAGTGAAGCTTTGATGATCAGAGTTGTGAAGACTAACTGGCTCTTTCGCAGGCTCTTGGTAAATGGCTTCAGCTGACATATCAACCTCAGGCAAAAAAATCTGATGGTTGCAAGCAGAGGGTTGATAAGTGACAGCTGAGTGCAACTTGATTAGGCGCATTATCCAAGGGGCATAAAATTTCAGTCCAAATAGATCAGCTCCAGACATAGCCATTTGCCTGATGAAGAAATGTTGAGCATTGAAGATGATGCCATTGAAGATATAGAAGACCAAAGTCTTCATAGTGCCTTCAAGTTTGGCTGATGTAGAATGTCCTTTAATTGGCCATAGAGTACGCCTTATGATCTGATAGATGGTGCGCGGCAGGTACTCAAGGTCTTCAACAAAGAATTCCTTAGGATATTCAGCATCACTTGGCAGAGGCTTCATCATGCTGAGCATTTGGCTCATGTTGGGCTGACGCTTCTGAAAGATACTCTCCAAGGCTTCAGTGTCCAGTTGACAGCCAGGTTCATAGAGATCTCCTGGAGTGGGCAGGCCTGTAAGCTCAATGAGATCAAAGGCTTTAGCTTCATGATGCACATTGCCTGTCATCCACTGAAGGACCCATGTCTTCGGATCCCTGCTGAAGCCTCGGATGTGGAGTGTTGCATAGAATTGCAGAAACAGCTCTTCATTCCAATGCTCTTTATCCAAGACAAAATTGAGGAGGCCAGCATCACAAAAGCAGTCAAGAGCTTCCTCCAAGCAGGGCAAGCCAGCAATAGCTTTAGTGTCAGGACGCATATGAGGGAAAATGCGGCCTTGACCATAGAGTACTCTTGAGTAGTAGCTGCGCTGTTGGTCGCTCCAGAACCTATCTGATGATATTCTTGGCTTGTAATATGGGTTCTTGGCACTGTCAAAGAAGGTGTTGTGTGCAGTGAAGCTATTGGCATTGAATGATCCTGAAGATGTTGCAATACCTGGAAGCCTTGGCAGTCTTGGCTTAGGCTTCTGAACTTGGGGCCTGTGCGCAACATGATGATCAAACTAAGGACCAGCAGCACGCGGTTCAGTAGTAGGTGGCGGAATCAGAATGGGCCACTGGACAGTAACAAACTGATCATCCTTGTTGTATGCTTGCTCAATGGTGTGAGGCCGTGGAGGCGGAACAGGAGCAGAGGCATTCTCTTCAAGCTGCAGATTGGCGTCAGGTGCAGCATTAGCTTCAGGCACAGCGCTGGCTTCAGGCACAGCACTGGCTTCAGGTGCAGTAACTTCAGGCGCAGGTTCTTCAGGCGCCTCAGTATTTTAAGGTGCCACAAAAGCTTCAGCCATGACCACGTCATTGGCTTCAGTGTTGGTGGTGGAAGCCTCTGGATTTGTTACCTCCACTTTAGGAGGTGCAGGGTCGGACACGTTCTCCTCGAGAACAGGTGGTGCGATAGTACTTTCTTCATCAACTTGGGGTTGTTCTTCTTGTTGGGGTGGTTCTTCTTCGGCTGATGCAGCCGGAATATCTTCAGCCACTTTGGCTTCAGATTTTGAGTGGCTTCCAGTAGGAGCAGCATCAGGTGCAGATGGTTGCTCTACTCCTTCTGGAGCATTGGGGCAGTGACTTGAGGCCTTGGTCCTTTGCGAAGCCTTCGAAAAGCTGGCGACGCCTGAGGAGATGGAGGTTGTTGGGCCTCAAAGTGTTCGTCTTCAAGCACCATACTGGTGTCTTGAGTTTTCCGGGGAGTGTCTTATGTATCATGTGGGTGATCAGCCCACGAGTCATCCTGAGCAATTGGCGTCAATGGACGACCAATGCTGATGCGTTCGCTGTTCGTGAGAACAGGCGAAGATTCAATGTTATACTCGATCTGAGGAAGGACTTCATCATCTTCAACATTGTCTTAAGGACCAACGTCTTCAACTGTGGTGGGGTCGCTGGAATGTCTTCAGCCTCCGTGGGAGCAGGCTCATGAACAGTCAGTCTTCGTTCTCTCTGGGAAGAAGTAGGGCGAGCAACTGAGATTGGCTCGACAAAGATAGGCTCTTTGGAAGCAGCCTTATCCTTCTTGGTTTTTCGCTTCTTTGTGGGTGGAGCTTCAACAGTAGATTATTTACGCTTACGAGCTTCAGCTTCAGCCACCTTAGTCTTCTTAAGCGTTGAAGCGGTTGGAGTTGCCTTAGGCTTCGTGCCAGTCATGCTAGCAGGGAAGACTATGCGAGGCATTTCCTGCCCAGATGCTTCAGCTTCGGGCACAGACTGCTTCTTCTTCTTCTTGGCAGCCATTCTTGGATCAATGCCAGGACGCCCAAGTGCCTTGTGCTTTTCAGCTTCATTGAATGCTTGAACGCATTTTGCAGCCAAGTCCTTGATGCGCTCTTGTGAACATTTAGCTTCTTCACGCCGCTGGCGAAAGGCTTCCTTGAGCTCTTGCATCATAACCTTGAAGTTTTGAACTTCTTGCACGCTGAGCTTGTTCATATGCTTCTTGAACTGAGCTTTTTCATAGTCTATCTTTTGCTTCAGCTCAACAATTCTTTGAGCCAGAGCCAGCTCAGAAGCAATGGCGCCATGGAAGGAGACATTGAGGCCAACTGGAAGTTGAAGATCGTCGAAGCTTAGGTTGGGGTGTCAAACCATTCATCAATGAAGTTATTGAGCACTTCAACGTCAAAGAGCGGCAAATCATTGAAGATTTCGGCATCCTGCTTGCTCTTGATCAATAGCTCCAGAGCATCATCACCAAGATCTTCATCACTTGAGAGATCAAGGGCATCATTGGCAGTCTTCAGTACTGCATCTGGAGTGAGAGCTGGAGTGGGGTTGCGTGTTGGCTTCCTCTTCAGCTGTCTGCTCTTGGAGATTCTAGAGTGTTCCTCAGATTGCACACTTGGTGCAGGTGGAGGAGTGGCCAAAGGCTTCACTCTTGAAGCTCTTGGTGGAGTAGCTTTTGAAGCCTTTGATTTCTTCTTCTGTGACTTCGGCGTTGTAGGTGCTTCTTCAGAGTCATCATATGCTTCAGGCTGATCTACATCTGCCCCTTAAACCCTTATGTGACTGATGAGGCCCTCTAGGCTGTAGAAGGGCCCAACCAGATTCGGTTCAGCTTCGCGCGAGCCATCAGCACGGGGCGCAGAGGGGCCAGGATTGAAGTCAAATCCCCACAGCTTCTTGTTTTCCTTGGCCGAGTTCTTGGCAAATTGAAGATTTCGCTTGAACAGATTGTTGTCGCGACACCAGAGCAGAGAGCTTGGATCAGCATCATCAGGCGGTGGCCCTCTAACCATGCAAGGATAGAATCCTTGAGCAATGGCTTCAGCATGAGTCTTGGGGGGAAGATTCGTATAAGTGATATCACCCCAAGGATGCTTGATGGCGTTTTTCTCGGCATACTCTTGGGTCACGAACTTGTATTTGAACCATTGTTCAGCCCAGTATCTTTGAATCCATTGGATTCGGGTCTTCCTTTGATTGTAATCCTCCTCTGGATCAGTCTTGTATATCTCACTGAGATCAGGAGGCAAATCACGGGAGGTGTTGCCACGGCGCTGTCTGCCACCCTTTCTTACAGTCTTGTTAGTTGTCATTTTCTTCAACCTGAATGGCTTCAAATTGAATGGCTTCAAAACTGGCAAATGCTTCGGTTTGCTGGTCAGACAGGAACTAGGTTCAGAGGAATGAATGTGACGCTGCAAAAACTCTGCAAATGAATGCAGACTATGAGAACCAAGGGATTCTCACACGGACATGTACCTGTGATAGCATTAGAGATGCGAGGGAAGGGGAAGAGGTCATATGCATTCTCAGAAGTTTTGAAGATTAAAACCGTTTTGAAGACTTTGACCTCATAGTGCGAAGACATTCACTCATGGGAGTTGGTTCCAGATTTGTACGAATCCACGAATAAGTACAAGTGAGGAATCTAACTATAGTTAAAGCATATGTGAATGTACTAGGCAAGATATGAGATGCAGACCGGATAGATCTATATATCTAAGTAGGCAGAAACCTCTTGTGGTAAAGTAGATGAATCTTTATGGATCTGGAAGATGGTAAAAAGCAAGTTTATTTACCACACGATGAACTGCTTAGACGGAGTAGGAGTTGGATGCCAGCAGTTTGGTCTTCCGTGCCCTAACTTGGCGACGGAGGACAGCTACGGCGACGGCGGAGAGGAAGATGTCCGCGGCCGGCGTGAGCACGGCGTCGACAAAGTTGCGGCAGTGAAGCGCTTCGTCGCCGGCGTCGTCGAAAGCTAGCGGAGGCGCTAGGGTTGTTCGAGGTGGAGAGGTGGTGGAAGAAACTTTTGACCGTGATGGGACGTGCATTTATAGGCATAGGAGACGGCACATCGTAATTACTCAGGTGCCCCTGATGATTCTCGTACGAGTGACACGTGGCGGTCAATTAATGCATTGGGAGTTGTCCCACGATCCCACGTACACCACGACTGTCGGAGTAGTCGTTCCGGCTTCTCCGGGTTTCAGGCATAACAGATGGAGCATTAAAATCAGATTTAAAGTTTGTCTCCGTCTCTTTTGCTGACAAGGATGCAGAGAAGATATTCGACTGTTTCAACAAAATGCATATGATTTGGACAGACAAAGTATGAGATGAGAAAGCATAGAGAGGTTAGGGTCCGATCAGATTCACTTAGTCCAAAAGATTCAAATATGAAGACATAGCTATAAGTGAATGCTGTTGAGGACAGAACACAACTCTCTCTCTCTATATATATATCATATGTAAAGACAAACCAGGTGCGAAGACTTTGCAAATGTAACGCCACAAGAAACGCTTCAAACAAGAATTTGGTGGTGGCGTTACCCACCGTATAGGAAGTATTAGACCCAGACACGGCGCACAATTATCGTGGCGCTCCGAAGTCAAATTCCATGTTAATGTATTCATACTTAGAATGTAAGTCTTCATTGATTGAAGATATACTTTACTTCGTGTGTTGCACATCTAAGTCATCAATATGCATAAGTGTTAGGATGTGTGCCTCATTACAGGACATTTCAGGAATCTAAGATATTTAGCTCACACCGCAACTTGCAAAACCTTTTCTCATCCAAGGGCTTTGTGAAGATATCTGCCAGTTGCTCTTCAGTGTTGATGTGTATGATATCAATATCTTCCTTCATAACGTGATCTCTGAGAAAGTGATGACGAATTTCAATGTGCTTTGTCTTCGAGTGCTGAACTGGGTTGTTGGCAATCTTGATGGCGCTTTCATTATCACAAAAGAGTGGCACATGCTTCATATGGACTCCATAGTCCTTGAGTGTTTGCTTCATCCATAGAAGCTGAGCGCAGCAAGATCCAACAGCAATGTATTCAGATTCTGCAGTGGAGAGTGATACACAGTTCTGCTTCTTTGAAGACCAACAGACAAGTGATCGTCCTAGAAAGTGACATGTGCCAGATGTGGACTTGCGATCAACTTTGTCACCAGCATAATCAGCATATGAAAATCCTACTAGATCAAACTCTGAGCCCTTTGGATACCATAATCCTAGTGTTGGGGTGTAAGCCAAGTATCGAAGTATTCGCTTCACAGCTAAGTGATGCGACTCCTTTGGTGCCGCATGATATCGAGCACACATGCAAACACTAAGCATAATATCTGGCCTAGATGCACATAAATAAAGTAAAGAACCAATCATGGATCGGTATACCTGTTGATCAAACTCTTTACCATTGGCGTCGGGACCCAGATGATGTTTAGCAGGCATTGGCGTCGAGTACCCTTTGCAGTCTTGCATTCCAAACTTCTTCAGGTAGTATTTCTGGTATTTCTCTTGAGATATGAAGATGTCGTTGCTTTGCTGATGAATTTGAAGACCAAGGAAGAACTTCAGCTCACCCATCATAGACATTTGATATTGTTCTTGCATCATGTGACCAAACTCATCACTGTATTTCTTGTCCGTGCAGCCGAAGATAATGTCATCCACATAGATTTGGCAGACAAATAGCTCATCATCATATGTCTTCGTGAAGAGTGTGGGATCTAGGGATCCAGGTTTGAAGCCTTTGCTCTTCAGGAAGTTTTTGAGAGTGTCATACCAAGCACGAGGTGCCTGTTTGAGGCCATATAGTGCCTTGTTGAGCTTGTATACCATATCAGGACGTTTTGGGTCTTCAAAGCGAGATGGTTGTGCAACATATACTTCTTCTTCATATCTACCATCAAGAAAAGCACTCTTTACATCCATTTGATATAGAAGTATGTTGTGATGATTTGCATAGGCTAGCAGTGTACGAATGGCTTCAAGTCTAGCCACAAGAGCAAATGTTTCATCAAATTCAATCCCTTCTACTTGAGTGTATCCTTGAGCAACGAGACGAGCTTTGTTCCTGACCACTTGACCATGCTCATCTTGCTTGTTGCGATAGATCCATTTTGTGCCTATTATGTTGTGCTTTCGAGGATCAAGACGCTTGATAAGTTCCCACACATTGTTCAGCTCAAACTGTTGAAGCTCTTCTTGCATTGCTTGAATCCATTCAGGCTCCATAAAAGCTTTAGCAACTTTCTTGGGTTCAGATATTGAGACGAAAGCAAAATGCCCACAGAAATTTGCAAGCTATGCTGCTCTTGAGCGAGTGAGTGGACCAGGAGCATTTATGCTATCAATTATCTTCTCAACTTGTACTTCATTTGCAACACGAGGATGAGCTGGACGAAGATTTTGCTCTTGTTGTGCGTTGTCTTCATCAGGAGTATTGTCTTCGGGCTGAGCATTGTCGTCAGGTTGATTTGGAGCAGAGATGATGAGTTCCTTGTCAGGTTGTGCTTCAGAAGGCATGATCTCACCAGTTCTCATTAGCTTGATGGCTTCATTTGGTGAAGCTTCATCTAGCACATTTGGTAGGGATTTTCTTTGTGATCCATTTGTCTCATCAAACCTCACATCCACAGTTTCAACAGTTTTATAGAGAAAAATGTTGAAGACTCTGTAGGAGTGTGAGTCCTTTCCATATCCGAGCATGATGCCTTCATTAGCTTTGGGTGCAAATTTTGCCTTATGATGAGGATCCTTGATCCAGCACTTAGCTCCAAATACTCTGAAGTAGCTTACATTTTGGCTTCTTTCCAGTGAGGAGCTCATAGGATGTTTTCTTCAGAAGCTTGTGAAGATAAACACGGTTGATGATATGGCATGCAGTATCAATAGCTTCGGGACAAAATCTTCTTGGTGTTTTGTACTCATCGATCATCGTTCGAGCCATCTCAATTAGAGTTCTGTTCTTGCGCTCAACGATCCCATTTTGCTGCGGTGTATATGGGGCTGAAAATTCATGAGTGATTCCCATCTCATCCAAATAAAGATCGAGGCCAGTGTTCTTGAATTCAGTGCCATTGTCACTTCTTATCTGTTTGATCTTGATGCCATAGTTGTTCATGGCACGGTTGGCGAAGCATCTGAAGACATCTTGCACTTCAGTCTTGTAGAGTATTATGTGCACCCATGTGTATCTTGAATAATCATCAACGATGGCGAAGCCATAGAGACAGGCTGTGGTAGAGAATGTGGACTAGTGAGTAGGGCCAAATAAGTCCATGTGAAGCAGCTCGAAGGGTTTGGATGTCGTCATGATTTTCTTCAAGGGGTGCTTGGCTCTAGTCATCTTCCCAGCTTCACAGGCACCACATAGATGATCTTTCTTGAACTTGACTTCCTCGATGCCTATGACATGTGAAAGTGCAACTAATCCCCGGGTGGTTTTGGCAATTAATAACAACATATATATCATTGA
>LR738713.1:82613491-82634683 GCA_902687465.1 Secale cereale
AGCCTCCGATGCGAGAGCCAGCACTCTGAAGCTTTTGCTAGAAGACATACGGTCATCTACGGTCCAGCTAATAAATCTACCATATACATATCACCTTTTCTGTATCCTTCAAATACTAAAGACTTGTCAGATTCCATTAGTACAATGCAACGAAATTTGCCAAAGATCACAATCATGTTTAAGTCACAAAGCATTGAGACAGACATTAAGTTGAAGCCAAGAGATTCAACAAGCATGACTTTGTCCATGTGCTGATCTCTTGAGATTGCAACTCTACCTAGACCCAACACTTTGCTTTTACCAGTATCATCAACTGTGATGTGACTCTTGTTGGATGGACGTAAAGTTGAGTCCATGAGAAGATTTCGATCACCAGTCATATGATTTATGCATCCGCTATCCATAATCCATTCTGAAGACTTTGGTGTCACTCCCTACAATGCAGTTAGGAGGATAGGCTTCACCAAAAGCCATTATGAAGCATAAACAATTGATGCATAAGTGGATCATGAAAGCCTTAGATGTAAGTTAGGACTGATAAGATCTTCAGCAAGTGATTTATGAATAGTATTAGCAGTAAGTCATTTAGGGCATTTGATCTTGTGCCCTACAAGTGTTTTAGGTCCCCAGCGATAGCATCAGAAGCCTTTGATTATAGGCTGGAGACCTTTCCCTGCAAGAGAAAGTTAGTTCTTCTTAACCACCCACATCTTCAGGGGTGGCTTAGAAGCAATGAGTCTAAGAGCAGCATCTGAGAATTTTGGCTTTGGAGCCCTAGCAAACAATCTTGCAGGAGGAGAATAATACTCATAAGAATAGGCAGAAAATTTATTTGATTTATGAACATAGCGGTTTGAAGAAACTCGCTCATATTCATGGGTCCGAGTATGATTTCCTTGCAAAAGATTCGCGTTAGAGTGACTCAGGTGAGTCCTTTGTTTGTATGAAGCCTTAGGACCATATGAAGCCTTTGGTCTGGGTTTTGTCTTCATCACAGGAGGTGTCATGATAGTATTTGCTAGAAGCTTCTCAAGACAACCTTTGGGTACCCAGATCTTCTTCATAGGTGGTCCATTCCTGCAGTTAGTACCAATATACCTGGCAAACACTTCACCATTTTGATTCTTAAACAATTTATAGTTTGCATCAAAGGATTCATCAATGATAACAGGATTAGCACAAGTGAAGCCAGATAAGGTAGATGGATCCACTGAAGGTCCCTTTGCAGCAACCCATGTGGTTTTGGGATACTGCTCAGGCTTCCAGTATGAACCATCAACAATCATTTTCCTATCGAACCCAACGCCCTCTTTCCTAGGGTTTCGGTTCAGTATCTGCTTTTTGAGGACATCACATAGAGTCTGATGCCCTTTGAGGCTTTTGTACATCCCTGTTTCAAGCAAAGTCTTTAACCTAGCATTTTCATCAGCAATAGTAGTGGTTTCCTCAGTAGAGGGGTTAGTTACCACATCAATAGTTGAAGATATTGCAACAGATATAGCATTATCACGTTCAATGCATTTTAGACATGGTGGTTCAAACTCTTCGTGAGTAGAGCTGATTAGTTGTGCGCGGAGTGACTCATTCTCCTTTTGAAGATCTTCATGAGCCACTTTCACTTTCTCAAGTTCTCGCTTCCTTTGAATGTAATCGTGGGAAAGCTTTTCATGAGTTTTTGAAAGCGATTCATAAAGCTCTTCAAGTTCTTTGTACTTAACATCAAGATTTTTTATGTCTTCAATTAAGGACTGAGAACGGGTCATTTCCGCGTCCAACAGGTCATCGCTTTTGTCTAACAGTTTTTGAATATGTTCCATGGCTTTCTGCTGTTCAGTGGCAATTTTAGCAAGTGCTTTGTAGCTAGGTTTTGATTCACAATCAGAGTCATCTTCACTAGATGTTTGAAAGTAAGTATCGCGTGATTTTACCTTGGCACCGCGTGCCATGATGCAGAAGGTGGGTGCAGAGTCGTCGTCCTCATCATCATTGTTGGGGACGGGGCCATTGTCTTCAGTGTTGAAGATAGACTTGCCCACGTAGGCAGTGGCTAAAGCCAGACTTGCAGCACCAGAATCAGATACTTCCTCCGACTCCACCTCCACCTCTTTAGAAGCAGACTCTTCCTCAGAATCCATCTCCTTGCCAACAAAAGCGCGAGCCTTGCCAGATGAATTCTTCTTGTGTGATGAATACTTTGATGAAGACTTTGAAGAAGACTTTGAGTATTTCTTCTTTTTCTTGTCATCAGAAACATATTCCTTGCTGTTCTTCTTCTTCTTCTCGTTGTCCCCCTGAGGACACTCAGAGATGTAGTGACCAGGTTTCTTGCACTTATGACATGTTCTTTTCTTGTAGTCATGAGCAGATGCTTCATCATTTCTTGAGCTGGATCTTGAAGACTTTCTGAAGCCTTTCTTCCTAGTGAATTTCTGGAACTTCTTCACAAGCATGGCAAGCTCTTTTCCAATGTCTTCAGGATCATCAGAACTGCAGTCAGATTCCTCTTCAGAGGAGGAAACAGCTTTTGCCTTCAGGGCGCAAGATCGGCCGTAGTTGGGACCATAGATGTCACGTTTCTCAGATAGCTGGAACTCATGTGTGTTGAGCCTCTCAAGTATATCAGACGGATCGAGAGTCTTGAAGTCAGGACGTTCTTGAATCATCAGTGCAAGGATATCGAATGAGCTGTCGAGTGATCTCAAAAGGGTCTTGACGATTTCATGCTTGGTGATCTCGGTGGCGCCAAGTGCTTGAAGCTCATTTGTGATGTCAGTGAGTCGATCAAAAGTGTGCTGGACATTCTCATTGTCATGTCTCTTGAAGCGATTGAAGAGATTGCCAAGCACGATGATCCTTTGATATCTCTGGGTAGAGACTCCTTCATTGACCTTTGAGAGCCAGTCCCAAACTTCCTTTGACGTGTCCAGAGCACTCACACGACCGTACTGTCCTTTGGTCAGATGACCACAGATGATGTTCTTGGCCGTTGAATCCAATTGAATGAGTCTCTTGACATCAGCAGCGGTGAAGCCTTCACCAGTCTTGGAAACGCCGTGCTTGACGACAAACCAGAGGTCCACGTCAATGGCTTCAAGATGCATGCGCATCTTGTTCCTCCAATAAGGATATTCGGTGCCATCGAAGACGGGGCACGCAGCGGAGACTTTGATTTTCCCTGCAGTCGACATAGCTAATACTCCAGGTGGTTAAACCAAATCACACAGAAGAAGGGAGTACCTTGCTCTGATACCAATTGAAAGTGCAGTATATCGACTAGAGGGGGGTGAATAGGCTATTTTTATGAAATGCTTCAAAACATGGTAGTTTCGAAGAAAAACGATAAGCTCAAGCCTATTAGTATGCAGCGGAAAGTGGACTACACTAGATAAGCCATAGTCATGTATTCAATGAAGTGAAAGCGTGAAGACTAATAGCAACTAGGCAGTAGTGATCATAAAGGAAGAAGGAATGAAGCCAATCACAACAAGTAGATACTCAGTGAAGACAATCAGATAAGGCAAGCATGCAATGTCTTCACAACATAGAGCAGTAAGTAAAGGGAAGAAAAGGATAGAACCAGTAGCTCGGGGAAGACATTTATTTGTTAGACCAGTTCCAGTTGCTGTGACAACTGTACGTCTGGTTAGGGAGGTTGAGATTTAACTCAGAAGACTGTGTCTTAACCTTGTTCCCCTTGAGCTAAGAACACCTACTCCTCGCCCAATCACTCTGGTAAGTCTTCAAGGTAGACTTCCAAACCATCATAGACTTCGTTCACCGGCAATCCACAATTACTCTTGGATGCTCAGAACGCGACGCATAACCGGCTGGAGGAAACAAAGTCCTCAAGTGTAATAAGTCTTCAGGTTACACAGACAAAAAGACTTCAGTGATGCCTAACACTCTTTGGCTCTGGGTGTTTGGGCTTTGTCCTCGCAAGGATTTCTCTCTCAAATGCTTCGGAGGTGGGTTGCTCTCAAAACGACAAAAGCCGTGCAATAACTCTGAGCAGTCACCAACTTATGGTGTAGGGGGTGGGCTATTTATAGCCACTGGGCAACCCGACCTGATTTGTCCGAAGTGTCCCTGGGTCACTAAGGAACTGATACGTGCTCCAACGGTCAGATTTCAAACACACACAACAACTTTACTTGAGCTCCAAGTAAAAGCTGACTTATCCGCCTCTGGATAAGATTTGCTCTCATAGTCTTCGCTCGAAGACATAGGATTTGGTTGAGCATCACATCAGTCACTCTGCCTTAGTTCACTTGGACCCCACTTAACAGTGCGGTGGTTCCTATGACTCAACAAAGAAGAAAAAGGAAACATCAACAATCCTACGTCTTCGCTTTCCATAGTCTTCACACAATGTCTTCTCATGTCATAGTCTTCAATATAATTATCTTCATATGCCACCACTGTTATCAATGTCTTCCAACATTTTTAGGGGTCATCTCCGGTAGGTTAACATAATCAATGAGGGACTACTACCTGTATTATCCTGCGATTCTCACAAACACATTAGTCCCTCAACCAGGTTTGTCGTCAATACTCCAAAACCAACTAGGGGTGGCAGTAGATGCACTTACACGTAGTAGGGATTCTTGTGATCCCATAGGTGTCGATCCAAATATACCGACATCTTTGGCGCGCCAGGTAGGGGGCGCAGTTGTGAGAATCGGCTCTAGCAGTTGGCCCGGTGCTCTCTCGTCTTCGGGGCCCTTTGAGAAGGAAGGAGGCCGGAAGATCCGCGCTCGAGCGGCTACAAATAGAAGCTAAGTTACATCGAACCTTGGATATTTCTATCCTATTATTTAAAGTTGTTATCCTCGGAGATGTCGTTCTTTGTGCAAAAAGAAACCTGCACGCAAATGGGGCCCTTCCCGATAAGCAACGCCTTTGCTCTGTTTCGAGTCCGCTCAATAGTTCAAACGGTTTTGTTGGAAACGGTAGGGTAGCCTTCCGAAATTGGCAAGGCTCTCGACTCTGACTCGAGTCAAACTCAACAGTTCGAGCGGCTGCGTTAAGGGCGGCAAGGTGGCTTACCCAGCAGCACGCTCGCCCGACAGGCCAATGGGGACCCGTCCCCAAGACGCCGCCTTGGGTTTTTCGCGCCGGTAAGCCTACCCAGCTAGCGTAGGGAGGACACACAATGAGGCAGCAAACAGGAAAATAACATGCATGATTCTAAAGATATTTCAAAGTTATATTACATCATGTCATCGCTGCGGTTCTAACTAAAGATAAAATTTTTTTTCGTCATGAACCCGCAGCGGTGAAGAAGAACGGGATGCCTAATCCCGGCGCTGGCCCTCCACCCTCTTGATTTCGTCAATGCGGCTGATGACGGGCTTGATGCGCTCCTTGAGCACCGTGAGGTCAGCGTCCTCCGGCAAGCTGTCCATATGGGCTTCAAAGTCGAGGGCGGGGTTCCAGAACGCCATCTTGGTGAGGACCTTGGTCATGACCCCCAGCAAAGCCGCCGGGCCTCCCTGGCGAGCGTGGCCGTTCTGTTGGAGTGAAGATCAGCCAAGGCACCGAGGACGCCCTCGAAGAACAGGGTCAGCTTGGCGTTGACGGACCCGCTCCACTCAGGGACATACCTCACGTTTGGCATCCCCATGAGGGCCAACTACAAGGTAACTCTGCCAGCGATGTCCTCCAGCCGGCTGATCCACCTGTTCTCGCCCGCCACGTATTCTTGGTGGGTGGCGCCCTCGTCCGCTCGCAGCTGCTTCTCCTCCTCCAGGCTCTTGGTCAAGGCCTCCTCCCGAGCCGAGCTCTCCGACAACATCTTCTCGAGATTCTCCAGCCTCAGCTTGAGATCTCTGATGGAGTCTTGTGCCTCGGAGAGCTCCCCAGCCCTGCTGATGACCGCTCCCTGCGCCTCTGTCAGGGCGCAATTGAGCCTGTTCTTTTCGTCGGATGCCTTGAGGGCTTGCTCCTTCAGCTCGTCCCGCTCCACCTCCAGCTCTTGCACCTTGCCGGCATGGGCCAGAGCTTGGGCATCGAGTGCCTCTTTGTGCCTCTACCCCAGCTCACGAGTCCGCTGCTCGACAAGGGCCTCGAGCTCCTCATCCTTGCCGCGGAGCGTTGCGGCAAGCTTCGCCTCACGCGCGGAGAGGTCTTCCTCCTGGGAATCGAGGGCGGCTTGATGTTGGTTCCAGGCGGCCTCGGCCTCAGTAGCCAAGTTCTCCGCCTCTTCCTGGGCCTTCTCGACGTCACACATCTTCATGATGAGCTCTGTGTCATGCTTGGCCAATTCTTCCTGGAAGGCCCTCTGCTCCTCGCGGGACTGGTGGAACCAGGTTTGCGCATGAGCGACGCGCGCCTGGAAGTCCACCTCCGCCTCGTCCACCGCTGCCATCCTGGACTTAACCTTGTCCGGGCGGGCACGGTAGAGCGCTTGGAGCTTCCGGAAATTGGCCCCCATGGCCCAGAAGAGCTTCCCTTCTGGAGAGCCATCAGCGCCGACGCCCGGTTCATCAACAACCTCAAGTCCGGTGGCGGCAAGCACCTCGCTGTCGAAGGCTTCCCCTCTGGCGGGCGCTCGGGAGCTTGACACCCTTGCAAGATGGACGAAGAGATCGTCACCCACCTTCAGATACCGGCCAGGGCCCGAGGTTGTGGAGGAAGAAGGCTAACCATCAATCGCCTCTTCCTCGGATGTGGCCTTGCCGGCCTCCCCGGTAGGCCCACCGCCGGCACCCTCGGCGGTCTTGTCCGCGGCGGCCCCGGCAGCGTCCTTGGTGGCCTCCTCGGCGGTGATCTTGTCGGCCTCCGCCGCGGCCTCGTCAGCAACTTCCTCGATGACAGCATCCACGTCCTCCACATCTGTTGAAGGAGGGCCTGGGCAATGATGGGGATGATGAAGCCAAGAAAAAGGATAAGGGAAAAGCAAAGACAGAAGATAGGCGACTCACCAGTGCCGAGCTGTGAAGCGGAAGTTCCCTCCCCGCCGGCGTCCGGTGCCGTGGCAGAGCCGCCAGCGCCCAAGTTCCCCTCTTCCTCCATGCGTGTGGGCTCCATGCTTGGTGCCCTTGCCGGGGACGCCCCTCGTGGCGGCATGGTCGATGGGGGTGGTGCGTTGGGGGTAGCCCCCTGCGGCTCCTCCTGCTGCTGCTCCCGTCCTACGAAACCGGCAAGGTCAGCACCATAGCATCAAACACCTACTGCATGTTGAACGAGAAGAGGATGATGAACTTACGCTGGCGTCTATGCCGGGGGCTGTCGTCTGGGCTGCTCAACACCACCAGTGGTGCCCCTGAAGCCCCAGCCGGGGGCTGGCTGCTCGCCGAAGCCTTGGCCCTCTTTATCCTCTCGGCCAACGTCTCTGCGTCCCTGAAGAAGCAAGAACAGATCAAGATGAGTGGCATGGTTCAGGAGGATGGAAATGGCAGTAAGGAATGGAATACTTACTCGTCATCCATCTCCTCCTCCTACACCGCTTTCCTCTTCCTCTTCGGGCTGAGAGGCCCGAGATCGAAGGGGAACTCCGCGTCGCCATCCGAGTCGACGTCTGTCGGGGGAGGCAAACAAGGGGGCGGAGTTTGTGCGCGCCTAGATGGAGAAAGGGCTGCCACCTTCTTCTTCTCGGCGGCCTTCGTCGACCTCCTCGCCACTGTGGCCCTCGTGTGGCGCCCGGACCCCTCCAGGGCCAATTGAGGCTGCGCAGTCTTGCCGGGCCGGACCAGCTCGCCGGAACAGGCCCGCCGCAGGACTCGGCCTCTTCACCTGGCTGGCGCCGGGCCGGCCGCCGCGTCCTCCTCCGACGACGACTCATCGGCCGCGTCTTCGACCAGCGGAGCTCCGGTGCCGGCGCTGCTAGCCTCTCCGGCGGCCGCCGCCCACTGGGCGAGCTCCTCCTCCGCAGCTGTGGCGTCTTTGTCTTCCATACCCCCGGCGCTGCCGGCCTCCATGACGAGCTGCGCCACCCTCGCCCTAGCGGCGATGTAGTCCAGCTCCTCCTGGGTGGTGTCCCTGACAATCCACCGCTCGGCGTCAGGCTTGACACACACCTCGACCAGAGTGTCAAGAATTGCTGCACCACCTCGTCCGTCGGCTCCTGCCAGCTCGGGACGGGGCCGTGCACGTTGCATTCCGGCATCATGGCGACGATCTCGGACTGGCGCAAATTGTTGCACAGCAGGACCACCCCTGCTGGTAGCTGGAAGAGCTGTCCCTTGACGGCCTTGTCGGCCTTTGCGGCAGCCTTCGCGGCCTTGCCGGTCCGTTCGACCTCGCCGTCGCGACCCACATCAAGCTGGAAGAGCCGCTGGCAGAAATGGGCGTGTCCCATCACTGTGAGGTTGTGGTCGAGGCCAGGGCGAAGCCGCATGACGTCAGCCGGATTCCTAAAGAGCTAGGCTGGGCTCCCCTTGTTGTGCAACAGGGCGATCCTACGGCGGATGAAGTCTGCCCCGATCATCTCAAGGGTGAGCCCGGCCTGTGCGAGACGGTGGATCCTGGTGGTGGCGACGGTGAGACTCCCGTCGGCGGCGTCGACGTCGCCCCAGTCGCTGCCATGGACCGGCGGCACCCGGCGGACCCTGCAGAATGTTGGCGGCTCGTCTTCTTCAATCCAGCACCACCGGCCGCGCCATTCATCCCACCTCTCCTTCACGACGCCCTCCGGGTACGCTCCCTTGGATCTCGGAATCTTGGTGATGCATCCAGAGACGACGCCTCCGGGCTGGATCCGAGGGGTTAAATAGTGGCGGAAGAGCGCCGTGTTGGGCTGCACCCCAACGAAGCCTTCACAAAGGTGCGCGAAGAAAGCCATGCACGCCACCGCGTTCGGAGTAAAATCCAAGAGGTGGAAGCCAAAGGTGTGCATGACATCACAGAAGAAATCGGAGAAGGGGGGGACACAACACGCAAGAAAATTAGTCGACGAAGAAAAGCAGCCGAAATGACGCGCGTCGCCAGATGACCCAAGTTCTCCCCCCCCCTGTCTCCACCCCCAAAAGGGGTTTGAAGGCAGCCCGGAGCTCATGGACGTCGACCGACGACGGGGTGAAGCAAGCAACCTTCGTCCGATCGCTCGTAAACGCGCCCTCCGGCGGCCCCACAGACCCGGTGCCCTTGGCCACCCCCTTTCCCTTGGCGGGTTTGGATGCCATGGCGGCTAAGTTGGAGGGCTGAGGGAGGCGGATGGCGAAGCAATGGCGGCAGGCGATGGCGGAGGCTTTGGAAGGAAGAGAGGGAATAGCGGCTCTGAGATTGAAAGAGGCGCGAGGAAAATGGAGGAAGTGAGCAGCGCGCTCGCGGTTATTCCTTTTTATGGGGGAAATCGAGGGCCGCCTCCTTTCGCATTTACTGTGACGTGACGCATGCCTGCGGAAACCGCCCCATGCATGCCGCCCACGTCACGCACACCCCTCCACCCCGCGCCATGCGCGCGGGTCGTGGGAGGCACAACGCGCGGAAAATCTTACCACGGTGAGAACCACCCCGCCTGCCCGCGCACCGTTCTGGGCCTAGCCCAACAACGCGTCGCGCTTATGTGTGGCCTAGGCCCGGGGGCTCCGGTCGGTGTACAAAAAGAGGGGTACACTTTTTGTACCCCTATGACTGTGCACGGGCAGTCTGAGCACACGGGCACCACCACACCAAGCACAGCAGGGGAGGTGAGCCAAGGTAAGACCGAAGCTCGATGGAACTAGAGCAATGCCACGAACAAGACCACAAAGAGCAAAGGGAAGAAGCGGCTTCCCCCGGCAAGATCCTTGTTGGGAGCCAGTTTCAGCAGCCCTGGCAAGATCCTTGCCGGGGCCGGCTCGGGCAGCCCCGGCAAGATCCTTGCCACGGCAGCTCGCCCCACGCCTATGGAGCGGATCACCCTTGAGTCCACTGCCCCCATGGGGCAAGGATTCGGGAGATATCCCCATGGTGGCATGCAGATCTTTGTGAAGACATTCAAGGACATATACACACACTAAGAGGACGACGACCCTTGGCGGGATCCCAGCCAAGGAGGACCACAAGGCCTCCGGCAAGCGCCTTGTCGGGGATGACAGCAGGCGCCGTGGCAAGACCCTTGACGGGGCCCTGGCAAGGCGCTTGCCGACAACACACGCAGGGCCACCGTCAGGCCCACACCAACTGAGTTTCCACCACCCCATGCAACTGCCAACCCAACCAGCTGGGGAGGCTCCTACGTGGCAACATGCAGATCTTCGTGGAGACCCGCCGTTGTGCCACCTCAGCTGCCTGCCTGCCTACATGGCACCTCAGGCACCGCTGGCCAGGGTGCGTGTCAACACAAGGAGGAGCGGCGACGGACAAGACGGATGTCTCCTCTCGTCCCCGATGAAGCGAGGACACCTAAGCTAAGCGCATTAAATGCACCTTGTCCTGTAATGCGAGGGATAACCTCATATCACTGTACCCTTTCCAGCTCATGTGTGCCACTGTGGCAACCCCTTTTTCCTGTAAAAGGAGGCTCGAGGCGACCAGGAGAATGATTCGGCTCTTTAGAACTCCTCGCGACTCGGCTTTGGGAGCTCCTCACTAGCTGAAGAACACAAACATATAATCCACCAAAGCAGGAGTAGGGTTTTACGCATCTTTGTAGCCCGAACCTAGGTAAAGGAACCGTTTGCTAACTGTTAGATCCACTCTTCTCTAAACCCCGCGCCCCGCAACCGTAGTAGGGATTCTTGTGATCCCATAGGTGTCGATCCAAATATACCGACAAAACTGGATAAGAAACAAAGATATTATTGGTTGATAAAAGGATAGAAAGTGGCGGTTGGTGGACAAGTCAACAGAGTATGTCTAGGATTAGATTTGTTGCCCTCACATAGTAAACGGTCTCCAGGATTAGAATTGCTGCCCTCACATAGTAAAAGGTCTCAGGATTAGATTTGCTGCCATCACATAGTAAAAGGTCTCGAGGTTTAGATTTGCTCCCCTCACATAGTAAAAGGTCTCCATGATTAGATATGTTGCCCTCACATAGTACAAGGTCTCCAGGATTAGGTATGCTGCCCTCACATAGTAAAAGGTCTCCAAGATTAGATTTGCTGCCCTCACATAGTACAAGGTCTCCAGGATTAGGTTTACTGCCCTCACATAGTAAAAGGTCTCCAGGATTAGATTTTCTGCCCTCACATAGCATGAACAAACTTGGCATCACCACTTTATGCCTCCTTATAGGTACATTGTGCTGATGCGTCCACTGTCGCATGTCCTTATACCAACCTTTTGCTGTTGTTAATGTAAGGGCACATGTAAAGTGAAGTGATCACACTTTTACCTTAGGGACATGTCTAACCAGTGTTATTGTTAATCTAATGCCTCCAGTGATAGGATGCCATTAAACTGTGTTACAAATGGCACTCCTGCTATTTTCCCCACTATGTTAAGTAAGTTGCTCCTTTACGCTGCTGAGTGTCCTGGTGTGCCCACGGTCCCATGCCCTTAAACCAACTCTTTAGTTGCTGTTGATTTACTGTATCTGGTAAACAAGCAATGCCACCATTAAAGTAATCCCATATTTGAGGAATCTCATTGTTGATCCTAATGCTTCTGGTAACATGAAGCATTGCCGACGTTTTAAAATGTCTACTGTCCTTGCGTGATTGCCATGAACATAATTAAGATGCTTATTTTCATTTCGTATATGTTTCGTATATTATTATTGACCAGCAACTGTTTACTTTCTATCTTTTTGTGCAGATAGGGATATCCATTTCACCTTGTTGCTATTGTGACCTTTTGGTGCTGCACAAAACACTTTCTTTTGGAATGAGTGTCTTGTGCATTTCATCTAAAATGTCACGTGGGCAACATCTCTCAATTTTGGTGGAATTGCACAAAATGGTGATTATAGTTTCCAAAATCTCCGTCAAATTCTGCTGGAAATCTCGTGCAACATTTTATTAGTCTTTGCAAGATCACTGTCACCACAACGGCACTTTATTTTAGTGGAACTGCACAAAAGGATAAGCAAATTATTGTTGCACCTTACATGAGTAGGACAACCAACCTTAATGTTGCTCAATTTTTGTGTAACTACTAAAGAAGAACCTGCCATCTCACAAGAGCAAGTACTTCTTGCTAGCTCAATGATACAATCTTTGCTTCATTTCAGGTGAACTGCAGAAAAAGGTGCATGAATTGAATCATAGATCTGTAGGCTGACCTAATCCGAGTGGATTTGCAGGTTCACCACATCAAGTCGTGGTGGCATAGGGCCCCTCACACCGGTCAGTGTTGTCCTTTATCAACATGATTGTGCTTTTTCATACTATGCTAATGTTCTATTTTTTAATTAGAGCTATTCTATCGCAATCTTTTCTCGTTTTGGAAATAAAGTTTGCTTCAACTAGTGCCACTATTATAGTAATCATGCTATTTCTTATCTATGCAACCATGAATACTCAATTACAGATGTTGTGATGGTCAAGAGAATTCACCGAGTTCTTGGGTTGTATGACACGGCTAGCCAAGATGGATTTAATCCCGATATTCACTTTATCAAAAGGCTCTAATGGGTTGGTTCTGAATCTTGCAAGCTAGGAATCAATGAGATGTGTAGGCATCTTATTTTTACTTATTATTTCGATTTTATTTGTTGGTTCTGAATCTTGCAAGCTGGGAATCATAGAGATGTGTAGGCATCTTTGTTGTACTTATTATTTGTATCTGATTTGTTGGTTCTGAATCTTGCAAGCTGGGAAACACAGCATGATGATGCAGAGGACAACAACCATAACAAACAGTTCAAACTTGGTAGTATTATCTTTGTGAAAGTGCGACAAATGTGTTGATCGTGTGCGTCATGAGAATGATAATTCTAATTGTTGTGCATGTTGATCCTGTGGCACTGATAGAACGAGCCAATGCATTGCTTGTTGTAAGTATAAATTTCTATTAAAGCTAATTAAATTTAAGTAAAGTGACCACTAACTCATGTTACTACAGTACCTATATGGACCCACTCGTGAACCGACGTGTGGCCGGATTAGGTTTCTCAATGTAGGCGTTTGAATGCACCGAGGGTGCATCTTTTGCCGGGCGTGCATCGGACGATGGAGGGGTAGTAACTATTGTCACCAGTACACACTCAGTTTACTCATGAATCCAGTTCCCCAAGAGGTGAAAAACAAACTGCTGCCGCCGCCTACACACTCGTTCACTTGAAGAGACTCCAATGGCGATCCGAGGGGTGAGCCTGCTGGATATGGACTTCAGCAAGGAGTTCCCCTTTGAGTTAGCCGTTCAGTCCTATGGCTGCACCAAGTTGAATGTCATATACACCAACGATCCGGACTCGGTGAAGCTCCGCCTCGCTGAGTTAAAGTTGTACATACAGGACGCGAAAGCAAAAGGTTGCAGGACTAGACCTTGTGCCCATCCATTTGTCTCCTGACAGGGACCGGCGAATCGCCGTGGCCCAGGTATGTGTGCGGGACGAGGTTCTCATCTACCACTTCTGTAGGGCCATCAGAGGTTCTGGAGCATTCGCCCGTTTCATTGGCAGCGCCGACTGCACCTTCGCTATGGTGGAGTGAAGGAAGAATGCGGCGATTTGGCCATCTGGTGCAACAATCTTGTCGACATCCAGAAGCAATACAAGATCATCAGCAATTGTGACACCCCGAGACCGGTGCGCCACGTGTCAGCCAGTTATTCGTTGTCAGTGCCATGTCATCTGCTTGCGTGTTGCATCTTTCCCTTGTCATCTTGTGTGTTGCATCAGCATGTTTTCAAAACTTGCATCCGCCCGAATCCCCTCGTCCTTTCCGTTGTCCGTTCTGAGCCCAAACACACTTGCACGCGCCCGCGGTGCCTCCGAATATTTATTTTATAAGTGGCCGAAAAATGTTCTCGGAATGGGGTGAAACTTGGCGTGTGGTCTAATTATAGTGTAGACAGGCCACCTGCCAAATTTCGTCCCATTCGGAGCTCGTCTGATAGCCCAACGGATATATATAGCGGCACTAGTCGCCGGTTATTTCGTCGGACGTTTTCGGTCTCCGAAAACCTCTGCGGGCTTCTCTCCCTCTCCCCTCATCTCAGCCCAACTACTTCTACACAGCCCACCTAAGTCACCTACCTCCCCCTCCGCTCGGAGCTGCACGATCGAGAACGGAGGGCTGTAAAACCCCTCCAAACCCCCAAACCCTAGGCTTTTCCCTATATAAACAACCCCCCTTGCCATTTTGGGCATCCCCTAGGCCTTCCCCTACCTCCAGCCTCCTCCCTTGCATCAATTTCCGCGCAGCCCCTCTCCACCGCCGCCACTTGGCGCCGCCAAGTCAGCAAACCACCTCGTTTTCTCCAAGTGGCGCGCCCCCATTGGCTGCCACAGCCGCCAGCAGCATCTTCCACCACTCCTGGCCTACCGCGTGGCTCCCCCTAAGCTTCCCACCGCGCCTGGCCCTTCCGGCCCAAGCCGGGCCCGCCCGGGCCCGCAACCGCCGCCGCCAGGCCCGTGCGCGCCCCTGCGTCTGAGCCGCCGTGCTCGTTCCCTGGCCTCGTTTCTCCGCGCCGCTGCTCGCCCCGACCAGTGACGCTTCCCGCGCAGAACGCCGCCGACGACCCTCCCGCCACGGACGACCGCCTCCGCCAGGCCAGTGCCCCGCGGCCCTTCTCCATCCTCCCACTGGACTCCTCTCTCTCTCTGCGCCATGGTCACAAGCAGGAGCTCCGAGCTCGTCGCCGTCCCGTTTTGCCGTGCCGCCACCGGGAATGGAACCGCCGCCCCTGGATCCGTCGGTCTTCGCCGCCCGCATGCCGTTTCGCCTCAGGTCTGGCGAGATTCAGCCGGATCGAGCCGCCGTGCTGAACCCTAGCTTGGCGCCACCGTCCTCCTATTCTTGCGGGTGGACGAGGGGAGGCCTCCTCGCCGCTCGGCCTGCTTCGGCCACCGATGGGCCCATGTCGGCCGGCCCAGCACTGATCCGCAGCGCTCGCCCTGCCTGGGCCTCCTCCAAGACGGGCCTAGTCCAGTCCGGCCCACCTCCTCCTCTCCACGTCTCGGGCCAGGCCCAATGTGAGCATCTCCTCTGCCCCGCCCAATGCACCATATAGCTAATCCGCGCCTGTTGTGTTTTTTCCCTAGTGTCATTTTTCTGCTAAGTCCCTGCTAAACTGTTGTCTGATGCATTCTTGTGGAGCTAATATCTTTTTGTGTGGTGATCCAAATTGAGTGTATAACATGTCAAAATGATCGTGGTGATATGCTCTACACTTTGTTCCATTGTGCCATGCTCATTTGAGTTCATCTAGATGCTCTAATATCTGTTGCAAGAGTGCTACTTGTTATAAACTGCTGCTAATTGTTATTTTGTTGCCATGTTTGTGATATGATAACTTGGTGCATGTTTATCCAAATGATGCAAATGATATGTCAAAATGTTCATCATGAGATGCTCTACATGTTGGTTGCTACAGCATGCATGTTAGAGTTCATATTGCCATGTATATCTCTGTTGCAAAAGTGCATGTGGCTGTTAGGTTTTGTAACTTGTTACGAGATGCCTCGTTAGGAGCTCGTTGCTATTGATGTGTTTGTCCCCATGTCACATGCCTAGATGTTTTAGAATCTCCTTGATGTGTTCTTTGCTGTGGTGCAATTAACTTTCCATCATATGCCTTGTGTTGACTTAAACATGCTTGTAAACATGCCACGTTGTTATTACTGTTTTAACACTTCGTGAAATTTCACTAAGTCTGGAATCTGTCATATCCTGATGCTATGTTTGCTTGATGCCCTAGGAAAATCCATTTTAGTTTTGGGGTGGCCATTGATCATTCCTTGTTGTATATGTTGTTGTCCATCCATTCATGCCATTACTTGCTCATTTGGGTTGTTGTAGCTTATTAACTTCTTGCTCTCAAGTTGCTATAAAATATTACTGTTAGATTTTTATTGTCATGATCAAAATGTTGTAGCTTGTTGCTATTGATCCATGCCTCCTACGGAGATGCTCCAATGGAGTTGTTTTATGTAGGTTATGTCTACTTCATGTACATGCTTCTTGTCACCATGTTTGAGTGATGTAGCACATATTTACCTTGCTCCAAAGTTGCTATGTGGCTGTTAACTTCAGCTTGTTGTTATATCTTGTTTCAAATGTATCTTTTAGCCCGTTGCTCCGTTTGGGGTGTGCCTTATATGAAACTTTTGTGATTTTGCATGTAGAATCTTAATATTATATTGTTTTCATGTTTGGAGTGAGTTTTCTTGATGGTTGGGTGCATTTTGCACCGTTGACTTGTTTGTCTTGTTTTGCTCATATCTTCAAGGCCGTAGCTCCGAATTAAACAAACTTTATATGAAACTTGACTAGAATTTCGTGTAGATCATGACGGTGCATGTTAACTTGCTATTTTACAACTTGAACATAAGGTTTGTTCAGATCTGGACTAATTTCAAACTATACATATGAGGACTTGCCGGATTTGTAATATGTAGTTTCCGGCCTCATTTAAACTTGTTGACTTGTGTTGTTCTTGTGTGCTTCCTGCCTTTCCATGTATTGCATCATATGTAGACTTGTCTTGCATCATACTTGCCTGAGCATATTGTCATGTTTCTTGTGTTGTTTCTCTGTGCTTCCTACATTGCCACGTTGTGCTTCTTATACAGACTTGTTGTGCATCATATGTAGACTTGTTTTGCATAATACTTGCTTGAGCATATTGTCATGTTCTTGTGTTGTTTTTCTGTGCTTCCTACCTTGCCATGTATTGCTTCCTGTATAGACTTGCCTTGCATCATACATTGCCATGTATTGCATCATATATAGACTTGTGTTGTTTTTCTGTGCTTCCTACCTTGCCATGTTGTGCTTCCTGTATAGACTTGTAGTGCATCCTATGTAGACTTGTCTTGCATCCTACTTGGTTGAGCATTTTGTAATGTTCTTGTGTTGTGTGTTTACCGTGTTGCTTGCTTCTTCTCGTTAGTGCTTGTTATGTTGCGTTCGTGAGGATTCGTTCGTCTACCCGTGGTTCTTCTTCAAGGCTTCTTCTCCGTCTTCTTCATGGATCGGTTCTTCTTCCTTGCGGGATCTCAGGCAAGATGACCATACCCTTGGATACCTTTACTATCATTGCCATGCTTAGTGTCTCGATGCTATCGTTATTTGTCGCGTTACCCATCATTATTGTCAGCCCCTCTCCTTGTTGCCATGAAACCTCTAATCTTTGAAACCTTCCTAGGAAAACCATTGTTTGGCTATGTTACCGCTTGCTCAGCCCCTCTTATAGCGTTGTTAGTTGCAGGTGAAGATGAAGATCGTTCCAGGAGGGAACTTGTTGTTGGAATATCACAATATGTTATACATATAATAACACACCTATATACTGGGCATGGGTGGAAGGCTTGGCCTTTTGCTCGGTGTTTTGTTCCACTCATGCCACCTTAGGCGCCGATAAACCGGCATTATGTTCCTTGATTTTGCGTTCTTTACACGGTTGGGTATATGGGGACCCCTTGACAGTTCGTCTTTGAATAAAACTTCTCCAGCACGGCCCAACATTGGTTTTAATTTGCTCATAATTACAACTTAATTAATTAATTAAATTGCATAAGGGGGACACTCCTTGGAGATTCTTTTCTACATAGCAGGGGGGCCAGTGCTGATGGTGTTGGTCCCAAACTAGAGCCACTTGCGGTGCCACCCAGTTATCTGGGGTCTTCGGTTGCTGTACATAGTGCTCATCCGGACGTGGCCTGAGACGATATGCCCGCGGCTACTATCAGGGTGTCGGCACGCCGGGAGGTCTTGCTGGACTTGTTTTACCATTGTCGAAATGTCTTGTGCACCGGGATGTCGAACCTGATCGGATTTCCCTAAGATAAGGGGTGATGATATTATATTTATCACTTCAGCTGATCATGAGAGCATGTGATGGGCTAAGTTGGGACACCCCTGCAGGGTTATGATCTTTCGAAAGCCGTGGCCGCGGTTATGTGGCAGATTGGAATTTGTTAATGTCCGGTTGTAGAAAACTTGACAGAGGATCCGACGTAAAACACACAACTGTGTGAGTAACCGTGACTGTCTCTTTTCACTTTGAGAAGAGAACACGGTGGGGTTATGTTTGACTCGTAAGTAGTTCAGGATCTTTAGCGATCATTACTAGTTTGCGACCGTTTGCGTAGATGCTCTTCTTATTCTTGTACTCGTAAGTTAGACACCATATATTGCTTAGCCCCTGCTACAACCTCACCACTTTACTTATTCCTACCTATTAAGCTTTGATAGTCTTGTTACCCATGGTTATGGGATTGCTGAGTCCTCGTGGCTCACAGATACTACAACAACAGTCGCAGGTGCAGGTTTCCGATGTCTTGACGTGAGAGCGTTGTTCTTTTGTTGGAGTTCTTCTTCTTCAGTCTTGGGTTAGGTTCCGGGTCGGCAGCCTGGGATAGCAGATGGATGTCGTGTTCTTTTCATTGTTTGCATCCGTAGTGGGATGCCTTGTATTGATGATGTTGTATTCTTGTGACTTGTATGTATTGTTGTATCCCCCATGTATGTATGTATGGTACAATGTAATGATATCCATCTTGCTAAGCGCCCTAATGCGGTTGTGCCCCAATCACGTAAGTGTCATGTGATCGGGATATAATCGCATCTTGGGCCTGACAAGTTGGTATCCGAGCCTCGACCGACCATAGGAGCCCCCTTGATTGATCGTAGCTTGGCAGTTGTCGAGTCTAGTAGAAAACTTTTTCGGAGTCTAGTTATATCGGAGAGTAGGAATTCTATTTACTCCTCAGCCCCTTCGTCGCTCTGGTGAGGAATCTTGACGTAGGTGTTTTGAATTACTCCTCGTCCCCTTCAAAAAATTTTAGGATCACGTGGATAGTTTTTCGTTCGTTGCGTTGTTAGTTCTTTCACCTGGTGCATCTCTCGTCAAGTGGATTCAACCCTCTTCTTCTTGCAAGTTCAACCCTTAGTTCTTTTCAACCAACCGGTGTTTTCCCCTTCTGAAGTTGTCTTTTTTCTTTTCCCACCCGCCCACCCTTTTTGCTTCTCGGAGCCGGAGCCCTTAATCGAGTATCCATCCTACTCGTGTGAATCCTTTGTATTCTTTCCTTAGTTATTTTTTCAACTGGTGAATTCTCGTCTAGTTCGTCATCATTTATCTCCTTTATTCTCCGGTGAATTCTCCTCTCGGTTGATATTATTCATCTCAATTCTTTCCGGTGGTTCCAATTCTATTAGTATTCGGTGTTCATCATATTCTTTTCCTCGGCTCAATTGCTTCACTTTGCTCATTTACCTCTTGCCTTCTAATTGTTCCGGTGTTCCAAAGACATTCGCAAGAGATTTGTCTTTGTTCCAATTAATTTGAGGTTGTCACCTCATTCGAGTTTTTCAATTGTTCCGGTGCATTATCTCCTTTTCAATTCTCTCAACGGTGCTTTATTTTCGGTGGGCTCATAACCCACAGGTCTTTTCCCAGGATCTTACCTGACTCTTTTATTTCCCGGAGTGTTCCGTAATTCTTTTCAAGTGTGACGTAAGTATGGAGTTCATCAGTCACGTGCCTTCCGAAGTTCGTTTGCAATTCTTTTCATGTGTGGTTCAACCCTTCTTCTTTTCATTCATCCGGAGTTATTCTTGAATTCTTTTCTTTGTGTTCCTCCGAAGGTCATCATTTCAGAAGATTTCTTCGTTCTCAGTTTTCAACCTCGTCCTCCAAATATTCTTCATCGATGCCTCTTCGTTCGTCTCACATTCTTCTGGTGCTTCATTCAAGTATTCTTTAATCAGTTCGCGTTCTCTTCGTGCTCGTCATCTAAATTCCCCAAGTCCTTTATTCTTTCCGGCGATTCGTCGTATTCACTCGATTCATTTTCTTACGGTGGCTTTTCCTCTTCCATCGTTCAATTTCATCCCTTACGGTGGTCATTCTCGTTCTTCACTCGATTGTAATTTTTCTCGGTGGTTCGTTCCATTTTCTTCACTCGGTTTGAATTCCTTATGGTGGTTCGCTCAAGAGTTCTTCGCCGGTGCTATCATATCAATTCATTCATCTTTATTCCAATCCGACCGGTGTTTCATGAAGTTTTTCCCGAGTTCAATTTATATCCCTCTTTAATCTTTTCAACGTGAATAAGTGGTATACGAATCCATTGCTTCGCATCAACTTATTGGTGGAGGATAAGCATAACATAATTATTATTCTTCTTTGTCAAGTCGATTAATCCCTCCCTTCGGAGTTTATTCTTGACGAATAAATTCTAGTTCCAGGTGTTTTATTCTTTCTTCCCCGGAGTTCAAGTTTTCCTCAGCCATCTCATCGGAACCCCCGTATTAATCATCGCAGGCTTTAGTCTTATTCTTTTCGTTCGTCATTTCTATTTCATCATCTTTTCGTTACCGGAGTTCTTCGTGGAGGTTCATCGCAATTCAAATCATTCGTCAATCGTTCATCTAATTCTTCTGGAGCAGCTCAAGCATTCTTATTCTTCTGCCTCTCGAATGCAAATAATTCTCCGTATTCTTTTGAAGTGGAGTTTTGCATTTCTTCGTTCTTCTCAGCTCATCGATATTTTGGTTGCGGCATAATTCACCTCAAGTTTTGAGATGATTAAATAAGTCCACGACAAGCTTATTCTTTTGTTGTTGTTTTTTCTCAAGAACTCCGTTCAAGTCTTTCGCTTGAAGATCCTCTTCAAATTAATTCGTGGTAGAACTTGTTGTTCTATTATCCGTTCTTTTATTCAATTCTTTCAATTCTTTCGGAGGCATTTTATTGTTCATCTTGTCATGGATCATTCCATATTCTCAAGTTCTTGCTCCATTACATTCATGTTAAACCAGTGTGCTATTTCTTTCAGTTTTAGCCGGAGTGTTGCCCGAATTCCTTCGTTCGAATTCTTTTCTATCTCTTTTAACCGGAGTGGTTTTCAATGTATTCTTGTTCCTTCAGCTCGTGTTTCATGCCTTCCAACCTAATTTGTTCTCATGTGTTTCTTGTTCCTCTTTTGTAATGGAGCTTCCCTTTCTCGTTCATCTCCATTATATTCTTCTTTCGAAGTTGTTCATCCTCTCAAGGTTCTTTGGTTTCACTCTCTTGTCCTCGAAGAACTTTGTTCTTCCTTTTTCCTCCCGTCTCGTTCCTAAGATCTCGAGACGAGATCTCTTGTTAGTAGGGGAGTGTTGTGACACCCCGAGACCGGTGCGCCAGGTGTCAGCCAGTTATTCGTTGTCAGTG
>LR738713.1:82645029-82657325 GCA_902687465.1 Secale cereale
TACCGCAAAACGGAGGAAACAGACTTGTGTTGGAGTGCTACGGTCGAAACGGGGGTCCTCTTCATCGGGAGGGGTGTGGCGTACCGCAAAACTTGACTCCACGGGATACTGTTCATCTCCACCGTCAACCCCCTCCAGCCTCCACGGGCTACTGTTCATCCATCGTCGACCTCCTCCTGCCTCCACCTACGATTGTTCAGCCTCCACCGCACGCTACTCCACCGGCTACTGTTCAACCAGCCCTCACCACGGGCTCCTGTTCAACCACCCCTCCACGGGCTACTGTTCATCTAGACCTCCACCGTCTACTATTCATCCAGCCCTCCACGGGGTGGTCCTGTTCATGCAGCCCTCCACGGGGTCCTGTTCTTGCAGCCCCAACCGGCTCGATTGATCGGAGTCCTGTTCAGCCACCCCCACCAGGAACTGTTCATCCAAACCCCCCAGCAACGCTCACTGTTCATGCAGAGGCAGCATCGATCGGCTTCAGTTAGCACAGTAGCGAAGGAATCGCTCGATCGGGTTCAGTTAACAGCCATCGATCGATCGCTCGGGTTACCCGTAGCCTGCAGTGCAATCGCTCGGGTTTAGTTAGAGCCCAACGCCTCGCTCGGGTTCAGTTAGAGCCCAATGCCTCGCACCCACGCGCGTCCGTGTACGAGAGAAACGCGCATCGCTCGGCCCCGACCACCCACCGTAACCGGGAACACCCCGATATTTTCCTCGCCCTCGCTTCTACCATGGTTTTGTCTGTCATGGACGGCCCAAAGAATGTCATGCAACTGCGTCTCCGACCCGCCCAGGACGAAAAGCCCATTTTCTGTCATGATTTTCAGTCATAGAATTAGGAACCCACCACATCTATGATGATACCATGTTTTGTCACAATTATTGTCATAGAAGTGTCATAAGTATGATAGAAAAAAGTTTTGTTCCGCCCAAAATGTCACGGATGTGTCTTTTTTTTGTAGTGTTGGTGACCTCCACGTTGCATATGGTTGGGGTGCAGAGCATAGGAACCGCACCAGCGCCGCCCGTGGTCTTGGGGTGGTCCCTGGAGTCGAAGGTGAAGTCGGCTTTGAGGGGTGCCTAGCCCGGAGGTGACTGCTTGGCACCCGCGTGGCAAATGAACTGCTTGATGTGGCGGCCCGATGCCGGCCCTAGTGAACCGCCGAGGAGTGCTGCGACTGCGTGGCATGCCGGCGCCGTGAAGCGCATGACGAACAAGCCGCACAGCTCTTCCCAGGAGGCCACCGAGGACTCCGACAAGTTGATGAACCAGGCGCGTGCCTCACCCACAAGGGCCATAGGGAGCTAATTTGCCATAACCTCGCCATCGCCGCCGGCTTCCCAGATGGCCTCCATGGACGCCTGCAGGAATCCCACGGGGTCCGCCGCAACATCGTATCGCGCCGGCAACGCCAGCCAGGATTTCGGTGGCCACTGCGCTCGTCTCAAGGCGGGGGAGAGAGCCCGGGAGCCCGCGACGCTACCGAGCGCACCCGGCGGTCCAGCGGGCGAAGCGGCGGCTGCCATGTGGGCCGAGCAGCGAGGGTGAAGCACGACTAATGTGGAGGTGATCCTTCGACACGCCCTTACCTGGCGCGCCAAATGTTGTATTCAGGGCTCTGCAGACCCAAGAAGGTTCAAACTCTGGGGCTTGTGCGGAGAACATAACCTCACTCGCCTACTAAGTTGTCGATCTCATGGCCTAGCTCGATGAACAAGAAAGACAAGGGACGCAATAGTTTACCCAGGTTCGGTCCACCTCGTGATGTAAAACCCTACTCCTGCTTTGTGGTGTATTAGCCTCTCGGAGGGCTATGGATGAACTAGTACAAGGGGAAGAAAAACCTTAGGAGGTTTGTTCTTGGATGAGAGCTAGTGAGGGCTCTCGGTTTCCCTTCTTCGATCTCTCTCCCTCTCTATGGTGGTGGCTAGGCTGTATTTATAGTGTCTTCGGTCCTGTTCCCCGAAAATTAAGGCGAGAAGGGAGTCCACAATGGCCAATTTGATAAATTTGCGCAATGTGTCTACCAATCAGCAGCAAAAAGAATCAACTAAAAAGCATGCTCGAGTAAAATCTCAAGTCTACATTTGCGAGCGCTAACGGTTCTGTTTTTCGCAGCAAGATCAAATAAACTTCACACAAGTCCTACCAAGAGTTCTACTTGGCACAAACACTAAACAAAACATGAAAACACATCTAATCAGAGGCTAGATGCAACATTTATTCCCTAACAGCAACTAAAGCAAAAACACAAAATTGGGTTGCCTCCCAACAAGCGTTATCATTTTATGCCCCTAGCTAGGCACGATAATTCAATGATGCTCACATGAAAGATAAGAATTGAAGCACGAAAAGAGCATCATATAGCATGTGAAAATCACAACTAAGTCTAACATACTTCCTATGCATAGGCATTTTATAGGTAAACAAATTAGCAAGACAAGCAAGATCTAGCATATGCAAGGAAGAAGAAAGAAACATTAGCAATCTCAACATAACGAGAGGTAATTTAGTAACATGAAAATTTCTACAACCATATTTCTCTGTCTCATAATAATTGCATGCAGGATCATGATCAAATTCAACAAAATAGCTATCACATAACATATTCTCAACACGATCCACATGCATGCAAAGTTGACACTCTTCCGAAATAGTGGGATTAACATTAACTAAAGTCATGACCTCTCCAAACCCACTTTTATCAAAAATATCATAAGATTGAACATTCTCCAAATATGTGGGATCTAAAGTTGACACTCTTCCAAACCCAATTTCAGTATTAAATATTAATGCAAACATTATTATCAATCTTATATTCATCATGGGGATTAAATAAATTTTTGAGATCATAAGAAGAATCACCCCAATCATGATCATTGTAACAAGTAGTAGACATAGCAATACTAGCATCCCCAAGCTTAGGGTTTTGCATAGTATTAGCACAATTGACATCAATAGAATTTATAGTAACATCATTGCAATCATGCTTTTTATTTAAGGAGCTAACACGAATCACTTTTTCTTTTAACAATTCCTCACAATTTTCAGATTTATAAATTTCAAGCAAAACCCCATAAAGATAATCTAGTGCACGCATCTGACTAGCAATTGGTTCAACATAATTGGATCTCTTAAAGAGATTAGCTAGTGGATGAGGATCCATACTTTAGCAAGCGAAGATGCAAGCTAATTGAGGGCACATAACACACAAGCAAACAAGAGGCAAGCGAACAAAAAACACACGGCTGAAGAAGGTCGAATAAAATGGCAAAGGTGAAGTGGGGGAGAGGAAAACGAGAGACAAATAAATGTAATGCGAAGGATAAGGGTTTGTGATAGGTACTTGGTATATGACTTTTGCGTAAGCCTCCCCGGCAACGGCGCCAGAAATTATTCTTGCTACCTCTTGAGCTTGTGTTGTATTCCCTCGAAGAGGAAAGGGAGATCCAGCACAGTAGCATAAGTATTTCCCTTAGTTTTTGAGAACCAAGGTATCAATCCAGTAGGAGACCAGGCGCCAGTCCCTCGCACCTGCACAAACAAATAAGAACTTCGCAGCCAACGCGATAAGGGGTTGTCAATCCCTTTACGGTCACTTACGAGAGTGAGATCTGATAGAGATGATAAGATAATATTTTTGGTATTTTTGATATAGAAATAGAAAGTAACAAAAGAAAATAAACAACAGCGGCAAAAATTGACGGGAAAGTAATATGATAATGATAGACCCGGGGGCCATAGTTTTCTCTAGTGGCTTCTCTCATGATAGCGGTATTCTACAACGGGTAAACAAATTACTATCGAGCAATTGATAGAAAAACGAATAGTTATGAGATTATCTAGGCATGATCATTGTATATAGGCATCACGTCCGAGACAAGTAGACCGACTCCTGCCTGCATCTACTACTATTACTCCACACATCGACCGCTATCCAACATGCATCTAGTGTATTGTGTTCATATGAACAGAGTAACACCTTAAGCAAGATGACACGATGTAGAGGGATAAACTCAAGCAATATGATGAAAACCCCATCTTTTTATCCTTGATGGCAACAATACAATATGTGCCTTGCTGCCCCTACTGTCACTGGGAAAGGACACAGCAAGACTGAACCCAAAGCCAAGCACTTCTCCCATTGCAAGAACTATAGATATTGTAGGCCAAACCAAACCAATAATTCGAAGAGACTTGCAAGGATATTGTGAGCACACATAAAAAGTTCAGAGAATAACCAAATATCTTTCATAGATAACCTTGATCACAAACTCACAATACATCAGATCTCGACAAACACACCACAAAAAGAGATTACATCGAATAGATCTCCTCGAAGACCGCGGAAAACTTTGTATTGAGATCCAGAGAGAGAGAAGAAGCCATCTAGATACTAGCTATGGACCCGAAGGTCTGTGGTAAACTACTCACAACTCATGGTGAGGGCGATGATGATGAAGAAGAAGGCCTCCGTGATGGACCCCCCTCCCAGAACAGGCTCCAAGATGGGATCTCCACGGGAACAGCAGCTACGGCGGTGGAATTAGGGTTTTCTCTCTGCGTTTGGAGTTCTGGGGTACATAGGTATATATAGGAAGAAGAGGGGCACCGGGGGCCACAGGAGCTGCCCTCGAGGCAGGGGGGCGCGCCCTGGGATGGGGGCGCACCCCCACCCTCGAGGGTGGCCCCTCTGTCCCCTGGCTTGGCCCCAAAGTCTTTCGTGCGTGATTTCATCCAAAAATATCTCCCGCGAAGGTTTCATTCCGTTTGGACTCCGTTTGATATTCCTTTTCTGCAAAACCCTGAAATAGGCAAAAAAACAGCAATCTGGACTGGGCCTTTGGGTTAGTAGGTTAGTCCCAAAAATGATATAAAAGTGAATGATAAAGCCCATTAAACATCCAAGACTTCATAAATAATAGCATGGAACAATCAAAAATTATAGATACATTGGAGACGTATCATTCGCCCAGCAATAGGTGTCTCCATGTGATCAAAGAGTGGACAACTGCCGCCAACGATCGCGAGTGGGGTAGTTCCTCTCGTTCGGCTTCAACTGACGAGAAGTATAAGCCACAATATTATTTTCTTGCATAAGAACACCACCGAGACCTTGCAACAAGGCATCATAGAAGACTTGGTAGGGTTTGGATTCATCTGGAGGAGTAAGGACTGGAGGAGAAACGAGCTTCTCCTTGAGTGTATTGAACGCAATGTCACACTCGGGAGTCTAGGAATATTTGACAGTCGTTTTCAGGAGGTTGGGCAAAGGCTTGGCAATCTTGGAGATGTTCTCCATGAATCTTTTGCAATAACATGCGAGCCCGAGATAACTTTGGAGTTGTTTGACGTTCTGAGGAGGCTGCCATTTGACAATTTCTTCAACTTTTTCAGGGTTAACAGAGATGCCCAGATGACGTGCCCAAGATAGGGAACTTCGTCGAGCTATAATTCACACTTGGAGATCTTTGCATAGAAGCGATGTTCTCTGAGGCTGTCACGAACAAATCAGAGATGTTTTGCATGATCTTCTTTGGTCTTATCAGGGTGGATGTCGTTTGTATTTTCCGTTTGTTTTTCATCCATAGTCGGATGCCTCTCTTTTGTATGATTTTTGTTGTATTAATGTGGCACTTGTATGCCTTTGTTTGTATCTCCATCTATTATGTAATGGTATGATGTACATGTATCCACCTTGCAAAGTGTCTTCAAGGATAGGGTCCCATATTGGATATAATCGCATGTTGGGCATTACAAGTTGGTATCAGAGCCGACCCTCGTGGTTACACGGATGTTTGGGAACAGGCGCGCGGTCATGTTGTGCATGACATTTGTGACCCGTCGTGGCACACGAAATAGCACATATGCCGGACTGGATGCACAAACGTGTGTGGCAAGAGGGAACATTCCTATAACCCGACACAGACGTCGGCTCCTTTCAGTGTGGGTGTATGTGATAGCCTCGCTTATTAAGGATGATAGACTACTCATATCAATAAGGAATTCCTTCTTATCGGGAAGCCCATCCGGGCAGAACTCCAAAGTTAAGCATGATCAACTTGGAGTAATTTCAGGATGGGTGACCGACCGGGAAGTTGCCCCTGTGAGCGCATGAGTGAAAACAAAGTGCGCAGAAAATACTAGTATTGATCTGTGGGGCCAGTCTAGATCCCGCCAGGAGTAACAACCACCGTCGGGTGTGTCCGGGGCGTTACAGTACACCATCCCTGGCCATACGTATGCGCGAGTACATGTTTGAAACCCCATTGGTATGTACGTACGTAACAATATTTTTGCCGTGTGGTTGTACTTACGTGTACATGATTTAGATGGGACTGTACTTACGACACATGTCGCTCCTTGCTCGACCACGGTTCATCACTACATAGAGACCAATCGACCGCTATGTACGTACACGTTCGCGGCCAGACAGATAACACTACGTAATTTTGCACCAGGTGGGTGCCAGCTATCAGGAATGACAAGGAGGCACTTCCTTGCGTGCGAAGATATAGCTGGCGGGTCCCAGCTGTCAGGGGAGGAATCATTTTTTTCCCGTAATAAGGAGGCGCTTCCGCGTGCAAAGATGTTGTTGGTGGGTCGCAGGTGTTAGGGCAAGGAATAAGGAGGCACTTCCTTCCATGCAAATATATACATGCTGGGTGCCAACTTTCAGGGGGAGGAATAATTTTATTTTCGCGTAATAAGAAGGCGGTTGCATGCGTGCGTCCATGGACCTGGTGCGTCCCCACTATCAGCATCTCCACATACAGTCTTTTTCCCATGACTCTAATGTCTACTACGCAACCTTCTTCTTGTAGACATTGTTGGGCCGCCAAGTGCAGAGGTTTGTAGGACAATAGAAAATTTCCCTCAAGTGGATGACCTAAGGTTTATCAATCCGTGGGAGGTGTAGGATGAAGATGGTCTCTCTCAAACAACCCTACAACCAAATAACAAAGTGTCTCTTGTGTACCCAACACACCCAATACAATGGCAAATTGTATAGGTGCACTAGTTCGGCGAAGAGATGGTGATACAAGTGCAATACAGATGGTAGATATAGGTTTTTGTAATATGAAAATATATAAACAACAAGGTAACTAATTATAAAAATGAGCATAAACGGTATTGCAATGCTTTGAAACAAGGCCTAGGGTTCATACTTTCACTAGTGGAAGTTCTCTCAACAAGGATAACATAATTGGATCATATAACTATCCCTCAGCATGCAACAAAGAGTCACTCCAAAGTCACTAATAGCGGAGAACAAACGAAGAGATTATTGTAGGGTATGAAACCACCTCAATGTTATTCTTTCTGATCGATCTATTCAAGAGTCCATAGTAAAATAACATGAAGCTATTCTTTCCGTTAAATCATCCTAGAGTTCGTACTAGGATAACACCTTAAGACACAAATCAACCAACACTACAAAAAAGACATATCCGTGACATTTTGGGCCGAACAAATTTTTTCTGTCATACTTATGACACTTCTATGACGATCATTGTGACAAAACCCGGTATCATCATAGATGTGGTGGGGTCCTACTTCTATGACAAAAAATCATGACAGAAAATGTGCTTTTCGTCCTGGGCGGGCCGGAGACGCAGCTGCATGACATTCTTTGGTCCATCCATGACGGAAAAAACCGTGGTAGAAGCGAGGGCGAGGAAAATATCGGGGTGTTCCCAGTTACGGTGGGTGGTCGGGGCCGAGCAATGCGCGTTTCTCTCGTACACGCGCGCGCGTGCGTGCGAGGCGTTGTGCTCTAACAGAACCCAAGTGATTGCACTGCAGGCTATGCGTTACTGAACCCGAGCAATTGATCGATGGCTGTTAACTGAACCCGATCAAGCGATTCCTTTACTACTGCTGCTAACTGAAGCCAATCGATGCTGCCTCTGGATGAACAGTAAGCGTTGCTCGGGGGATTTGGATGAACAGTTCCCGGTGGGGGTGGATGAATCGGACCCCATGGTGTTGCCTCTGGATGAACAAGACCCTGATCGATCGAGCTGGTTGGGGATGGATGAACAGGAACCTTTGGAGGGTAGGATGAACATGACCACCCCGTGGAGGGCTGGATGAACAGAAGACGGTGGAGGGTTGGATGAACAGTAGCCCGTGGAGGGGTGGTTGAACAGGAGCCCGTGGAGAGGGCACGTTGAACAGTAGCCGGCGGAGTACCGCATGGTGGAGGCTGGATGAACAGGAGCCCGTGGATGAACAGTCGCAGGTGGAGGCTGGAGGAGGTGGACGGTGGATGAACAGTAGCCCGTGGAGGCTGGAGGGGGTCGACGGTGGAGATGAACAATATCCCGTGGAGTCCCGTTTTGCGGTACGCCACACCCCTCCCGATGAACAGGACCCCCGTTTCGACCGTAGCGCTCCAACACAAGTCCGTTTGCTCCATTTTGCGGTACGCCACACCCCTCCCGATCAATATGACCCCCGTTTCGACCGTAGGAAGTTCGTTTCCTCCGCTTTGCGGTACGCCAAACCCCTCCCGATGAACGGGATCCCGTTTCGACCGTGGCCGGTCGAACACAAGGCCGTTTCCTCGGTTCCGCGGTAGGCCAGGCCTCGTTTCCATCAACTATTCAGTCCAAGCCGGTTGGCTCCCACGCATTCCGTTGCCTCCTGATGAACACGACGCATTCCGTTGCCTCCCCATGAACACGACGATGATGCACTTTCTCCATTCCGATCTAGCCATGTACACGAGCCGTGGCCGTACGTATGCGCGAGTAGGCGTTCGAGACCCTGCCCATATGTACGTACGTGGCCATATTTTCTTTCGTGCACACTGGCCGCTCTACGTACATGTACATGCTACGTGTGCGCCTCTACTACGACACGTAAACGCCTCTACATCGACTAGTATGTACGTACACGTTCGCGACCTGAATGACAACGTTATGTACGCTTCGACCAGGTGGGTTCCGACTATCAGGCACTTCCTTGCCTGCGAAGATGTAGATGGTGGGCCCCAACAGTCAGCGGGGGGTGAATCGTTTTTTTTTTGCCCGGACGCACCTCCTTGCGTGCAAAGACGTAGCTGGTGGGTCCCAGCAGTCAGGGGGAAATGATTTTTGCGAAATATAGTGGCCCATCCATGGGTCCCCGCTGTCAGGTGGAGGAATAATTATTTTGCGCGTAATAAGGAGGCACTTCCTTGCTGCGGCCGTGGGCCTAGCTATCAGCCTCTCCACATACATTCCACGTCTGATGCAAAGTCATTCCTTGACCACGTTGACCATGCCCCGCCAAGAGCACCAGGGCGGTGGATGACGACGAGGCCTAGGAAGGGGATGACGCGCAGCCAGGGAAGACGCGGCAGTGGAAGCCCACGTGGTGGGGAGTACGATTGTACGAGGGTTTACTAGTTCGTCTGCCATCGCCGGAGAATAACAGCAGGTGTGGGTGAGTATTGGGATGGCTAGGCCAGCGATTGGAGTACGGTGGGGCGGTGAGGCCTGCGCGGCAGCACAGCCGGCCGCGGGGAGGAGAGAGCAGGCAGTCCCACCGGCGCTTGTTTGAGCGGCTGGAGCAGGTAGAGCAGAGATTGAAGAAGCACGACGGCCGTTGGATGGACATCCAACAGTCACTGCTTGTGCGTCAACCATTTTTTTAGGAAAGCCTCAAATCTGTGGAAAACATCATACAGCCCATCTGCCATTATTTCTAATAATTTACAACCCATTTGCTAATTCTTAAGGTTTTTTTGGAGCCCATATTCTCTTTGTTAGCATTACAGCCCATATTGTGGCCAGGGTTAAAAAATTATATGAAATTTTGCATATTTCGGTGCTGTCCGAACTGTTTTTAATCCCAAAATTTTGAGTCACATTCAAACAGATTTAAAAAAAATGTATATCAGTATAAAATCCAACAAATTGTCCACGCATAAAAATCAATGCAATTTAAAATCTCGAAATGAAAAAAAAAGAAATTTGAACCTAATTGCCGGTTTGATGTGTTTTAAAAATGTACAACCCATTTCTCACTATTGATAGGCCATTTTCTCAGCCAGCCCAATGAAGCTCTCCTCGTCTTGAAAGATTTAAAGCCCAACAGGCCTGACAAAGCGACTTACTTAGCGAATCACAAAAAACCGGGCTGTGGCCGTGGACCCAGCTGTCAGCCTCTCCACGTAAAGTACTGTTCCGATGGAAGTCGGTCGTTGACCACATTAACCACGCCGGGCCGAGAGCACCAAGGCGGTGGACGACGGCGAGGCCTAGGAAGGGGACGACGCATATCCGGGGAAGACGCGATAGTGGATGCCCACGCGGAGAGGAGTACGAGGGTTCACTGGTTTGGCTACGGGTGAGGCTGCCGTCGCCGCAGAATAACAGGGTCTGTGGGTGAGTGGAGAGATGGCCTGGCAAGCAGTGGGAGTAGTATGGGGGCGGTGAGGCCTCCGCGGAAGCACAGCGGCCACGAGAGCCAGGAGCAAGCGGCACGACCGGCGCTGCTTTGGGCGGCTGGAGCAAAAAGACAAGAGATTGAAGAAGCACTATGGCCGTTAGATGGACATCGTATGGTCACTGGAGCTAGTATCGTTCATATTGACTAACTTGACAAAGCCCTCTATCCCCGTCAACTTAGTAGGCCCACAAGTCAGCCACCCACTATGGTGGGTCCCAACTAGCAGGGGGGTATTCATTTTTTTGTGCGTCATAAGGAGGCACTTCCTTGCGTGCGAAGATATAGCTGGTGGGTCTGACCTGTGAGCGGGGGGGACATTTTTTTCGCGAAATACAGAAGCCCTTCCCGTCCCCGGAGAATAACAGCAGGTGTGGGTGAGTAGAGGGATGGCTAGGCCAGCGATGGGAGTACGGTGGGGCGGTGAGGCCTGCGCGGCAGCATAGCCGGCCGCGGGAGGAGGGAGAAGGCAGTCCCGCCGGCGCTTGTTTGAGCGGCTGGAGCAGGAAACAGAGAGATTGAAGAAGCACGACAGCCGTTGGATGGACATCCAACAGTCACTGCTCTCGTGTGCATTTTTTCTAATAATGTACAACCCATTTGCTAATTCTTAAGAATTTTTTTGGAGCCCATCTTCTTTTTGTTAGCATTACACACCATATTGTGGCCACGGTTAAAAAGTATACAAATGTTTTGCATATTTCGGTGCGGTCAACTGTTTTTAATCCCGAAATATCGATTCACATTCAAACTATTTTGAAAAATAATTTATATAAATATAAAATCCAAATAATTGTCCACGCATTAAAATCAATGGAATATAAAATATTCTAATGAAAAAAAATTGAAACTAATTCCTGGTTTAAAATCTTATACAGCTTATTTCTGGGCAAACTGAATGAAACTCTCCTCGTCTTGAAAGATTTGTAGCCCAGCAGGTAGGCCTCATTTGGGTATTTCTTTAAAACAAAATAGAACTAGCTAGCCATTTTCAGCAAGAAAAAAAACACAACTGGGCTGATGATGTGGTAAACATAAATAAAACCCTGGCTAGACGGGCCACAGCACTCACACAACCCCGTTGTTACGATTTACTAGGGTGGATGGGCTGTTTTGTCTTGGGCCCAGAGAAACAATTACTACTAGTACAGTGGAGACACTCTACAGCTACCCAAAAAACAATTACTACTAGTACAGTGGATACAATACCGCTTCTAGCTCCTCCTAGGTCATCAAAATGTCTCCCTCTACTGAATGACATTATACTTTTGTTCACCGACATGCGGGCCATGCAGCGCGCGGGCCCAAATGCCATCAACCAAATTAGAAGGCAGTATCCAGGCGGAGAGTCACCCCGGTTGTAGCGCAGCAATAACGAGCCGTCGTATCAGAAAACCCCACCTCCCCGCAGTCTATGTTTAACGGACGAAGCAACCATCATTTCACTCTTTCCTGAATCCCCTTCTCCCTCACCGTCTTCAAGAAAATCAACACTCGCATCTGCCACTGCTCTTCTCTCCCAACGAAGGGAAGGTAAGCGGATCCGTGATGTTGGTATATTTTCGTTCAGAGAAAAAAAAGAACTTTTGCAAAGAAGTAACCGATCCTCGCTCTCTTTTTTGTTTCATTGTCATTGTGATTATGTTTTCCTTTCAGTGGTCTCCTAGTATTCGTCAGTTTCATGATGGGCCAAGGAGAACCAGGCAAAGATCTGCCGATATTGGATCAGACGCGGGAGGTTGATCCCCACAAGATGGAGAGCTCCAAGAAGATGGAGGCAGCCACCGAGCCGACCCCAGAAATGCTCACGGCCACTATTTAGATGGTCAACGCCCCGTTTGAGGTTACA
>LR738713.1:82683689-82693840 GCA_902687465.1 Secale cereale
TTCTCCGGCGATCCCCACCCAACCGTCCAATCAACGCTGCCCCCCACCACCGGCGACTGCCAAACAGAGGTCTCAAGACTTCGGGTACTCACCGACCACTAATTTATTACCATTTATGTCCTTCATATACGCGCTGACGGGTGGGCCCTATGGTAATGTGCGCTGCTGAATGTGCACCGTTTGACTGGTCAATTGATCGTATCATCAACAACTTACGAAGCTGTATGGTGAGCCAATGACCGTATGATCACCCTAAAATGTATTTTATTAAAACAGTACAGACTCGAACTACCATTTCTTTCTTTCATATACGGGCTGACAGGTGGGCCGCACGGTTACGCGCCCCGATGGTGCAACACTAGTTGCGCCACGTGGAACGTTTGACTGGTCAACTGATTGTGTCATCAACAAAATATGGCGTTTTACGGGTGAGCCAGTGACCGTATAACCATGAGATGTATTTTTAACACGGTACAGACGTAAGGGCTCATATATACGCGCAAGCACTCACCGCTATAAGCGCACACACGCAGACCCTACCCCTATGAGCACCTTCGAGAGAGTGGACCAGCATATGATCTTGAGATTTTACGAAGCCACGATGGGTGCCTCGTACTCGAGTGGAACGTCTCCTCCCATTGAATGCACATGGCCGGAAAATACTGAAATTAACCCAGGATAAATGCGAGCACCGGGACTTTAACCCTGGTGGGCTCGAGAAACCACTGTCCTCCTAACCATCCAACCATATGTTGGTTAGCACGACAAAATGTATGTGGTGACCGTGATGAGCTTATTCTGAAGTCCAGTGACCATATCGTGCTTTCGCTTCAAATACAATGACCGTAAGTGACGTCAAAAAAATACGGAGCACGCATCAAATGCAAAGTCTGTCAGTGTCATCAAGAAAATATGGAGACGTATCGTGAGCTAGATATCATATGATCACCACAAGAATGTATACGGTGACCGTAATGAGCATGTTCTGAAATCCAGTGACTGTATAGGGCTTTAGCTTGAAATACAGTGACTGTCATGCGTGAATGTGTCGTGGGCATGCATACTTTTAGAGGGCCGAGAGATAGTTTGTGTGCATACGTGAAAGTGGTGTAGAAAGAGGGAATGTCTGGTGGAGACAAGGAGAGATATGTCCTTCGTTTCTCTTTCCTGTGACTAATATTTTAGGAGAATATATAAACATTCACAATGCTGAACAAATATTTTTGGATGCACCATGCAATTAACTTTCATGTATAACATTGTACTATTGTATATGCTTATTTTCTTCGTGGCTGATTGCGTGTGTGGTGTGGTGGGCACATCATTTCTAGTTGTGGTGGGTCAACATGAGGACTCATGGGTCGGTTCCATCCCGCGCCACATAGGTTAGATCGAGACGCATTATACGAAGACCCATGTGGAGGACTCGGAGTACAACACGAAGCTAGCTACCAGAGTTACGGAGGACTCTATCCCCACTGGTGATAAGCCGACTATATATGATTTGTAACCCTAGGCCCCCAGTATGTTATAGAAGCTTGGGGGCTAGTTCGTCGATAGTATACACACACGCACAATGCTTGGTATTCACGTGTACTTTGTACACACCCCTATCACTAATATACAGTACCAGGAGTAGGCTTTTTCCTCAACTGCAAGGGTCCGAACTAGGGTACAACTATGCCTCGTATTACCATCCAGCCTAACAGTCAGGGATATCCTACCGAATGATATGATGGAATCATATCTGCCAACTACTAAGAGAGAGGTGTGTCCGGGGGGGCATGTGTGCGAGAGAGGCCTAAAGATAATGTGCGTGCGGGAGACACGTAGGAACATATATGTGCGTATAGAGGGCTAGTAGAGACCGTGCGTGTGTATATATGCATGTGAGAGAAATAGTGTTTTCCAACTGAGATTAGTGAAAAGAGTGGTACATAGTAGTTAGAAAGAGAGAGAGAGAGAGAGATACAGAGAGAGCATGTGCGTGAGACTCCCTGACACCCCGAGAGAGATTGTGAGCATGTGTGAAAGAGAAATGCTGATGCATATAAAGTGTGTGCACTTATGCGGTAGATAGAGAGATATATAGCGTGTTTGTGAGAACAGGCCGAGGCATAGTGCATCTACGTGTAAAAGGCGGTTCTACGCATTAAATTAAAATATAAATGGCATTATTATTTTTGGATAAGGTCATGAATTTTGCAAATTGCGTATGGACGAAAATCGGTCTATCAGACACCCATACTCTATTGAATTCTAGCATGTGCATGTGTTTATTTCATATTATCGATCCATAGAGTGAGAGCGGTTTGAAATACAGGCCATGGATGCTTTTGCAATTCATATATAAAGATTAATTAGTGCACTCCATGTTGTTAGTGTGAAGCACTTTATACATTTGTCACTTGCATGGAAACATTCCAAATTGCTAGCTACGAAATAGAATACAAGTCGAATTCAACATAAAGGGGGTTTCGAAGATTCGAATTCATAGGAAGTGCATTCATCTATTTGAACCCGAGATAATGGCATTTGTAAATCAGATGTGAAAGGGGGCATCAATCTTTGTTGTGCGTTTGAACATGCTATATATATTCATACGCATGTCTAACTTTTTTTTGCAACCAAGGAGATTATATCTGGAACCATGCATGAACTGAGGTAAGTTGCATATTTTTTAATATATACTCGTGTACAAGTATATTTAAATGTACCACCTTCATTCCAAAATAATCGTAGCTTTAGGATTTTCAAGAGTAAAGATTTGTGAAGTTTGACAAATCATGAATGTTCAATTCAAGAGAACCGAAAACGTTAATGCTTCTGCTCCCAAATATTGAACGAAGTGCCAAATAGGCCTCTGGTCACCCGAAACCGCGCGAGACTAATGTTTGGTGGTAGAAAATTACTATCCTGACTCTAGCCCATGTAGCCTATCGGCCCGATGTCCAAAGGTCTAAACCGGAGTAGGTTTGTAACTTCACCAAGACGCCAGTCTCAACCGCCTCCGAGAAGCATTCATACGCCGTGGGCGCCTAAACACCCATGCGCTCGGCCGAAATCCATCCCGCCCACATTTGGAACACCTGAGATTACTGTCCTACCCCCAACCTGCAGTATGTCCGAAATTTTTAGAAGGGGGGAAATTTGTAACTTTCCCCAAATTTCAAACAAGCATGTTCCAAACCAAAACATTGTTCCCCCTTAGTTCCCCGCCTCCCTCTGTTTCCCTATTCATACTCCGTGGGCGCCAAAACACCCTGTCCACCAACCGCGAAACCCCAGGCTCCTCCGTCCTCCACCCCATAGCGCCCAATCCACCGCCGCCCAACTCCATCACGCCGGAGCCGGTACATTGACGTCGTCGTCCAACACAACCACAACCGCAACGCCCTCAAGGACTTAGAAGCTGAAGCCGATGTAGAGCTGCCTCCACGACGCCGATGCTGATGTGCACCATACCAGAACCACTCCGACCACGCCGTCCTGCGCCTCACTGCTGCTGCTCAATAGTCGCAACCGTCCACCGCACCAGAGTTGTTCCCGCTACCCCGTCGTTCGCCGCCTCGGATCTGCTTCCCTGCCGCCGACAAACGGCCACCGCACCACACTCAACAACTTGGCCATGGGTTCGTCCAAGGCTGCACCATCCTCCACAACTTCTCGTTTCCAGCGAACGACAAGAAGATCATGGGAAAAACAGAAGGAGGACACAACACTACCAGCAGAAAGAGGTACCACTTCCCTTATTCGTGCAAACCTTACATCTCTGCTCACACCATATTCATCCCACGAAAGAAACTAGTTGAGCGCTTCTTACTACATCTTCTTCGTGATACTAAATGCATAAGGTTTTCGCCTGGATTTCAATTCAGGGTCAGTCGAACCGCAATTAAAAGAAGTAGCACCCGCTTAGGCGCGCGGAGCACCTAGTCCGACTGTTCGCCACGAAGCGGGGCATCGGTGTCTATCATAGGGGTGTGGGGTACAGGAGATGCTTGCGCCCGATCTGGAGGTCGGCGGGGCTTGAATGGATTGCCGGGGGCGGTGCCAAGCATGGCGGTGCGGTGAGGTCGAGGGGAGGGCGTAGGCAGGGGACTGGGCCGATGGTCGCTGCCGTTTCAAGGAAGATCGTCAACACTGACTGGTGGAGGTAGATGAAGGCGATCTGCCCGTTCTTTGTACATCGGACGGTGTAGAAAAAATGGACTGACCTATTTGTTTTCAATCAAATGTTATTTTCATAGAATCCTGTAGTAATTTAGTGTGTCATGCATGTTGTAGAGCTATCATATGTCTCCCGTCATTTATTTCTCACCGACCTACTATCTGCTACCTTTACACTGTACTAATTGTGCACACACTTCACCCATACCCACACTATTGTTTTTTTATGCATGGGTATTTCAGACTCTGACGTAGTGTTGATGAATGCTGAAAAGAAAATACCAAAGTCGCTCCAGTGTAATTCGAAGATAAGCACTAAGCGTTTCAGCGCTCTAAAGGATGCAGTGTCAGCAGTTGGAGACAGTAAACATAGCCCTGCGGTTGATGATCTCAATTGCCACACACAACCATCCCAGGTGCTTGCTTTAACTTCGGGATGTCAAATGTGGTTGCATGTTGCGTATGGTGTCTAGCTTGTATTGCTTCCAATTTGGTTAAATTGCATCTGCTTACTTTACACATTATACATTTGATAATGACATGCCTTCCTGTTTTTGATACATACTACATATGTCTATTAACCATGTTCATACATCAAACTAATGCTCTTTTGTATCCCTCGTCAATCACTTATGATGAGACAGTCACCCGGGTGGGTTACTGTGAGACACCATACTCGTTTAAAGAGTGCAGTGTCATCCTCCCCACATGATTCTCAAGAAACAGCAAGGCTAAATGAAGATAGTCAACGTAGCTCTCTAGTTGATAACCGCAATTCCCCCACACCACCATGACAGGTGCTTGCTCTAACTTCGTGATGTGATATGTGGTTGCATGTTGCATACGGTGTCTAGCTTGCAATGCTTCTAATTAGGGTAAATTGCATCTGCTTAGTTTACACATTATACCTGTGAATATGACATGCCTTCCTGTTTTTATTACACACTACATCTGTGTGTTAACCTTGTTCTTACATGAAACTACCTCTCTTCTATATCCTGCATCAATCACTTACGATGAGTCACCTTTATTCGTTGCATATTGCATATTATTTCCAGCCTGTTGCCATGTATTGCTTCTAATTTGGTGAAATACATTTCTTAGGGCACCCTTTTAATTTGGCAGAGGCATATTGGTTTCATCTTTCACATGGTTTCTAGCTTGCATTGATTCTAACAAGTTCAAGCACCTTGTGCTTAGTTTACACTTTATACATCATACATGTCAATATGTCACGCCGTCCTGTTTTTCATACATATTCCATCCTCCTATCATGCGGCTGCCTTACATGAAAGTAGTGTTCATCAATATCATGCATCAATGAGTTTTGAAGAGCAAATTTTATTCCTTTTTCTTGTGGGTTTGACTTGACAAGGCAAAATCAGGAAAGATGAAGGAAAAGAGTAAGGAAGGTGATGATGGTGGTCCTCTCCAGCAACGTAAATGGAGCATCTGTACCGATACTCCTTGTACTGATAGTGCATTACAAGGTCCAAGTCTCCGCTCCCCTACTCTACCATCCAAGGTGCTTGCTCTAACTTGGCAGTGTGATATCTGGTTGCATGTTGCATATGGTGTCTAGCTTGTATTGATCCTCATTAGTGTAAACTGCATCTGCTTAACTTACACATGATACATGTGAATATGACACGCTTTCCTGTTTTTGGTACATACTATATCTGTCTATCACACCATGTTCTTACATGAAACTACTCTTCTTGTGTATCCTGCACCAGGTACTTATGACGGAACACCTTTAAGTTGGTAGTGTGATATTGGTTTGCGTCTTGAATATGATTTCTAGCATGTATTGCTTCTAGTTTGATGAACACCACCTATGACGAGACAGTTTTAACTTGGCAGAGTGATATTGATTGCACCTTTCATATGGTGTCTAGTTTCAAGTGCTTCTAACTTGTTGAAGTGCCTTCTGCTTAGTTACAACATCACAGGTGTGAATATGTCTAGCTGTCCAATTTTTCGTACATATTCCATCCTCGTATCATGACTTTGCCTTTCATCGGAGTAGTGTTCGTAGGAATCATGCATTAATGTGTTCTGAAGAGCGAATTATATTCCTTTTTCTTGTTGGTTTGACCTCACAATGCAAAATCAATAAAGCTAAAGGAAATTGGCAAGGCATTGGATGATGGTGGTCCTTCCGAGCAACTGAAACGGAGGTTCTCTACAGATTGTACTCCGCCAGCCTCCCAACAAGATTCGCAAGACAACGCAAGGCTAGACAGTCAAGGTAGTTGTGTAGATGATGAGCACATCTCCCCCACTCCACCATCACAGGTGCTTGCTCTAACTTGGCACTATTATATGTGGTTGCATGTTGCGTATGATGTCTAGCTTGTATTGCTTCAAACATTGTTGAATTGCGTCTGCTTACATTACACATAATGCCTGTGAATATGACACGTGTTCCTGTTTCTAGAACATACGTGTACATGATGAGCACATCTCCCCTACTCCACCATCACATGTGCTTGCTCTAACTTGTCACTATTATATGTGGTTGCATGTTGCGTATGATGTCTAGCTTGTATTTCTTCTAACTTTGTTGAATTGCATCTGCTTACTTTACACATAATGCCTGTGAATATGACACGTGTTCCTGTTTCTAGAACATACGTGTACATGATGAGCACATCTCCCCTACTCCACCATCGCAGGTGCTTGCTCTAACTTGGAACTGTTATATGTGGTTCCGTTTTCTGTATGATGTCTAGTTTGTATTTCTTCTGATTATGTTGAATTGCATCTGCGTAGCTTACAACTTATACCTGCAACGATCACTTACCCGTAAGACACATTTAACTTGGGACAGTGATGTAGATTGCATCTTGCATTGTCTTCTAGCTTGTACTGCTTCTAATTTCTTGAAATCGCACTTACGACGAGACACTTTTTACCTGATAGAGTGATATTGGTTGCATTTTCATATGGTGCCTAGCTTTCATTTCTTCTAACTTTGTTGAAATGACTTCCGCTTACTGTTTTTTCATACATATTCCATCCTCCTACCATACGTGTGAATATGAAACGCTATCTTTTTTTGTATATATTCCATCCTCCTATCCTGCGCTTGCCTTACATCAAAGTAGTGTTCGTTTGTATCATGCATCAACCAGTTATGCAAAGCTAATTTTATTCATCTTCTTGTGGTTTTGACTTCATAAGGCAATATCAGGAAATAGGAAGGAAAAGAGTAAGTTAGGGGATGTTGGTGGTCCTCCGCACCAACGCAAACAGAGACTCTCTAGATTTGCCACTGCTACTGCTAATGAAGTTGACGTCCCAAGTCTACATGATGAGTTCATCTCCCGTACTCCACCATCGCAGGTGCTTGCTCTAAGTTGACAGTGTGATAATTGGTTTCATGTTGGATATGTTGTCTAGCCTGTATTTCTTCTATTTTGATTAAATTGCACCTGCTGAGTTCATACGTTATACATGTGCACATGACATGGCGTTCTATGTCTAGAATATACTGCATCTATCTATCATACCATGTTCTTACATCAAAGTATTGTTGTTGTGTATCCTGCATCAGTCACTCATGATTGGACACTTTTAACATGGCAGTTTGATAGTGGTTGCATCTTGCATTGATTTCTACGTTGTACTACTTCTAATTTTTCGAATTGCCACTTATGACAAGACACTTTTAACTTGGTAGAGTAATATTGGTTGCATCTTTCATATGGTGTCTAGCTTGCATTACTTCTATTTTCTTGAAAATCATTCTGCCTAGTTTACACATCGTAGCTGTGAATATGTCATGTCGTCCTGTTTTTCTTACATATTCCATCCTCATACGGTTGTCTTACATCAAAGAATTGCTTGTCTATATCATGCATCAATGAGTTCTGAACAACGCTTTTATTCTTTTGTGTTGTGGGTACATCTTGACATGGCAAAGTCAAAAAATAACAAGGGAAATAATATAGTTGGGAGTGGTGTTACTCGTCAGGTGAAACGGAATAGGATCTGTCGTCCAGATTCTGCTGGTACTTGTAGTGTAGTAGAAGGTCCAAGTCCACCGGCTAAATCTGCAAACACAGTATCACCTTCTGCAGCATCCGCCAGCTACAGCATCTGCTTCAACTGTACCAGCATCTCAACGAGTTACTCGTTCGTTTGCTCCGGAACTGGCCAGTTCCCAAGCTGCCTTCACACCTAACACTACTTCTGAAGCACTGCTGACACAACATGACTTGGCAAGATCAGATGAACCTCATGAGCATCAACACCAAGACGGTACCTGGCCGAGTCAAGTTGCAGTTGCATCCTCCTTTATATGTACTCTCATAGTTTGACGTACACTAACAGTTTCCATATTCGTTGTTAAACTAGCACCACGACGCAAGCGGAAACAGACATCAGGGATAATGCTTGACAGATTAACAAAATCTAAAGGAGGAAGAATGGAGATCCATTTTGAGGCAGATTTAAAAAGGCCACGTGATGCTACAGAGTCAGCCAAGTTAGTATCAGAGGCAGCCGTTGCCGTTAGGTGTCATGCACGTATCCTCCCAACGTGGATCCAATACAGGAATGAGAAAGACAATACCCAGTTTAACACCTTCCTTGACCATATATCCCTGAGTAATGTTATTCATCGCAATTAGTAATATTGTCTTGCTCTGTCCCATACTTTCTAGCTTCCACCTAATAAGACTCACATTCTTTTTTCAACAGATGAGGTTCAAGTTGGATCTGAAAGATGATGTAACTAAACAAGCATGCACTCATGTTTTTAAGTCTGCTCTGCGACAGTATCGGTACCACCTTAGAAAATCTCACTTTGAAGGCAAGGCTAACAATGAAATCGCCCAAACATCTCCAGTGGAATATATTATAGATGAAGACTAGACAGCCCTCGTTAAACACTGGTCTGATCCAAAGTATCAGGTAGGCTATATGTATTTGATCAGACCACATATTGAACTTGTATTTATGTATGTGCCTTACAAGTGTATCTTCTTCTAGGCTAACTGTTTCAAGAACAAGACCAACCGTTCTAAAGTGAAATTCCAACAGACAACAGGATCTCGTAGCTATATTGCACACTGCAAGGCTCTTGTAAGTAGCTGCTACTTCCTTCTTTTTTCAGTGTCATATTATCGTATCTATATTGACTTGTTCCAAATACAGAGGAAAGCCTGTGCGGACCAAAAAGAACCTGAACCAAATGCAGTGCAAATCTTCAAGGATTGCCACACCAGCAAGATGAAGGGCATGAGCACACCAGTTCAAGCCCCTGTTGTAAGTCCTTACTCCTCCTGCCTTTGAACTTATTGGTATTGTGATGTGTTCATTTAACTACTTGGTTTGCAGCCAATGTCAGTTACTCTGTTCACTATTATACATAGTTGTCTTAACGTATCATTTCACCTTACATGGTTTAAAAGAGATCAAGGATATTCTTTTGGTCTTGATCTGTATTCTAGTTGTTATGTTCATGTGTGCACACAATGATAAAATAGCATGTTTGTTTTATATCTGTTTGCCCATGATATGAATGATGTCATACTATGGTCATCCTACTTTAAACCATGTCTCGTTATCCTTAGATGTCAATGAATGTGAGGAAATAGACAATACCACTACTAGGAAAAGGGCTATAGATGGAATTGACACTAATGGCGCACCAGACATGCGGTGCGCCATTAGTATATACTAATGGCGCACCATGTGTTGGTGCGCCATTAGTATCCAAATACTAATGGCGCACCGTTGACGTGGTGAACCATTAGTAACAAAAAAAAATCATATCTTTCTCAAAACTACTAATGGCGCACCAGTGGATAGTGCGCCATTAGTAGTTGAACTACTAATGGCACACCACATCCACGGTGCGCCATTAGTAATTTTTTTTCAAATTTTGTTTTTTTTTTCAAAAAATACTAATGGCGCACCGTGGGAGTGGTGCGCCATTAGTAGTTCAACTTACTAATGGCGCACCACTCCCA
>LR738713.1:82720116-82736426 GCA_902687465.1 Secale cereale
GGCCGATGCTAGGCGTAAGTCGGGCGATACCTATTATTCGTAAGCCGCCTTTCCGTCCGTCCGATGTATAACACCCTGTCCGTTGAATCTGCAGGTGCCCGCTTCCCCCTCGCAATGCCCGTGGAGACCCCGTAGCAGTCGCTGCATTGCAACGAAACACATCGACCCGCACGCGAATAGATCCCCACATGTGGCCGCAAATCGTAGGGACTTACTCCACCTGCCCAGCGATTTCACCTCGCCGGAGACTACAACGACCGGCAGGCGCCCCTTCTCTCCACCTCCACCACTCCACCTCCCGCAATGGCGCACCACATCACATGGCCTACTCCGTCATGGCTTGGAACTCCGGCGAGGGTTCCTCTGTTCCCCGGCGAACAACTTCAGCTCTGGCGACTGCCCTGGATCCCAGGAGACAAGTTCCCGCTTCACGCATGTACCGAGATCCTCCGGTTGTTTTAACTCATGCACCCCCTGCTGGATCCGCTGCAACTTGGGTGAGCTTCCCCCTTGCTCTGCTGCATTGACATTTCAAATATATATACTTATACTAATTTGAGACTCCCTAGAAATTCCTACGTTAATTAGAAAATATGGACCGTTAATCTGATGGGTCCAAGTTATAACGATGTAGATTTGTTAGTTTTTCTACCTAAGACCTATCTATAAAATCACTATGTTTGAACTAACAAAAAATAAGAAACCAATCAGCTCAGAAAAACCTACGTTGCAACAAATTTAAAAGCAGTGCGTTTGTTTTCGCACAACAACCATTAAAAAAAATCTAGCGTACTCCTAAAGAACTTCAACATCTAGCATGCTCTTATATATCTTATCTTATATTTACTAATTGGATGCATCATACGAGCTCCCACGTTAATCCTAAGAATTGAACAAAATTGTCCGTTAGATCTCCCAATTAACTAGGTGCACCCCTTGGATGAAGTATGTCACGGAGTCCTTGCCCACTGTCCCGCCTGCGAGAGTCCCACGTGAATGCATCCTTCCTTAACTAACTCATCTACAGGCTATTAATCAAAAAAGAAAACTTATCTATAATAAGCTGCTGAAAAAAATAAACCTAGCAAACTCCTTTCCCACGATCGCTCCTACACAATCGAGCGACGCGGATTCTTATAGGCATAGCGCTGCTCTCCTCCATCTTCCTCCTCGCCGGTCGAACACCCGAAGAGAAAGCAAGAAAGAAATTAAAAAACAAAGCCCCTTGCACGACGCCTCCAATCCGGCCGTAGTAATCTTGAAAACAAGCACCCGGCTACGTACTTCTGCATCGATGCATATTTCACAGCTTTACCTCTTCACAATGATGACACAACCAAGATTTGTGTTGACCTAATTCTACTGAAGCATCTTTCCTTGCATGCATGGTCGCGAGCGCTATCCATAGTCATGCTGTCGGACCAGGCGTGATGGATACTGAGATCTTTCAAAGGACGCATGAGCTTTTCTTTGAGCATCAGTACAGACAGTCGGGCGGACTCCCACGTAGGCGTACATGTATCTCGCATGCCCAGTGTTTTCTTCAATTCCGCCAAGTACGTACTTCTTTTAGTTTCTCTCTTCTGCATCTGGATCAGGAATTCATTGTCAGATACTCATACCTACAATTGATCATGCAGGTTTTACTTTCCTATTATGGTTTCATCAGAACAATATATATTACTTTCCTATTGTGTGAACGCCAACCTCAGAGTTGAGAACTTCAGACAGCAAGAAATAGCAGATTTCACGTGGATCAAGCAAGGAATCATTATCATAGGCCTAGCTTCAGAATTAATGCTTGCATGCTGTAACCTATTGCTTGGGAAGAAGTAGCTAGATCTCCTTCCCTAATTTATAACCCAATACAAGATTTATACGGAAAAGTAAGTTGTTGCTATAGATATGTGGATAATTTTTTTACGTGTTGTATTCTTATTCTTGACACACCTTCATTAGTTATTTTCACGTGAGAACCTGATACAAAATCGTAGCTTAAATCAGCGACGGATGTTCCCATCATTTACGATGTTCCATACGAATTATAAATAAAAAATATTTTGTTTCTTGATTGTTCGCCTAGGTGAGGCTTGAAGCTACTTCTTCTCAAAACAATGAATTTCCTATTTGGATCATGCCAAATTGAATGATCAACCAAGCATCGGTTGAATAAAATGAGCACCGAGTAGTCAAGAGGAGATAAGCAGCTATGGTTGACGCATGAGGAGACGGAGACGGATATATGTGGTCGTAAACTCGCAGGAGGATGTATTGCTGGAGCAAGCTCAAGATGTAAGTTTAGTCTTATTCTGAGTTTCCCATTAGCTAAATAACTCTGCTTCATTTCCTGATATGGTGTACCATTTATGTTCACGGTATGACTTAGTTGAGGATTAGATCATAATTTTTTTTACTTCTAATGAATACGCAATTTATTTCTAATGAAGGTTTGGTCTTCACATTGGGCCTCAGGCCCTCAGCTCCCACGCATGGTCACACCAGTGAAAAAATAGTCCACTTAATTTTACTTGAATGAGTGTACATTATATATAGTAGGCGCGCTTCTGAGGTGTTTTCCTATGTGCATGTGTAAACAAACCATATCTCAAATTATGTGGAACATATATAGGTACGGAGGCAAAAATTAATAAGCTTTTTCATTATTTAATTGTGCTAACGAAGAACTAAAATTAGTTCCAATAACATTGTCTACGTGGATAGAAAAGATTCAATCAGTGTTTCTATTTTCCTGCACAGATTTGCTGAGGAGATATCGGGAGCGGCCTGCATTTGTCCCTGAATCAAAGAAAGGCAAGGGTCTGATCCAATAGTCTAGAGAGGATTCAGTGCTAACCTGCAGCAAGATGGTAGACTCGCGTTGAGGGGGCAGTAAAAAATTACACTGACGCGGCGTTCAGCAGCGACACGGGCCAATGATCACTTGGGGTCATCTCTCGGAACTCTGTGGGCATGCCGTTCCTCTCCGTCAGACGACGGGGAAGACCATGCACCTGCATTGAAGAAGCTGAGGTACAGGCTGCTCTATTGGGGCTTGCTGCTCTGTCGGGGCTGGCTGCACTATCGACTGTGTACCGAGGCCCGGTGATCCCGAAGACGGGCAATGCTATGATTGCTCGAGAACTACAGCCTTGAGCAGCGAACTGTTCCATCTGCTACCCAATCATATAAGACACTAAACACGAGTTGTCCAAATTCTCAATTTCAAATGTGGCGTGTGTCCGGAGAGATGGGAACTGTTTGGCGAATGAATTAGCTCACAGAGCCGAGATACATGACATTTTTCTGCTGATTTATGCCATCACGGACGACCTCCGAATTCTATTGCAGACTGATTGTAATCAGGTAAAACCCAGCACGATATGAGCTATTCCTCAAATGTTTTTTTACTTCCAATCTGTATACGAAGTGGGTATCATATATATGCTCCTGTAGTCATAACGACTCAGTATACCAATAGTTATCGCCTTTTGTATCCTAATGAATATATGTATTGAGAATAGACCAGGACTGCTAGGATGACATCAAATATTTTATATCTTTTCATGAGTTGTGCATTCAAATCTGGAGTAAAAAAAATCAGATTACTTAAGGTTAAAATTTTGCAGTAAATATACCACAAACTTCCATGTTTAGTGGCTTTTGTTTACTTTTCACTATCAGGTTCTCTTGCTCTACATACAATAATTGATGCTACAAGGGATATTCTTCGGGATTTATAGCAATATTATTTTGAGAAAAACATGGAGTACATAAGGAGAATCAAGCCTATAGAGACATATTTGGTTTTCCCCCACTATTTAAACTATACCCATGTTCATAAATTATTACACTAAATAGCACTACCCCAAATATTATAGATCTAAATGGAAGTTGGACGTATAAGGGTTGGACGTGATCATGTTTAACAAGGTTTTATTTTGAATCTTATTATCAGCTGTAATAGTTGATGGTTGTGCTGCTGCGTACAATAATATCTAAGAAGACACTATTTTTTCTGAAGGCTTGCAGTACTATTGAACATATAAAGCATTGCACATGTAGTTTAGACTTTGTATCGTCATGTGAGGTTTGCTATGGGGAACACAGTACTATCCATATTGAATACATCATCAAATTCAACGTATGTGTAAAATAATATTTATTCTTCGCCCAATGGAGATGACGTGGTAGAAAAGGTGTTACGTTTTTTGTTTTTTTTTTTGCGGGTGAGAAAAGGTGTTACGTTGATGACAAAAAATATAGTAAGTTGTTAAATATATATAAGTTGTCGCATCGACATGAACAAATAAAACACAAACAAATATAATCTCTATAATCCACATTGTTGGCTCCTATCACGATTTGTATAATACATGTACAGATAGCTAGCCCGTGCAGGTGCACGGGTCGACGACTAGTGTTCATAACTTGTTGCTTTGCTCATTGTTCACTGGCATTGAGCACAAACTAGTGTAAAAAACCAAACAAACAGCTTGAAAAACAAAACTAGATGTTGCTTTCCTTTCAGTTCAGTAATGAAAGAAAAGTTATGTAAAGGGGAGGTTGCATTGCTTAAGATTCAGAGGATGTACGACTTAGCTGAATGTGTGTTAGCTATGCAAAATGGTTGCTTGCTTTAAGATTCACTTGATGTAAAACACACGCTGAAAAATGTATTGATTTCTTTAAATTTCAGATATTCCTTGCTGCAAAGTTAACAACTCTGCTGTAGGATAAAAAATGCTTGCTGAATATCAAAAGACACTAGTACATTATAGGGCTTGTGTATGTTATAGTGATGTTGCCCACTACAATTTCAGCAAGCATAAAACTCAGTTAAAAGGATATGTTATTTAAAGCTTGTGCATGCTGCAATGAAAAAAAAAAACTGGTGTTGTTCTATAACATATTGATGGTGTTGTTCTATAACTACTACTGATGGTATTTTTCTACTGTTGTTCTATAAAAAACTGATGTTCTATAAAACAACACCAGTTTTACTGATGGTGTTGCTCTATAAAATTTCAGATAGTGTACTGTTGTTCTACTGATAGTGTTGTTCTAAATAAAAACTAGTGTTGTTCTATAACTACTACTGATGGTGTTTTTCTACTTTTGTTGCAATGATGTAGCATACTGAAGATGGGCCGGCAAATGAGGATAGTTTCGATCAGCAACCTTTCACAAGTCATGGTGGTGGGAATTTAGATGGTGTCCTAAACACTCACGGTGGAATGCACGATGGAAATGAAGATGATGATATTTCATCGCATCCAGTTGGGCCCTATGTTGGAATGGAATTTGACTCAGTTGAAGATGCGCAAAAGTTCTATAATGACTATGCATTTGGAATGGGCTTCGGCTCACGCATTGCTGCCTCAAAAAATAGCCAGAAGAAAGGTCCACAACAACTTATCAAGAGGGTCTTCCAATGTGTGCATGTTGGCAAACCGAAGGCTATATGTGAGACTAGTTTTACTTCGGAAGGGATTGTAGCAGGGGGAAGCTCATCAAGCAAACAGGCTGGGGTTGAAATGGATGTGACAGTAAAGCGTCAGAGGAACTGGATTGTGCGTTATGACTGCAAAGCTCATTTGATTGTTGGCATCAGGGACAATAAGTCGGTTGTTACATACTTTGTTGCACATCATACACACCCTTTAATGCATCATGAGGAGATTGTGAGGTTCTACCGCTCACACCGCAAAATTCCAGAAGAAGATTACCAACTGCTTATGACAATGCATGATGTAAAACTAGTCAATCACAAACTGCTTGAGAATGCTTGGAATTGTCCATGGCGAAGACCGGAGGAAAGTCCCATATGTGAAGAGGGATGTTTCGAATGCACGTTCCAAGCTGCGACAAAATCAATCATTACAGGACTTGGATATGATGGTTGCTTACTTTAAGAGGCGTCAAACTCAGAATCCTCAATTCTACTACACAACAGAAGTTGACACATAAACTAATGAAGTGACAGCTTTGTATAAGTGGATGGAAGGACAAGAGCATTGTACCCCAAGTAAAAAGACTGTGTTTTATTCGACACGTCATTTTGCATAAATCGGTACAACCTGCCTTTCCCTCCTATTGTTGGTGTGAACAACCACTTGCAAATAGTGCTACTAGGTTGTGCCTTGGTGCCAAATGAACAAATAGAAACCTTCAAGCGGGTGTTTCGACATTGGATGATTGCAATGAACGATGAGCACCTGTTGCACCTAATGACTGACCAGGACAAGGCGCTGGAATCAGCAATATCAGATGCCTTCCCGAACACAGTGCATAGGTGATGCAAATGGCACGTCCAGCGAAAAGCAAGAGAAAAGTTGGGAAGGATCCTAAGCATGGATGAAATTTTTGAGTAGGTTTTCTATGGGGGTATCAATGATTCAGAGACGGTGGATGAGTTTGAGGAGAATTGGCAGCATATGCTGCATTGCTTTGACTTGGTTGACAATAGACATCTATGCAACATGTGGCGTACACGAGAAACCTGGGCTCCAGCATACTTCCGAAAGAACTTCTTCCCATTTACAAGCACTACAGGGCGCTCTGAGGGTCTCAACTCCTACTTCAAGACATTTGTCAACCCTCAAGACTCTGTCTGGACATTTGTACAATAGTATGGGGTGCTTCAAGAAACAATGTTGGACAGTGAATACAATCAAGCTTTCATAGGTCACGCGACAACTGCACCACTTTACTCAAGGTATGTGTGCGCTTTGTGAGAGTGACAAAAGATAGACTTACTAAAAAAGTTAGGACATGGGACTAGGAAAGTCAACACCATTAACCTTTTTATTGCAACATTCAGGTACAACTTTGAGCGCCAAGTAGTTAACTTCTATACCCGAAGTGTGTTTCTCATGTTTGAAAAGGAGGAGATGGCATCAACAGGCTTTGTAATGAACCAAGCACATGCTCTTGATAGTGCAAGCACGAGGTTTGAGCTGCACTCAAATTACTTTGAGAACTCCCAAATATTTTTAGCGAATGTTGTGTTGACAGAGGAGAAATTTGAATGCATCAGCAACTGTTTTGAGATGAATGGTATTATTTGTGCACACATCATAAGAGTAATGGTGCAACTCAATGTACACAAAATTCCACAAAGATACATGCTAGAGAGGTGGTCGGAAGCTGTGACAGTGGCAATGAGCAGTGGTGGACATATGCTAGATTTTGGGCACCCTGCAACCAACACTCTCAAGTACAACTCCTTGTGCAGAAAGTATACATGGCTGGCTTCCCAAGCTTGCAGCAACGCTCTTGCCTACAATATAATGAATGATGCAGCTCAAAAACTTGAGCCCCTCATTGTAGCGGCGAGGCAAGGGACACTACAAGAACAACATGAAGCAAATCAGCAGCAAGCAACGCAACAGCAAAATGCCCCGCAGCAGCAAGAAGAAACCCCCGAGCCGACCACTGTGCCGCAACCTAGCGGCGATGCTATGCTTCAGAACCCCACACGTGTTCCAAAGAAAGGGCGGCCAACTGAAAAATCAAAGAGGAGAAAACTCTGCTTGAGCAACGAGAATATGCACACAAGAATAAAGCTAAGAAAGAGGGGGAAAAGCCAACCAAGCCCAGAGGAAAACCTGGACCAAAGAAGAAAGCACCTCCTTGCTCATATTGCAATGAAGATGGTCACGGTGTCCAAACATGCCAGTACTTGAAGGCTGCAATGGGGATAAAAAATGTCCCTACTGTGAAGAGCAAGGTCATGCTGTGCAAGAATGTCCCTACCTAAAAGTTGCGATGAAAACAGATGCTGGCATAGCTAGAGCAACCGAGCTTAGGTTGTGATGAAATACGACAAAAAAGTAGAAAAAGTTAATTCTCTTGCTGCTATATATTTGTAATTGGTTACACAGATTAATTTCTGGACAAAAGAGAATGGTGCAATTTACATTAGAATTTTCATAGTGGCTTGAGTTGTTCCTGAAAAATAATTATGTTGTTCTTTTCTGAAATTACATTTCCTCCTATAGCTTATGTCGCTATTGTTGGCTCCTGAAACTTCTCTATGAGTGTAGTTTGTCTTCGTTAAAATTGTATTGAAACTTTGATTTCGAAAAGTTTTCTTGGATCAAAAATACATGATGTTGTGAACATGGGAGTACAAGTACAATGAGGCATCCTGTTAAAAAAGCTTTTCCGTAAAACATGATGGAAAAAACTAAAAAATGAGCAGCCATTTTCGACACAAAGAGAGAATGCTGCATTGGTTTCTTTAAGTTCTAGATAGAAGGAAAAATAATGAAGACAAAAAAGAGATATACATATGCAGCGTGCATGATGGCGTGAACATGGAAGAAAAAAGAGCAACAACAACGTGCACAAAAGCCGCAAAATCCCCTAACCAACGCCCCTATTGCGATGATGTTGCGATGAGTCAACTTTGCTCGGGATTACATGGGTGACTACAAAAAAATTGGCTGCTCACCATTGTCTTTCCGCTAAATCATCAGTAGGTGTAAAAAATAAACTACATTCCAAACCATGAAATCACTTATGACACAAAGAATATTGAAACACTATAAAAAATACTTGTGACAACATTCTCAAGACAGGTCCAAGTATATCAAATTCATCTTGACGCGAGTATTACAGTGATGACCATACTAAAAGCTTGCATAGGGTAGAAAAATATATTCATGAGTTTTAAAAAAAAAATCCAGAGCCCAAGACCAACTGAGATGGACTACATACAGCCACACAGTAAACAAGCTGCCAGCTTTGCTAAGAATTACAAGTGTGACCACAGTAGCTACAAAACGCGCATTAGCAGCACCAAGCCCCGCCACTCACACCTCCCCCAGTTGCAGAAGCTCGAAACCATCCATCTAACGCTGAAGAAGGAGCTTTAGCTGCTGCGCGGGGTCTAACTTGTTGTTTGGGTGTCTCAGCAGATCTGCTGCAATGCGTATCCGAAGATGTGGAATGTATTCCTGGGAAAAGGATGAAGCAATGAAACAAAGTCATGGAAAAGTTTCCCAATACACTAGAATAAGAATCACAAAAAAGATGCGGTTTGCCACCAAATACCTCATTGAATGATAACATATCAAGTCCATCCAAATTCTTGAGGTATAAAATATTGTAGTAGCTACATTTATAGTTGGGAAAAATGAAGGTATATATATATAGTTATAAAATGCAAAACATCTTTAGATGAAAAGTGAAAAAAGATCTCTAGTTGCAAAATGAACACAAATTTTACCGGGAGAAAAGGAACTTACTAGGATGTTTGTTATGGGTACTTAGCTGGGGAGAATAGCGGGAAAGACTCGAGGTCATGCTTGAAAAGTGGCTTCCTCATTGCAACACTCTTGATATTGGCGATCTGGTAAATAACAGTGCGAAACCAAAGAAAAAAATAGGTGAAAGGAACACATGAGTAAGTGTGCAGTGTGGAAAATAGAAATGAAAGAGAAGTTGTGTTGTGCCAAACTCCAACAGGAGCATTACCACATTCTTAGTGATCATGCCCATCTCAAAAAGGTCCTTTGAGTTCTTGATGGAGTCGAAAACATTGAACTCCTTTTGCATGATGTTAACAACAACAACTGCCCAGTGCCTTTTGTGAACAATCGTGAAGAATAGCTGCAATGCATCAAACAATGATTCAGATATTCATTGGTACATATTACTCTGTCATTTGTAGCGATGTTGGGTGTAGGATAAGAAGAGCTTACTAGGTCAGATTTTGGAACATGATTATCTTTGCAAGCAATACTAAAATCTTTTTTGCAAACCTTCGGATCAAACACATCAGGCTCAGCACTGAGTTTCTGTCACAGCCTGATTTTTGGCCCTTTCTTTTTCTTTTGCTTTGACTTGGTTGACAATAGACATCTATGCAACATGTGGCGTACACGAGAAACCTGGGCTCCAGCATACTTCCGAAAGAACTTCTTCCCATTTACAAGCACTACAGGGCGCTCTGAGGGTCTCAACTCCTACTTCAAGACATTTGTCAACCCTCAAGACTCTGTCTGGACATTTGTACAATAGTATGAGGTGCTTCAAGAAACAATGTTGGACAGTGAATACTATCAAGCTTTCATAGGTCACGCGACAACTGCACCACTTTACTCAAGGTATGTGTGCGCTTTGTGAGAGTGACAAAAGATAGACTTACTAAAAAAGTTAGGACATGGGACTAGGAAAGTCAACACCGTTAACCTTTTCATTGCAACATTCAGGTACAACTTTGAGCGCCAAGTAGTTAACTTCTATACCCGAAGTGTGTTTCTCATGTTTGAAAAGGAGGAGATGGCATCAACAGGCTTTGTAATGAACCAAGCACATGCTCTTGATAGTGCAAGCACGAGGTTTGAGCTGCACTCAAATTACTTTGAGAACTCCCAAATATTTTTAGCGAATGTTGTGTTGACAGAGGAGAAATTTGAATGCATCAGTAACTGTTTTGAGATGAATGGTATTATTTGTGCACACATCATAAGAGTAATGGTGCAACTCAATGTACACAAAATTCCACAAAGATACATGCTAGAGAGGTGGTCGGAAGCTGTGACAGTGGCAATGAGCAGTGGTGGACATATGCTAGATTTTGGGCACCCTGCAACCAACACTCTCAAGTACAACTCCTTGTGCAGAAAGTATACATGGCTGGCTTCCCAAGCTTGCAGCAACGCTCTTGCCTACAATATAATGAATGATGCAGCTCAAAAACTTGAGCCCCTCATTGTAGCGGCGAGGCAAGGGACACTACAAGAACAACACGAAGCAAATCAGCAGCAAGCAACGCAACAGCAAAATGCCCCGCAGCAGCAAGAAGAAACCCCCGAGCCGACCACTATGCCGCAACCTAGCGGCGATGCTATGCTTCAGAACCCCACGCGTGTTCCAAAGAAAGGGCGGCCAACTGAAAAATCAAAGAGGAGAAAAACTCTGCTTGAGCAACGAGAATATGCACACAAGAATAAAGCTAAGAAAGAGGGGGAAAAGCCAACCAAGCCCAGAGGAAAACCTGGACCAAAGAAGAAAGCACCTCCTTGCTCATATTGCAATGAAGATGGTCACGGTGTCCAAACATGCCAGTACTTGAAGGCTGCAATGGGGATAAAAAATGTCCCTACTGTGAAGAGCAAGGTCATGCTGTGCAAGAATGTCCCTACCTAAAAGTTGCGATGAAAACAGATGCTGGCATAGCTAGAGCAACCGAGCTTAGGTTGTAATGAAATACGACAAAAAGGTAGAAAAAGTTAATTCTCTTGCTGCTATATATTTGTAATTGGTTACACAGATTAATTTCTGGACAAAAGAGAATGGTGCAATTTACATTAGAATTTTCATAGTGGCTTGAGTTGTTCCTGAAAAATAATTATGTTGTTCTTTTCTGAAATTACATTTCCTCCTATAGCTTATGTTGCTGTTGTTGGCTCCTGAAACTTCTCTATGAGTGTAGTTTGTCTTCGTTAAAATTGTATTGAAACTTTGATTTCGAAAAGTTTTCTTGGATCAAAAATACATGATGTTGTGAACATGGGAGTACAAGTACAATGAGGCATCCTGTTAAAAAAGCTTTTCCGTAAAACATGATGGAAAAAACTAAAAAATGAGCAGCCATTTTCGACACAAAGAGAGAATGTTGTATTGGTTTCTTTAAGTTCTAGATAGAAGGAAAAATAATGAAGACAAAAAAGAGATATACATATGCAGCGTGCATGATGGCGTGAACATGGAAGAAAAAAGAGCAACAACAACGTGCACAAAAGCCGCAAAATCCCCTAACCAACGCCCCTATTGTGATGATGTTGCGATGAGTCAACTTTGCTCGGGATTACATGGGTGACTACAAAAAAATTGGCTGCTCACCATTGTCTTTCCGCTAAATCATCAGTAGGTGTAAAAAATAAACTACATTCCAAACCATGAAATCACTTATGACACAAAGAATATTGAAACACTATAAAAAATACTTGTGACAACATTCTCAAGACAGGTCCAAGTATATCAAATTCATCTTGAAGCGAGTATTACAGTGATGACCATACTAAAAGCTTGCATAGGGTAGAAAAATATATTCATGAGTTTTTAAAAAAAATCCAGAGCCCAAGACCAACTGAGATGGACTACATACAGCCACACAGTAAACAAGCTGCCAGCTTTGCTAAGAATTACAAGTGTGACCACAGTAGCTACAAAACGCGCATTAGCAGTACCAAGCCCCGCCACTCACACCTCCCCCAGTTGCAGAAGCTCGAAACCATCCATCTAACGCTGAAGAAGGAGCTTTAGCTGCTGCGCGGGGTCTAACTTGTTGTTTGGGTGTCTCAGCAGATCTGCTGCAATGCGTATCCGAAGATGTGGAATGTATTCCTGGGAAAAGGATGAAGCAATGAAACAAAGTCATGGAAAAGTTTCCCAATACACTAGAATAAGAATCACAAAAAAAGATGCGGTTTGCCACCAAATACCTCATTGAATGATAACATATCAAGTCCATCCAAATTCTTGAGGTATAAAATATTGTAGTAGCTACATTTATAGCTGGGAAAAATGAAGGTATATATATATAGTTATAAAATGCAAAACATCTTTAGATGAAAAGTGAAAAAAGATCTCTAGTTGCAAAATGAACACAAATTTTACCGGGATAAAAGGAACTTACTAGGATGTTTGTTATGGGTACTTAGCTGGGGAGAATAGCGGGAAAGACTCGAGGTCATGCTTGAAAAGTGGCTTCCTCATTGCAACACTCTTGATATTGGCGATCTGGTAAATAATAGTGCGAAACCAAAGAAAAAAATAGGTGAAAAGAACACATGAGTAAGTGTGCAGTGTGGAAAATAGAAATGAAAGAGAAGTTGTGTAATGCCCAGGATGGAGTTATACCTCCTACGTGTCGAGGCACGACTTAAAGGCATAATTCCATCCTAGAATGATCTCAAGTTTGGTAATCTTTGCACAACTCATGTAAAAGAGGGGATAGTAAACTTAAAAATAGTTGGCTTACAATCGCCACGTCACAGAATAACAGTACAAGTCTCAAACATCATACATTAAGATCACTACAACCCTCTAAGGGCAAAAGCCAAAAGTCAAAGTACCAAACTCAGATAAATAAAACAACCACAGGCGGATCGAATCCTAGTAAGAGACTCCACTACTGATCGTCCGGGTAGCGCACGTAGTACCGACTACGCTCCTCGTCGTACTCCCAATCCAGCTCGGTGCCATCACCTGGATAGCTCACAGCTGGACCTGCATCTGGTGTGTGAAGTAACTGTGAGCCACAGAGGACTCAGCAATCCCGTTCCCGGGTAACAGAACTATCAAAGCCTTTAGGTGAGGGAGAAGGCTGAAGAAAGAACAAGTCTGCAGCAGCAGCTAGCATCTAGCTTACGCAAGTGAGAGCGAGAAGAGAAGGCAACGCGAGAAGTGATCACGAAGTGATCCTAGCTACAGCTCACAAACATAACCCCTCCGTGTTCAACTCCCGAATCCCTATTCGGAAATTGACAGTCACGGAACACACGCTGGTAGTGTATTAGTATCATTGTGTCAAGTTATCTACAACCGGAATTAACAAGCTCCCATCTGCCACATAACCGCGGGCACGGCTTTCGAAAGTTCAAACCCTGCAGGGGTGTTCCAACTTGACCCATTACAAGCCCACGATCCGCGGAGTCGCAACTCCAAAGTGGGAAGACCCGAGTATCCTCGGAATCCCATGCTCAAGATATACCGAGCTAAGGTAAGGCTAATCCAGCAAATCCTCCCGGCGTGTCGACACCCTGATCGTAGCCGCGCGTATCTAGGTCTCAGGACACGTCCGGATGGGCGAAGCTACGGGTTTTTACCAAACCTTGAGTTTCCTCGAGGTGGCCCCGCAGGCTCCCCGTTTCGGACCAACACTCATGTGGAGCACTGGCCCGGGGTTGTTGATTAAGAAAGAGGGTTAATTACTCCCTATGCATGTTTAGTTTGTTATTAGGCAAATAGTACCAATGTTGGGATTTGCTGGAAAAGACTTAGCACTTAGCGGTTTATCGAGGGGGTCCCATACACCCCAACCGTGTTAGGAACGCATAATCAAGGAACATAACACCGGCTTATACGGATCCTAACGGCATGAGTGGAACAAAACACCAAGCAAAAGGCTTAGCCTTCCACCCTTGCCAATATATAGATGATTTCAATTTAAGCATTTATATAGTGTGATATAACCCAACCAAACTTCAACATGGAGCAAGCATCTTCACTTCACCTGCAACTAGCAACGCTATAAGAAGGGCTGAGCGAAGCGTACTTAGCCAAGCAACGGTTTGCATAGGTAGGTTGGTTAAACATGGCAATTGGTTACAAGTAGGAGGCTGACAAGAAGAACATGGGCATCGAGGCAAAACTATAGATCGAGACTACTAGCAATAGACAAAGATAGTAATGTTATCGGGGTTCGGTCATCTTGCCTGAAGAGAATTCGTTCGGATCGTAAGAAGGGTCCTCGTGCTCAACCTCATTGGAAAACTCGTGCTCAACTTCGTACCCGGTCTCAGCTTCCGGCTCTAAACAAGACAAACACACCAAGCACCAATCAACAAAATGCAATGCGCACTCGAAAAACATGAATGCATGATGGATGCACTAAAGATGCACATGGGGCACGGAAAACATCACTCAAGCAAAACACCTCAAAACAAGATAACAACCTGATATTATTAATCTACACAGAAAATCACCCAAGTTTGATATAAGATTCGCTGAAATCGGAGTTACGGGCTAAAAGTTATGCCCGAAACAAGATTTGAGCGAACACTGCAAATTACAGCAACATAGCATCTTTGGAGCTCAAAATAATTAATCTACAGCACCCAAAAAGCATGGCAAAGGACTTGAACATAAAATAGATATAAAGTACAGCAACTAGGTCCAAAGTGCACCCCCAACGGAGTCACGGATCAATAGCAATGATCTTGGACATATTGAACTTTGAAATAAAATTCTGGCAGCAGAATTTTATTGAAAGTTTGGAGCAAAAGATAAACATGCTACAGACACTCAAATGGACATGTGAGGACATGGATGGAAAGACAACAATATATACTTCAAGGAACAATCAAAAACCACCCCAAAACTATCATGCTTTGATCTACAACATCACACGAACATGGCATCGGAACGTTACAGATTTCAGACTTAGTGAAATTTCACTAAGTCCTAAAACAGCAACATCATCATAGCATCAAAAAGAGCATGTTTAAGACACCTCGAAACTAAACATGGCAAAGGGTAAGCACCTCATCAAAATACATATGACGGTGATCCCGAAACACACAAGCATGCATCATTGTGGTGAACACACCGATTGCAACGAGCTCAACAAGATGGCATTTCATAACAAGTGAAAACACAACATATGAACATGGCACTTGCAACGATGATAACAAGGCAACAATAAATCTAACATGCAACCTATCACACACAACACGTAGTTCGTGGCAAGACGAACACGTGGACACGTCATTTGCATCGTTTGGACAAACGAGCTAAAAGATATCACAAGTCAAAGGTGGCACAAAAATAACACATAACAGCAGTTTATATCATGATGCACTCTTGCAACAGCAAAACAAGTGTCAAGATGACATCTAACATGCATGACTACAACAGGTAAAACGTAGAGGACATCTCCACGAACATCTGGACATGCTACACACGCAAAACGGAGCAGCAGATAAAAAGTTAGGGCAGGTCAAAGTATGCATCTCAGATTGACAGATCTGGGAACTTAGAGGAAAAAACAACCTCGGTGAACAGTACGGGCCGGTCCGGATGAACAGTGCGGGAGGCGGCGGCGCGGCCCACGGGGAAGAAGCGGCGGCGGCCCGCTCGGGATCCAGCGGCCCGCGGAGGCCGGCTTGCGGAGGGAGGCGGTGCGGGCCCTGGCGCGGCGCGGGGAGGCGGCCCAGGAAGCGCGGCGAGCGGGGCGAGGGAAGCCCAGGTGGCGCGTCGCGGCCTGGTGAGGCGGCTGCCCGCGCGCGGCCCGGGTTGGCGATGCGGTGGCGATGCGGCGCTGGGCCGGGGAGGCTGACGGGCCCTTGCGGCCGGCGGGGATGTGGTCCCCCGGGCCGGCTCCCGCGGCGGCCTGGCGCGGCGAGGGAAGAGGCCGCCTTGCGGCGACGGGATCGACGGGGCCCGCGTGCGGTCGAGGCCGATGCGACCGAGAGGCGAAGTGGCGATGCGGGCGTGCGGTCGAAGGCTGGCGCCGTTGACCTCGGCATGAGGCCAGATCGGATCGCAGCGACGGCTGGATCGAGGGATTCCCTCGG
>LR738713.1:82737271-82763444 GCA_902687465.1 Secale cereale
GGTAACGAAAAACGCCCGAACAACAAAGTAGGCCTACGGGACGTCACGGACACGTGAGGGAGCTCCGGAACACGAAACGGACAACGGGAAGAAACACACGGAACCGGATGCAACCCACAACACAAATGCAATGCAATGCACATGTCTTCATGATATGAATGAATGACACACACTCACACAACAAAACGACGAAAGCCCGAAAGACAAAGAACCCGAAATGGAAATAGATGAAGCCGGAGATATATTATATACCCAAAAGGGAAAGTATTACATCCGGGGCATTACAAGTTGTGTTGTGCCAAACTCCAACAGGAGCATTACCACATTCTTAGTGATCATGCCCATCTCAAAAAGGTCCTTTGAGTTCTTGATGGAGTCGAAAACATTGAACTCCTTTTGCATGATGTTAACAACAACAACTGCCCAGTGCCTTTTGTGAACAATCATGAAGAATAGATGCAATGCATCAAACAATGATTCAGATATTCATTGGTACATATTACTAGGTCATTTGTAGCGATGTTGGGTGTAGGATAAGAAGAGCTTACTAGGTCAGATTTTGGAACATGATTATCTTTGCAAGCAATACTAAAATCTTTTTTGCAGACCTTCGGATCAAACACATCAGGCTCAGCACTGAGTTTCTGTCACAGCCTGATTTTTGGCCCTTTCTTTTTCTTTGGATTTTCTGGGATTTTTGCCAGAGTTTTCTTTTTCCGTGGCTATGTGGTCTAGAAAATGAAGAAGATGACCTCTTCTTTCTTTCCAGAGTGGCTTGTCATGCTCATATCCATCCCTAGACCCTATCATTTCCATCTTGGCCCAACTCCAATATTCTTTTTCCAAGGAATATTCCTTTTCTATTAAAGGAATAATTCTTTTTGCCCTAGGTTGTGAAGCAACCTATATTTCTGTCATTCCAAAAATTCCCAAGTAATTCTAATAAATTGCTTGGGTCATATCTTGCTCAAATATGGCAAAACATTTCATTGCCATGTTCAAAAATAATCCTCCAAAAATCATCTTCCTGTTCTGCCCTAAATGGCACTTTGTGAAGCAAGTGCTATTTATCTTTGCCCAATTGCCCTCAAACTTGGTGGACATCTTTTCATGTCCTTATCATTGCCCTGTGCCAATTTTCACACTCATTTGCCTAGTAATTATTTTCCAGTGATTTTTCAAAGTTTCTGTCCAGAAAGGAACTTTATGAAGGAAGTATATTCTAGGCATGTCCAAATGAGATGAAACTTGGTCACATCCTTCACTTGGTCAAATCATGAGCCTCTACTAAATTAGAGCTCATGAAGATCATATATGTGAGCTCAGCTCCAAATCTTGATTTCTGGTAAAATTTGCACTTTGTGAAGCAACACTATTTTACCTTGCTTCATTTGAGCTGCCAATTTACCAGGCCATTCTTACATCTACATCTACCTTCTACACCCTCAGTAATGCATTTACCCTCAGTAATTTTTCCAAGATTCTACCCAGATTGGAGTGTTGTGAAGCAAGTGCCACTTTGGTAACTCCAAATGGCATGATCTTTTTACAGCATCTCCATATGATCAAATAAGCTCACTAAACCAAAATCCAGATCATGACACTTAAGTGTGTGAGTGCAACATCATCTTCCCCAAATCTGGCCAGATTGGCACTTTCTACAGCAACCCTAAGCTAAACTCCTCCTGTTAGTCTGGTTTTTGCTGATCCAAATCATCTTGGTGTAAGATCATTGCTAGACAAACTTTCTACCAAGTTACCCAAATGGTTTAACCACAGGAAGTTACAAACACCTTGCTCTTGTTTTACCATGGAGCCATCTACAAACCTCTTCTTTGCCCATGGATCATTTTCTTTCTGCATTTCTACCAAGGGCACCTAGGTAAACCTACTGGACATGGTTGTCCACGCGAGAGCTCGCCGCTTGCACCAGTGCGCGTGGTGACCGCACCTGCGTCATGCACAGGGCGCGCTCTGGAACGGTTGGGCCGCTGTGCTCGTCGCCTCCCTCCTCGTCTCGGCCTCCAACCTTGTCCAGGAGCTACCCCGTGCTCGTCTGCACTGCCCTGCGTCGCTGCTTCGTCGTCTCTCGCCATCAATGCGCCGTCATAACAGTGCCACTGCCGTGAACTGGTGCTGACCTCCATTAGTGCACTATTGGAGCTCTCTTGTGAGCATCCAGAGCTCTCCTCCGCGCCTATATAAAGACCCCCAGCCTCTCCCCCGCCTCCTAGACCATCTGAGCTCTCGGGTTCATCCCCTTTTCGCCGGTGACCGCCATGGACGCCTCGGCCTCGGCCTAGTTCCGGTGAGCCTAGCCCTCCTTTCCTCCTACCATCATGTCCATCACGTTCCCCTTAGTCCCACCGAGCCGGCCAACACCTTTGCCCCCTCGCCGGAGCGCCTGCATCACCGAGCCCCGTCACCACCGCCGCCGTGGCTCCCCACCATCCCCAGCCTTCCCAGCACCAACTAGTCCTCTGAACGGAACCGTCGTGCCTCCCCGGTCGCGCCGGTGGTCTCCGCTTGGCCGGAGACGGCCCGAGCTGGCCGCTCCATCGCCGGCAGCCGCCCTCTGCCTCCCCGTCCCCCACCCGTCGCCGCCCTCTGCACTCCACCCCGGCAGCCGAGGTCTCTCCACACGGGTGCGCCGCGCCATCCCGCACCTGCTGGTGGCCGCGCCCTGGCCGGAGATGGCCGGAGCTGGCCGGGCCACCACCGGCAGGGCCTCCCCTGTTCCTCCTCTGTCCCGTGCGGGGGACAGCGCGAGGAAGAAGACGTCGACCGTGGCCCTGGCCCCTGGGCCTGGGCCCCTCCTGTAAGTGTCCCCACCCCGGGCCCATCTGTTTTTAAGTGGAAACGTAATTCAGGAATACGTTTTCCCTTTCTGAAGGCGTATTTTCTTTCTTCTTCAGCCCAAACTGCGGTTTCTAATCTAGAAGGCGTATTTCTATTTCTGCGTCTCTGTCTTATCCACTCAGGGACCTGTTTGCTAAAGTTTATTTCACAGAATAGTCCCTGAGCTTCTACCCTTCATAACTTTTTACCCGTAACTCCAAATCAGGTGATTCCAAAGCCCACGTCTTCGCCTCGTCGAGCCCGTTCTGTTGGTATCATTTTCACTATGGGTTGACATTCTAAAAAAGACCATTTTGCCCTTGCCATAAACAGCCCCCGCCGAGAGTGAACTATTTCCGGCGATTCTTTCCGCGATCGTTCTGCACTCCTTCCTGGAGACTCCGTCACCCCAGGCAAGCCACAATACCCACTTGCTTGATAGTCATGCCGTAGCCATGGTTTTACACTTGAATATTTATTAAATGTTTGACTGTTTAAAATGTGATTATTGTTGTTTCGGTAATGCTTCGGGGTTAATGTTTATGTTCTTGCTATGTTGTTCTGCACCTGTTGATCATGCCATGCTAGTTTCTAGTATTCCTTTCATATGTTTATGCTTGCTAGTAGTGCATGTTGATATTGGTGATGGTCTTCAGTGCATGACAACCGTCTGTCCCGAGTACCATTGTTATGCATGTTCCTTTGCATCCAGTTGATTAAATGCTTGCATGTTAGTATTTTCGATATGTTCTTGCATGATATTTATTGTTGATGCTAGTAGTCATGCCATGTTTCGGAGAAGTATGTATTTATGATGTTCATGCTAGTAAGTATGACATGCTTATTATTCATTGTTGATATGGTGGATAGTTATTTTTGTTCCTCATAATTATGTTGATATTCATGCTCATGCATTGTAGTTGCATCATGTATTTTATCATGACTCGGCATATTTGCATTCAATTTTAACCGGATTAAATTGAACTTGAACAACTGTTGTCTGAGTCATGGTGCCACCATATCGAACTGACGAGTGCAACAACATTTACCTTTATGGGAAGGTCCTAACTGGGTCTATTGCCATGCCTCTCGCCGGTGCCTCCAACGAGGGAAGGTTATGGGCATGCGGTACCTTGGCCAGGTAAGCAGTCATAACCTTGTGTGCCCGTAGTTGGATGATAAGCGCTTTTGTCCCCGTTTGGGTCTTTTTATTTATTTTTGCCAGGACGGTGGCCGTTGGTGTCTTTGGTAGACACGGGGCCACCCAAGACTATCCCAGTGGGGAGTGAGTCGGAGTGGCCGGGAGAGTGTCATGACAGTAGATCGGTTTTGTCAGAACGTCGGTTGTCCACCCGAATGGGAGAAAGAGGCCATGGGTTCTGTGGTGTGGGTACAGTGTGCTAACCTCTGCAGAGTGTATATTAAATCTATTGATAGCCGCGTCCGCGGATAAGGGCCCAGTTCGTGTCGGTCACACCGTGAGTCAACAGTAATAATAATAATTTGATTTATAACAACCCCGATTCGATGATGAGATAGTTTGGTTGTAATCACCAGAATGATTCATCGTGGTACCGAAGATACCGAGTTGTTGGATATTTGTGATGTTGTACGAGAATCAATGGTAAAGATCAAGCTCCTTGTGGTCATTTAATGATTACTACGGTATTGTTTATACCAAGCTTGATTTGATCCTGAGACGATCGTATAATGTCCGAGGTTGGTAAGAGATGCATGTGTTGATTACGAGGTAACACGAACAAAATAAATGTGCATGTAGTGTCATCATGTTGCATGCTAGTATCATCAGATTTATATGTTCATGCCTTGCTCATTTTGTTTAGCTGTATCATGTTCATGTTGTTCATGCTATGTTATCCTGATGATTTCATGATAATTCCCGATTAACCTGTAATTGCCATGTTGTTGTTTGTCTTGAATGCTTCTGGTTTATTGTGGGCTTGCAAGTACATTCAATGTACTGACCTGGCGTCTCATGCCAGCTTGCAGGTCGTGCCTGGATTGCTTGCTTGTTTGGTGTTGTTCCTGTGTTTGCGAGCTAGGATAAACGTTCCAGCCAGAGTCCCTGCGGATTCGAGTCCATCATCGACGTTCGTTGTTCCGCCGCTAGTAGTTGTTCCGCTACTTCGAGTTGCTAGGCTGCTTGTATAGAGCAACCGTGTTGGCGTAGTGTCGCCGTGCCGATATTATTCATTGTAATATCGGAATCCTTGTAATCGTATTTGTGTTGTAATAGAAAGCTGGTTTGTTCTATACTAAGTAGTGCCATATTCCAGAAGACTTCATCTCGATCTCTGGGCTGGAATACGGGGCGTTCCGGTTTTCTCTGAGCCGGGATGCCACAGGCTTGGTATCAGAGTAGGTCTGGCTGTAGAGCGTCCTAGTATGCTGGAACGCTAGAAAACGGTAGTATAGGGTCTGGTTGTTGCCCTTGATTGCTGCATTTGGTTGTTGCATTTGTTTGCTGCATATAGTCTTATTTTGGTTAGCATTAACCCATGTTTTCAGGCGTAGATGGCGGTCAACTTCCAGGATTTCAGTGTCCTTCCCTTAGCTCCCGGTGTTGTTCCGATTGAGTTCAGTTCCACTCCTGCACCTCTCAGCTTTGTCGCCCTTCTTGGAGACATGTGCCGTAGTATTTATCCCCTCGGAGATCCACCTCATTATCAAGTATTCCAGTCTTCTGCTGAAGGAAGAATTCGGGAATATGTTGCTCATGTTCATTTGTCAGCCCCGATTCCTGTCGGTAAGCGCACCTACAGTTTCCACGGTGGTTACGACGCTACTCCTGAGCGTGCCGTTCAGCTTGCCGCAATGGCAGGAGTCACCGGTCTTCGTCATCAAGAGAGCATGGTGCAAGAGAACCGTGCTTATCAATATTATCCCACCATCGTCGAGAATCCAAGGCGAATTCAATTTCCCTGCGTCAACCCTCAAGATGAACCGGCTATCCTCGCCATGTCTCGCTACATGACGGCCGAATGTCTTCTTATTTCTGAGTTAGTCCGAGACGCCATTCGAGCCAAGAGATTGATTGGTGTCGCTTTACCTCAGTCTCCGCCAGTTTCTCCAACTCCTCCGCCTTGTCCATTTGGAGTTTCAGAGTCAGCGGTTCCACTCGCTACTCCCTTAGATTCCTCATCAGTTCGCGAGCGTTTTCTCAAGCGTAGGATGTAATCCTTCATGTAGTGCATGTGCATCTGCTATAGTATCTTGCTTGTTTATGCTTGTGTGTGCTTGTGTGTGCCTCTGTGGATTAGTTTGGTAGCTTGTTGGCTGTGTGCTTTATTTAGCTCGTTTGCTGTATGATTTGTTGCAATCGTTTTTCTCGTACTTCTTTGTTTTAAATCCTCGGTGTTACCTCCTTATGGAGATTTTTCCTCGACCGACATCGGATCAGAAAAAGCCGTGAGTAGTACAGATATACACCAAGGAATTCAAATTTTTAGCTGACAACATGGTATTACATTCGGTTTGAACACAAGTATATTCTTCTCAGACTTTCAGCAACAAGTACCTGTCAGAGATACACTTTATCTCAGCAATGATTAAATCAGCAAGATGGACCGACAGTGCATTCCTAGTCAAAGGTATGATCCGTACGCAATGATTGAATCTGCCATAAGCCAAAATTTAAAACAGTGCGACACCAAGAAGTCAGTACAAATACGCCATGAATTCAGTAAGGACAGTCAGACAATTCTTGCCATACAAATAATCAGCTACCAGACTGACAAAGATATATATCAAGAAAATCACCAAGAAAATCAGTTCCATCCATCTCCAAGATTTATTGAAGTGTACAAAGATAAGGTTCCCAGTTTGCATCGGTAAGGAATGAATGGGTTCCCATACTGCAAAAGCTTCTGGCATAAGGTACCGAGTCTTCCCTAGCAAAGTCTTTAAGGGGGGAAGCTTATGAGGTACGGTACTCCATTTTCCTCAAGAAGATATCCACCGAAGGCTTCGAGCATAAGCCACTCAATCTCCCTCAGTACGACACCTCGGTGGTTTCCGAACACAATTTGTTCAATATTCTTCTGCATGGCACTAATACAAGGCATTAAATTTGGAATTGTCAGCATATGGCGGTATTTTCCAAGTGGCAGATCTGCAACAGTTGGTCTGAAATAAAATCAGTCAGAGGTATGCCTCGAGAATCAGATATTAATTCATTCAGTATGCTGCCAAGTCCATGCAAGTCCCTCGCGCAAGGAAGAATTTGCGGTACACAACCTCACCGGTTATTCAAGAAACAAAAACCAGTGGGTGATGCCATGCTCAACAAGTCTTGACGGAAATACGACACTGAGACAATAATCTTGGGAGTGATTGTCAAGATCAGTCCTGCACAATCCAACAATATGATGTTCGGCATAATCCCCAACAGTATTGAGGTCTGTATAACCACACGTGAGCCTGATAAATATACCAAGGCTCAAAACATGAGCTAGACCAAGGTATGATTGCCAGATATTGTACATAACCGTATTTAGGGCCGCAAAAATAATCAAGGATTTATGTAAGGCCCCGTTCTTTAAGTTGAGGATGTAGATGAAGAAAGTAATAATGAAAAAGCAAGATCGACAATACAAGTATGCCGGTTATTATGTGAAAAACCTGGATGCCCAAGATCGTCTTAGTCCACGGCGAACCCAAGCAAAGATCCCCCTAAGAGGTATACTCCATTGTGGTAAGGAACTCATAAAAAAGGCAACTAGCTCAGTCCACAGTATGCTCAGAACTGTCAGCATTGAATACCCGAGTCTGTCCGGTTTGACTCATGGACAACTCAATATCTTGACCTCAACAGCCACGATGGAGCATCGCACCGACTGTTATTCCCAGGGAGATACTGGCACAATGAAGAAACAATGTGAAAACATATACCTTGAGGATTGTTATCTCTCACGTAAGGGGAAGCAATTAAAAGAATAGCCTGTGTGGATGGGATTCTTTGCCTAGATCACCGCCAGTCAAGACTGCAAATTTTATTATCAGTGGATGGTGCATTTTTCTATCAGTCACGACAAGCGACAGTGAAACCTCTAGTACCACTTGGATACTTTAGACTGTGATGACAGTCAGGATAAGTCAGAAACTCCTGCAAGATGATAGCATCCGTCAGCAAAAACAGGTATGCCCCGCATCACTGTTTTGGAACCAGAAGGCATGCCTATATTCAAGAAATCCGATGCCTGGATAGAAGAGATTATTTCTTCCACGGGAAAATATGTTCCCAACTCCGTGGAATATTCTCGGTACTCGATACAAGGATAATATTTCCAGCACAGAACAATATCAAGAGGGACAAGTATGTCCGTAAAAATAATATTTCAGATGCTAGCTTAGCCAACAGATATGAAATTTGAGTCAGTATAAACAGGAACATATGAGGTACGTCTTGTCAAAATGTCAGATACAACCAAGCAAACCACCTCAGATCAAGACCGTCAGTCAGATCCAAGTCTGTGGAAATATTATGAGTAAAAGAAACCTGAGTTGGAAACAGTTTCTTCAAGTTAGAAAGATTATTTAACCCGGAATAACCAAATCTCGAGGACGAGATTTCTTTAAGGGGGGAAGAGTTGTCACAGCCTGATTTTTGGCCCTTTCTTTTTCTTTGGATTTTCTGGGATTTTTGCGTGACTTTTCTTTTTCCGTGGCTACGTGGTCTGGAAACTGAAGAAGATGACATCTTCTTTCTTTCCAGAGTGGCTTGTCATCCTCATATCCATCCCTAGACCCTGTCATTTCCATCTTGGCCCAACCCCAATATTCTTTTTCCAAGGAATATTCCTTTTCTATTAAAGGAATAATTCTTTTTGCCCTAGGTTGTCAAGCAACCTATATTTCTGTCATTCCAAAAATTCCCAAGTAATTCTCATAAATTTCTTGGGTCATATCTTGCTCAAATATGGCAAAAAATTTCATTGCCATGTTCAAAAATAATCCTCCAAAAATTATTTTCCTGTTCTGCCCTAGATGGCACTTTGTGAAGCAAGTGGTATTTATCTTTGCCCAATTGCCCTAAAACTTGGTGGAAAACGTTTCATGTCCATATCATTGCCCTGTGCCAATTTTTACACTCATTTGCCTAGTAATTATTTTCTAGTGATTTTTCAAAGTTTCTATCCAGAAAGGAACTTTGTGAAGGAAGTATGTTCTAGGCATGTCCAAATGAGTTTAAACTTGGTCACATCCTTCATTTGGTCAAATCACGAGCCTCTACCAAATTAGATCTCATGAAGATCATCTATGTGAGCTCAGCTCCAAATCTCGATTTCGGGTAAAATTTGCACTTTGTGAAGCAACATTATTTTACCTTGCTTCATTTGATCTGCCAATTTACTAGGCCATTCTTACATCTACATCTACCTTCTACACTAAGTCTTGGCTCAATGCAGTTATGCATTTACCCTCAGTAAGTTTTCCAAGATTCTGCCCAGATTGGAGTGTTGTGAAGCAAGTGCCACTTTGGTAACTCCAAATGGCATGATCTTTTTACAGCATCTCCATACGGTCAAATAAGCTCACTACACAAAAATTCAGATCATGACACTTAAGTGTGTGAGTGTAACATCATCTTCCCCAAATGTGGCTAGATTGGCACTTTCTACAGCAACCCTAAGCTAAACTCCTCCTGTTATTGTGGTTTCTGGTGATCCAAATCATCTTGGTGTAAGATCATCGCCAGAAAACCTTTCTACCAAGTTACCCAGATGGTTTAACCACAGGAAGTTACAAACACCTTGCTGTTGTTTTACCATGGAGCCATCTGCAAATCTCTTCTTTGCCCCTAGATCATTTTCTTTCTGCATTTCTACCAAGGGCACCTAGGTAAACCTACTGGACATGGCTGGCCACGCCAGAGCTCGCCGCTTGCACCAGTGCGCATGGTGACCGCAGCTGCGTCATGCACATGGCGCGCTCTAGAACGGTCGGGCCGCTGTGCTCGTCGCCTCCCTCCTCGTCTCGGCCTCCAACCTTGTCCAGGAGCTCCCCCGTGCTCGTCTGCACTTCCCTGCGTCGCTGCTTCGTCGTCTCTCGCCATCAATGCGCCATCATAACAGTGCCACTGCCGTGAACTGGTGCTGACCTCCATTAGTGCACTATTGGAGCTCTCTTGTGAGCATCCAGAGCTCTCCTCCGTGCCTATATAAAGACCCCCAGCCTCTCCCTCGCCTCCTAGACCATCTGAGCTCTCGGGTTCATCCCCTTTTCGCCGGTGACCGCCATGGCCGCCTCAGCCTTGGCCTAGTTCCGGTGAGCCTAGCCCTCCTTTCCTCCTACCATCATGTCCATCACGTTCCCCTAGTCCCACCGAGCCGCCCAACACCTTTCCCCCTCGCCGGAGTGCCTGCATCACCGAGCCCCGTCACCACCGCCGCCTCTCTGTACATCCATGGCGCCGCGGCTCCCCTCCATCCCCAACCTTCCCAGCACCAACTAGTACTCTGAACGGAACCGTCGTGCCTCCCCGGTCGCACCGGTGGTCTCCGCTCGGCCGGAGACGGCCCGAGCTGGCCGCTCCATCGCCGGCAGCCGCCCTCTGCCTCCTCGTACCCCACCCGTTTTCGCCCTCTGCACTCCACCCCAGAGGCCGAGGTCTCTCCAGGCGGGTGCGCCGCGCCATCCCGCACCTTCTGGTAGCCGCGCCCTGGCCGGAGACGGCCGGAGCTGGCCGGGCCACCACCGGCAGGGCCTCCCCTGTTCCTCCTCTGTCCCGTGCGGGGGACAGCGCGAGGAAGAAGACGCCGCCCGTGCCCTTGGCCCTCCGCCTGGGCCCCTCGTGTGAGTGACCCCAGCCCGGGCCCATCTGTTTTTAAGTGGAAACGTAATTCAAGAATACGTTTTCCCTTTTCTGAAGGCGTATTTTCTTTCTTCTTCAGCCCAAACTGCGCTTTCTTATCTAGAAGGCGTATTTCTAATTCTGAGTCTTTGTGTTATCCACTCAGGGACCTGTTTGCTGAAGTTTATTTCACAGAATAGTCCCTGAGCTTCTACCCTTCATAACTTTTTACCCGTAACTCCAAATCAGGTGATTCCAAAGCCCACGTCTTCGTCTCGTCGAGCCCGTTCTATTGGTATCATTTTCACTATGGGTTGACATTCTGAAAATGACCATTTTCCCATGCTGTAAACAGCCCCCGCCGAGAGAGAACTGTTTCCGGCGATTCTTTCCGCGATCTTTCTGCACTTCTTCCTGGAGATTTCGTCACCCCAGGCAAGCCACAATACCCACTTGCATGATAGTCATGCAGTAGCCATGGTTTTCCACTTGAATGTTTATTAAATGTTTGCCTATTAAAAATGTGATTATTGTTGTTTCGGTAATGCTTCGGGGTTAATGTTTATGTTCTTGCTATGTTGTTCTGCACCTGTTTATCATGCCATGCTAGTTGCTAGTATTCCTTTCATATGTTTATGCTTGCTAGTAGTGCATGTTGATATTGGTGATGGTCTTCGGTGCATGACAGCCGTCTGTCCCGAGTACCATTGTTATGCATGTTCCTTTGCATCCAGTTGATTAAATGCTTGCATGTTAGTATTGTCGATATGTTCTGGCATGATATTTATTGTTGATGCTAGTGGTCATGCCATGTTTCGGAGAAGTATGTATTTATGATATTCATGCTAGTAAGTATGCCATGCTTATTATTCATTGTTGATATGGTGGATAGTTATTTTTGTTCCTCATGATTATGTTGATATTCATGCTCATGCATTGTAGTTGCATCATGTATTTTATCATGACTCAGCGTATTTGCATTCAAGTTTAACCGGATTAAATTGAACTTGAACAACTGTTGTCTGAGTCATGGTGCCACCATATCGAACAGAGCAGTGCAACCACATTTACCTTTATTGGAAGTTCCTAACTGGGTCTATTGCCATGCCTCTCGCCGGTGCCTCCAACGAGGGAAGGTTATGGGCATACGGTACCTTGGCCATGTAAGCAGTCATAACCTTGTGTGTCCGTAGTTGGATGATAAGCGCTTTTGTCCCCGTTTGGGACTTTTTATTTATTTGCGCCACGAAGGTGGCCGTTGGTGTCTTTGGTAGACACGGGGCCACCCAAGACTATCCCAATGGGGAGTGAGTCGGAGTGGCCGGGAGAGTGTCATGACAGTAGATCGGTTTTGTCAAAACGTCGTTGGTCCACCCGAATGGGAGAAAGAGGCCATGGGTTCTGTGGTGTGGGTACAGTGTGCTAACCTATGCCGAGTGTATATTAAATCTATCGATAGCCGCTCCCGCGGATAAGGGCCCAGTTCGTGTCGGTCACACCGTGAGTCAACGATAATAATAATAATTTGATTTATAACAACCCCAGTTCAATGATGAGATAGTTTGGTTGTAATCACCGGAATGATTCACCGTGGTACCGAAGATACCGAGTTGTTCGATATTTGTGATGTTGTATGAGAATCAATGGTAAAGATCAAGCTGCTTGTGGTCATTTAATGATTACTACGGTATTGTTTATACCAAGCTTGATTTGATCCTAAGATGATCGTATAATGTCCGAGGTTGGTAAGAGATGCATGTGTTGGTTACGAGGTAACCCGAACAAAATAAATGTGCATGTAGTGTCATCATGTTGCATGCTAGTATCATCAGATTTATATGTTCATGCCATGCTCATTTTGTTTAGCTGTATCATGTTCATGTTGTTCATGCTATGTTATCCTGATGATTTCATGATAATTCCTGATTAACCTGTAATTGCCATGCTGTTGTTTGTCTTGAATGCTTCTGGTTTATTGTGAGCTTGCAAGTACATTCAATGTACTGTCCTAGCGTGTCATGCCAGCTTGCAGGTCGTGCCTGGATTGCTTGCTAGTTTGGTGTTGTTCCTGTGTTCACGAGCTAGGATAAACGTTCCAGCCAGAGTCCCTGCGGATTGGAGTACATCATCGTCGTTCGTTGTTCCGCTGCCAGTAGTTGTTCCGCTGCTTTGAGTTGCTAGGCTGCTTGTATAGAGCAACCGTGTTGGCGTAGTGTCACCGTGCCGATATTATTCATTGTAATATCGGAACCCTTGTAATCGTATTCGTGTTGTAATAGAAAGCTGGTTTGTTCTGTACTAAGCAGTGCCGTATTCCAGAAGACTTCATCTCGATCTCTGGGCTAGAATACGGGGCATTCCGGTTTTCTCTGAGCCGGGGTGTCACAGTTTCGTCTGATGAAAAAAAGACAAAACAAACATTAGAAGGGCAGAAAAGCAACTGTATGAAGTATCAAAAATGATTACAAAACACATGATTAGGTGAAAAAGCATTGCAACACCGCATGGTAAAAATGAGATTTGAAACACTAACACTCATCATCACTGAGAATGCAAACTTCTTAGGCTTCTTTTTCTTGACCAACTGATCATAGTTGAAGGTCTTCACGTATAAGGTCATGACTTTGTTGTCAATCTCAGCACTTGGCTTTAGAGATGCATGAAAATTCTGTAGAGATTTATGGAAGCCATCTATTTCAATGAAATCGGGCCTGCAACAACATATATGCTTGCATGTTAAAACTCTTTCATCTACTGAAACACAGAAAAAAGAAAAAAAAATTAGATACAAAAATGGGTGATAGAGAAGCATCATCATATAACTCACAGTAGCTCATGTTTCTTTGGCTTCCTCGTTGGGTATCTGGTCATTACATACTGCTGGTGTAAGGCATCACCGTGTGCATCAAACTTTATTTTCTTCATCATCAGAACATTCTCGGGGGAGAGGGCCACCCTTTTCTTCTTTGACTGCTTAACATGACTGTTGGACCCATCCCTGACCTCAACATTGACCTCTGATGCCTCAAGCAAAACAAGTTAATGCCCAACACATATAGGAACAACACGACAAAAAAATAGGAAGATGAGAAACAAAAAGAGAAATATATACAAATCTGCTGCATTGGTGATATTACTCTTTCGCTAAAAAGGAAAAGTAAGTTATCAAGCAACACAAACCATGAGTTCCATCAGAGGAGGGAGTTTGGAATGAGATGGGGGACACGTCGAACACATGCCCCACAATGTCATTTGGCCTTGGAAGCTTTGGAGCTATGTCAACTGTTGTCGGTGTCATGTTGCTTGGCCCTTCAAAATGAGTTGTGTTGTCGAAAGTTGGCCCTGATGAGGTTGAGTTAGGCACAACAGAGGTAGAAGCGTTTTATTTCTGCACGGGCTTGACAGGTCTGTCTACTTTTTGATTGAACCACTCATAGTCTTCGCTCCCCTCTGGGAAAAGAGAACAATATGGGCCATCTTCCCACTCTAAGGCAGTTAGAGCCATTGCCTGTAGCGTGTCTTGTGAAAGAACTAGCGTTTCAACATTGTCAGCAGCCCCAGAAGGATCGATGTTGCAAGCATCTTCATGAATCACCTTGCCACCCAAAATTACAACTTTCTCCTGCTCCACACAATCCTTCCCTCGAAAATGATCGCTACTCTTAACTTGTTGCAAAACAACACCCTCGAAACACTCGGTAGCGCTTGTGCTTCCACCTCCTATTCCCCCCTCTCCATGTTCCGCCTCCACCCCAACCTTCCCACCTAATACATTGCACTCCCTTTCTTTGAGAGCAGCACCTGCAGCACTAGGACTTGTCTTTTTTTGGTCATCAACACTTGCTTCTACCCCGGTACCAGTCTTCGGCAATGGACACGTTGAAGAGCTAACATAAACTCCTGCTGCGGTGGCTGTTGGGATGCCAAATGACGCATCTCCTGTGCGCTCCTTGCTTACATTGCACTCCCGTTCTTTCAGAGAAGCACCTGCAGTACTAGGAATTGTCTTGTTTTGGTCATCAGCACTTGCTTCTACCCCGGTACCATCCTTTGGCAATGGACACGTTGAAGAGCTGACATCAACTCCTACTGTGGTGGCTATTGGGATGCCAAATGACGCAGCTCCCGTGCGCTCCTTGCTACTTGTTGCATTGACTCTTGGGATGACAAAGGTCACGTATCCACCATCACTTCTGTTGTTTGAATCAGCATTGGAATGCGCCTCCAGCAACATATAACCTAAACGCTTGCAGAAAGTTGACTATAGGACCTGCCAAAAGATGTGACAACATCTTCAACTCTGCCATGTAGAGCTTTTTGTGCTTCTCATAAATAGGCTTCAAGTGCAATGGGATATGTTTCCAGGACACAATAGAAAAAATGGGGGTAAGCATAAAATAGAAAAATACAGAAGACGAAAAGAACGTAAAGAAAATGAATACATGCAACGACATATATTTACTTAAGACATAAAAAATTAATGTATTTGTACCTCCAACTCTTCAGGAAGGGAGCGCCTGCAGCCACTCGTCCAAAGTGCTGCAAACCTCATCGCCTAGGTCACCATCACACCTGACTTGTGTGCTGAGTTTGGCAGCTCTGTTATTGGCATTTGCACCATAATGTCAATTCTGGCCTTCACATTGCTTGTCCGCATCCAGTATTGCATAGGGTGTTTGAGACAGAGAGCGATGCTGCATACAACAAAACTAAACACACAAAAAGAGTGAGATATTTATCACAAAAAAAGAAGCTCTGAAAAGAAAAGAAAAGGAAGATTGGGGCTGAACTTACATTGTGCTTCCCAAATTTAACCTTCTGAAGGGTAAGCTTGTTCCTGTCAAATTCTATAACAAGTTTGAAATCCGCATCCCACACGAAGCAAGCCCTAGGGAGCGAGTAGTTGAATGTCTCCTCACTAACCAAAGGCCGGGGCACCTCTAGGAAATCCATGTAAATTAACTATAATTTTTAAAAGAAAAATAGAAATCAGAAAAGTTGCATTCATATATATATGATTGTTGCAAAGCAGAATAAAAAAGGCAATATGAACCAATGACACATAGGTAGACAACCACCTATCCAGAAGCCACTTGCACCAGCCTCCCTCTTTAGTTGGTACTTTCCTCGCCTCCCACAACGAAGTTGCCAACACATGCTGGTCCCACACAAATTCATTTAGTTCATCCATGTCCTTCAAACTTGCAAGATAATCCATAGAGACCATGTTGCCAGTACCAGGAACTAACACAAGAGCAAGGCATAAAAGGACCCAAGTCCTCTCTATAGTAATGGCATCATCGTATGCTGCTTCCTTGATTACAAAAATTGATTTTTTCATTGGAGCCCTTGAGCATATTCGATAAATGTTGCGCAGCTCGCAACGTTTATTCCTCATCAACAACTCCACTGTCCTTGGTCCAGATGTGACATTAAAAAATTTGTGGACCATTGCTACTTCTCGAGCTTGCATTGTATTCCCTCGAAGAGGAAAGGGAGATGCAACATAGTAGCGTAAGTATTTCCCTCAGTTTTTTAGAACCAAGGTATCAATCTAGTAGGAGACCACGCACGAGTCCCTCGCACCTGCACAAACAAATAAGAACTTCGCAGCCAACGCAATAAGGGGTTGTCAATCCCTTTACGGTCACTTACAAAAGTGAGATCTGATAGAGATGATAGTTTATATTTTTGGTATTTTTGTTTATAAGAACAGAAAATAAAATCGATAAAAGTAAAGTAGATGTAGATTGATATGTTGAGAATAGACCTGGGGGCCATAGTGTTCTCTAGTGGCTTCACTCATGATAGCGATATTTTTCTGCGGGAAAACAAATTACTGTCGAGCAATTGATAGAAAAGCGAATAATTATGAGACTATCTAGGCATGATCATTGTATATAGGCATCACATCCGAGACAAGTAGACCGACTCCTGCCTGCATCTACTACTATTACTCCACACATCGACCACTATCCAGCATGCATCTAGTGTATTGAGTTCATAAGAACAGAGTAACGCCTTAAGCAAGATGACATGATGTAGAGGGATAAACTCAAGCAATATGATATAAAGCCCATCTTTTTATCCTCGATGGCTCCAAGATGGGATCTCACGGGAACAGAAGGTTACGGCGGTGGAATTAGGGTTTTCTCTCTGTTGCTGATGGTTTCGGGGTACGTAGACTTATTTCGGAGGAAGGAGGACACCAGGGGAGTCACGGGGGCCCCACGAGGCAGGGTGGCGCGCCCTGGGAAGGGGGTGCGCCCCCACCCTCGTGGGCGCCTCGATGCTCCCCTGACGTGGTTCTCAAGTTCCCTGTGCGTGATTTTCTCCAAAAATATCTCTCGCAAAGGTTTCATTCCGTTTGGACTCCGTTTGATATTCTTTCTCTGCAAAACCCTGAAACAGGCAAAAAACAGCAATCTGGACTGGGCCTTTGGGTTAGTAGGTTAGTCCAAAAAATGATATAAAAGTGTAAGATAGAGCCCATTAAACATCCAAGACTTCATAAATAATAGCATGGAACAATAAAAAATTATAGATACGGTGGAGACGTATCAAGCATCCCCAAGCTTAATTCCTGCTCGTCCTCGAGTAGGTAAATGATAAAGAAAGAATTTTTGATGTGGAATGCTAACCAACATAGTTTCTCAATGTAATTCTCTTAATTGTGGCATGAATGTTCAGATCTAAAAGATTCAAGATGAAAGTCTATATTGACATAAGAAATAATAATACTTCAAGCATACTAACAAAGGAATCATGTCTTCTCAGAATACTATGGCTAAAGAAAGTTATCCCTACAAAATCATATAGTCTGGCTATGCTCCCTCTTCATCACACAAAATATTCATATCATGCACAACCCCGATTTCAGCCAAGCACTTGTTTTCATACTCTATCTTTTCAAACCTTTCAACTTTCACGCAATACATGAGCGTGAGCCATGGGCATATCACTATGGGTGGAATAGAGGTGGTTGTGGAGAAGACAAAAAGGAGGAAGATAGTCTCACATCGACTAGGCATATCAACGGGCTATGGAGATGCCCATCAATAGATATCAATGTGAGTGAGTAGGGATTGCCATGCAATGGATGCACTAGAGCTAAGTATGTATGAAAGCTCAACAAAAGAAACTAGTGGGTGTGCATCCAACTTGCTTGCTCACGAAGACCTAGGGCATTTGAGGAAGCGCATCGTTGGAATATACAAGCGAAGTTCTATAATGAAAATTCCCACTAGTATATGAAAGTTACTAAACATGAGACTCTCTATCATGAAAAACATGGTGCTACTTTGAAGCACAAGTGTGGAGAAAGATAGTAGCAATTGTCCCTTCTCTCTTTTCTCTCATTTTTTTCTGTTTTTTTGGAGGGGCTTTTTTTATTAGCCCCTCTCTATTTTTTTTTGCATTCTTTTTTTATTGGCCTTTCCTCACATGAGACAATGCTCTAATAATGATGATCATCACACTTTTATTACAACTCGATATTACAACTCGATACTACAACAAGTATGACTCTACATGAATGCCTCCGGCGGTGTACTGGGATGTGCAATGAACCAAAAGTGACATGTATAAAAAATTATGCATGGTGGCTTTGCCACAAATACGATGTCACCTACATGATCATGCATGGAAATATGACAATATGATGCGTGTCATATGAACGGAACGATGGAATGTTACATGGAAATATATCTCGGAATGGCTATGGAAATGCCATGATAGGTAGGTATGGTGGCTGTTTTGAGGAATAATATGGTGGCTGTTTTGAGGAAGGATATATAGTGGGTTTATGGTACCGACGAAAGTTGCGCGGTACAAGAGAGGCTAGCAATGGTGGAAGGGTGAGAGTGCGTATAATCCATGGACTCAACATTAGTCATAAGAACTCATATACTTATTGCAAAAATCTATGAGTCATCAAATCAAAGCGATCAACGCATGCTCCTAGGGGGAAGGTTGGTAGGAGTTAACCATCGCGCGCCCCCGACCTCCACACAAAGGTTGGCACTCTACAAATACCTCATTCTCTAACTTCGTCACATAGCGGTTCACCATACGTGCATGATACGGGAATCACTAACCTTTACACAAGTATTTCTCAATTTCATAATAACTCCACTAGCATGACTCTAATATCACTATCCTCACATCTCAAAACAATTATCAAGCATCCAACATCTCATCATATTCAATGCACTTAGTGTGAATTCTTTTACTACATTGACATTGGATGTCTATCATGTGAAGACTAGTTTTATTAGCCTAAGCACATTACCATGCTGTTTTAATAGAGTCTCAAATAGATATAAGTGAAGCATGAGAGTTCAACAATTTCTACAAAATATTACCACCAGCATGCTCTAAGAGATGTAAGTGAAGCACTAGAGCAAAAACTATTCAACTCAAAAGATATAAGTGAAGCACATAGAGTGTTCTAACAATTCCTAGGCCATATTTAACTCTCTCAAATAGGTGTGTCCAGCAAGGATGATTGTGATAAACTAACAAGCAAATACTCAAATTATACAAGACACTCCAAGCAAAACACATATAATGTGGTGAATAAAAATATAGCTCCAAGTAAAGTTACCGATGGATGAAGACGAAAGAGGGGATGCCTTCCCGGGGCATCCCAAAGCTTAGGCTTTTGATTATCCTTGAATTTTACTTGGGGTGCCATGGGCATCCCCAAGCTTAGGACTTTTCTACTCTTTGTTCCATAGTCCATCAAAGCAATACTCTAAATTTGAAAACTTCACAACACAAAACTTAGACAAAAATTCATGTGAGCTCCGTTAGTATAAGAAAACAAACCACTACTCAAAGGTACTGCAATGAATTCATTCTTTGTTTATATTGGTGTTAAACCTACTGTATTCCAACTTCTCTATGGTTCATACCTCCAAATATTACTCATAGATGCATTGAAATAAGCAAACAACACACAAAAAACAGAATCTGTCAAAAAACAGAATAGTCTGTAGTAATCTATAGGTTTCGCATACCTATGTAACTCCAAAAAATTCAAAATAAATTGGTAAATGTGAGGAATTTGTGTATTAATCATCTACAAAAATAATCAACTAAATAGCATTCTCTAGTAAAATCGGACGACCATTCTAGTGAGTGCTAACGATTCTGTTTTTCACAGCAAGATCACATAAACTTCACACACATCTTCCCAAAGGTTCTACTTGGCACAAACACTAAAAAAACATGAAACCACATCTAAACAGAGGCTAGATGTAACATTTATTCCCTAACAGCAAAAAAAAACAAAAAAATATAAAGTTGGGTTGCCTCCCAACAAGCGCTATCATTTTATGCCCCTAGCTAGGCACGATACAAGATAAATCTAGGTATTGCCATCATTGATCTTCACCCTTTTAATGGTGTCAAGCTCGAATCCAGGAGGTTCTTTACGTTTCCCTTCATATTCGGAGATCTTTAGATCTAAGGCTTCCAACCGCTTATTGCAAAGGGTAATCAACATATTCATACGGCGGATATTTCCACTAACATTCTTAAGCGGTTCAAGAGACTTTTGTAATATCTTTGTTACTTCACTTATTTTCTCAAAAACTTGAGTCTCTTCCTGCGTGGAAGGCTTCCCGATTAAATCTATCAGGACATTATAAGAATTAAGGGTATGATTCCCCAAGAAATTTCCTCCGGTAATGGTATCAAGAACAAGCCTATTCCAAGAGGTTATGCCAATATAAAAATTGCGAAGAAGCACGGAAGTGGAAAGCTTCCTATTAGATCTATTTTGAGCATTGCAAATTCTATACCATGCATCTTTTAAGTTTTCTTCCCCCCTTTGTTTAAAGTTGAGGACCACACTCTCGAGAGTGTTGATAATGATAGGTGTGCTAGACATGATGACAAGCAAGCAAGCAACACACAAGCTAACAAGAAGCAAGCGAACGACAAACACACAGCGGAAGAAGGGCAAATAAAAAGGCAAGGGTGCAGTGGGGGATAGGAAAACGAGAGGCATATAAATGTAATGCGAAGGATAAGGGTTTGTGATAGGTACTTTTTATATGACTTTTGCGTAAGCCTCCCCGGTAACGGCGCCAGAAATTCTTCTTGCTACTTCTCGAGCTTGCGTTGTATTCCCACGAAGAGGAAAGGGAGATGCAGCACAGTAGCGTAAGTATTTCCCTTAGTTTTTGAGAACCAAGGTATCAATCCAGTAGGAGACCACGCGCAAGTCCCTCACACCTGCACAAACAAATAAGAACTTCGCAGCCAACGCGATAAGGGGTTGTCAATTCCTTTACGGTCACTTATGAAAGTGAGATCTGATAGAGATGATAGTTTATATTTTTGGTATTTTTGTTTATAAAAACAGAAAATAAAAGTGATAAAAGTAAAGTAGATGTAGATTGATATGTTGAGAATAGACCCGGGGGCCATAGTGTTCTCTAGTGGCTTCTCTCATGATAGCGATATTTTACGGTGGGTAAAAAAATTACTGTCAAAAAATTGATAGAAAAGCGAATAATTATGAGACTATCTAGGCATGATCATTGTATATAGGCATCACGTCCGAGACAAGTAGACCGACTCCTGCCTGCATCTACTAATATTACTCCACACATCGACCGCTATCCAGCATGCATCTAGTGTATTGAGTTCATAAGAACAGAGTAACGCCTTAAGCAAGATGACATGATGTAGAGGGATAAAATCAAGAAATATGATATAGACCCCATCTTTTTATCCTCGATGGCAACAATACAATACGTGCCTTGCTGCCCCTACTGTCACTCGGAAAGGACACCGCAAGATTGAACCCAAAGCCAAGCACTTCTCCCATTGCAAGAACTATAGATCTAGTAGGCCAAACCAAACCAATAATTCAAAGAGACTTGCAAGGATATTATGAGCACACATAAAAAGTTCAGAGAAGAACCAAATATTTCTCATAGATAATCTTGATCATAAACTCACAATTCATCGGATGTCGACAAACACACCGCAAAAAGAGATTACATCGAATAGATCTCCTCGAAGACCGAGGAGAACTTTGTATTGAGATTCAGAGAGAGAGAAGAAGCCATCTAGATATTAGGTATGGACCCGAAGGTCTGTGGTAAACTACTCACAACTCATGGTGAGGGCGATGATGATGATGATGAAGAACTCCGTGATGGATCCCCCTCCGGCGGAGCTCCGGAACAGGCTCCAAGATGGGATCTCACGGGAACAGAAGGTTACGACGGTGGAATTGGCGTTTTCTCTCTGTTGCTGATGGTTTCGGGGTATGTAGACTTATATAGGATGAAGGAGGACACCGGGGGAGTCACGGGGGCCCCACGAGGCAGGGGGCGCGCCCTGGGAAGGGGCGCGCGCCCCCCACCCTCGTGGGCGCCTCGATGCTCCCCTGACGTGGTTCCCAAGTTCCCTGTGCATGATTCTCTCCAAAAATATCTCTCGCGAAGGTTTCATTCCATTTGGACTCCATTTGATATTCTTTCTCTGCAAAACCCTGAAACGGGCAAAAAACAACAATCTAGACTAGGCCTTTGGGTTCGTAGGTTAGTCCCATTAAACATCCAAGATATCATAAATAATAGCATGGAACAATAAAAAATTATAGATACGTTGGAGACGTATCAACCATGTCTCTAGTGAATAATATAGTCTTCTTTTTATGACTAACAAAAAGGCACCACAAATAACACGTTTCAAAATCCAGGACAAAAGCATTGCAACAAAGGAACATATAAAAGAAAATGGACAAGTGATGTGCTTCAAAGGATACCTAAGCAAAGAACGCTTAGCGTCGATTTTCATAACTACCCAGTCAATCAGCTCAAGGGGTACGGAAAATGGACTGATCTTCATTAATGACCCAAAGCTGAACTTATCTAACAATGCCCTCTTTTTATCATTCAGCTCATCGTATGCAACCTCACGCGAACGGGAGGCTAAAAAGCGCGTTGAAAATGACCCATCAGAAGATTCTTCATCTTCCATTGTTGGATCACTTCAAAGAAACAAAAAAATGAAACCACACTCTCTTGTGAGAAAAAGAAGTACAAACTCTTGTCATTAACAGTACTAACACAGTGTATCAATTATAAACACTTGAAAAATCCACTAAAAACAATAGAATCTGAAAAATATAATTACTCACTGCATAAAATGCATTTGGCCATTCATTTAGTCACACAGTTGCAATGTAGCACCTTCAATATATATCTGAGCCTAAAACGTATGATTGATGGACCGCAAAAACAAAACAAGCAAACTCTAAAAAGCAAATATGTGTGACAACAAATGAACAAGCCACTAATCTGAATTAAGGGTGTGACAACTGCTACACTACAAAACTACTACAAGTGCAAATCTCCAAGGCCAATCTCCAATGCAGCATTACAGCCTGCTGAAGAAAAATCAACAACATACTGCCAGATTTGAACAAATAGATCAACAATGCAACACTAGTAACTACTAACACACACTTCATGAACATCTCCGTGGGAAACCACCTGACAGAAATGAACTCCAATGACCAAACCACCCTCCCCTCCCTGCTGAAGACTAACACACACTTCATGTGGAAAGAGCCCCCATCTCCCCTGCTCTAGATCCAACCGTGAAAGCAACCACGGCTCCTAACCTGATCCTCGCCAGCCAAGCCCCTACGCTACACTAAATTCTTCAGCCTCCTCTCCTAATCACATATCGGGCGAGATGCACACATTTCGGGGGGAGGGGGCGGGGGATTTGAGCGCGGAAGGATAGAAGGAACCTGTTCTGTAGATCGTCCTCGTCCATGTCCTAAGCAGCCTCCTCTCGGGCCTTCGCTCGTCATCCTCGCACAGTCTTCACCGCCCCGGGAGATGGACGCCGCGACGCCCGTCACATGGATGTGTTATGTGCGAGCTTGGGGGATGAGGAAAGGATAAGGTAGGAGATATTGCAATGACCTCGGGGGAGCGGGTCGGACAGCCTGACATGATAGCACGGGCCTCGGTCTGCTCATGGTGCACGAGATCCGTCCGTTAGATGTCGCGAGATCGAACGATGCGCGAGGAGGCTTACGAGACGGATGTTTCAGTCGGTTGAAATATATACTTTTCCTTTTCTTCTTTTCTGAAGAGGCTGGCGACATCTTGGAGACAGAGGGGAAATACCACAGTGGAGACATGCTGAAGCGCTGCTCCTCGAATCCAGGTTAGTGTTAGTTTGTCCCATATTCTGATTTTGACAGCTCAATTGGGACTTGTGCGTGCTGACAATTTGCCTACATAAGACCCGGTGATTCCAAAACTGAACAAAAGCGGAGACTACCACCGTGTTAAACCTTTGGTATTTTCTATAGTGAACTTGACGTTGATGTAGACCCTTCAAAAACTAGCTTTTCTTCATCCAGAAATTTACAAACTCTTCGAAACACTGGGAAAGTTCCCTTCAAGAACTCAACACCACCGTGCGCAGATCCCATGATGGGCGTCAACTATCATGGTTTTGTCACGACAAGATGTCCTAGTGTGAGGACTTAGTCGTGAGGGCAACACATCTAAGTGGTAGCTTGAATTGGGTTGAGCGGGACGAGAGACGCGAGTTTACCCAGGTTCGGCCCCTCACGATGAAGGTAAAATCCTACACCCTTCTTCATTAATATTGATGATGATCTTGGTTACAAGGGCGGTGTTTCGCTACCTCTATCTCGAGAGCATCTCATTTATCTCGTTTAAGACTTGTCTTTCTAAGATCTGTCTATTGAGATGTCCAGAAAAACTTGACCCTCTTGGGGTGACCTGCCCCTCCTTATAGGGCGGCATACATGTAGAGTCCAAGTCGGACTTAGACTTAACCTATTCCGACTTCCCATCGCGGGCTTCTCACCACGGGCTTCTCTTAGTGGGCTTCTTAACGCCCTAGGCGTCTTAACTTCCGACAGCTCATCTCTGAGACTCATCTCCATGACTTCCTACACCCGCCGGGTCATAATTTGTCTGCCCGGTCATTACTATTTGTCGGGTCGTATTTGTTTGCAGGCTTACAATATGTCGGCTTACAATCTGCCGGCTTACAATCTATCGGGTCAAAATATTCCGGGTCTCACCTATCGGGTTAGGATCTCAGATGACTTAACAGAGTTGCTTAAGTCCATAGATGACTTAACGTCTGGGCGACTTAAACCAAGAAATGGCTAAAACCTTAGTGCGGTTTTTCCTTATGAGCCGGGTCTTGGTCGTGGGGAATATCCCCAACACGCTGTATTAATTGACCATCAATTAAGTGAACGACTTTACACGCGTCAAATTATCACATGAGGTGGATATTCATACAAAAATGTGTCCCACCGTGTACCCGAGTGTGCGTGCGAGGGAATGAGTGCGTGCTTGGACGTCTTTCCTTTGTGCATGTATAAATAGTGTGCGTGAAAGAGGGCGACTACATTCTTCTGGAACCGGCAACATGTCACTATGATCAATCAACACAAGAAGCTCGCGACAACACCTCCAAATGTACCATGTGTCTTCATGGATGCCCCCACATCATTTTAACACTACTAGGAAAAGGGCTACTAATGGCGCACCGTTTTTGCCCATTAATGGCGCACTACTGGTGCGCCATTAGTATAGTGCAGGGTGGGCCATTAGTATGCCTCCTAGGGGGCCATGTATACCCAGGTGCTTTGGCTACATAGAAGTGCGCCATTAGTAATTTTTTTTTCAATTTTTTTTTTCAAAATATTTTTTTCAAAATTTTTATATTTTTTTCTTAATCTCAGGTCATTATGGCTTAATATGGGGTCAATTTGCTTAATCTCAAGTCAAATCGCACTCTGTGGTCAAACTTCCCATAAGATCACCCATCCTCACACTACTCCAGCCCGAGCATGCTTAACTTCGTAGTTCTATTCAACCCCAGCACCAGCTCACTTCACAGGCACTTGTTGATATATCTATCATATCAATCCTATTAACCCTTCTTGATGTCTACTAGTTTGTTAATGTTCATGAGTATGATGAAATTTTGAAAATATATTTCAAACTTCCCGGTCATATTACGTATCATATTTTGGAAAAAAAAATTTAAATTTTTTTTTCAAATTTTTTATAAATTTTCTTTTGTGTTACTAATGGCGCACCTAGCAAACGGTGCGCCACTAGTAAGTTTGAATTTTTTTTAATTTTTTTGCCTGTAGATCTTAAAAGCCCCGTAACTTTTTTCTATTAGATTTTTGGGGATTTAGAAAATGTTTAACGGGGGTCCCCCCGTTAAATTCGGATGTAACTTTTCGAGTAGATGATTTTTCATATAAAAAACTTTTTAATCCGAGTTCGTATGCAAAAGTTATGCCCGTTTTACTAAATTCCAGAGATATTTTGCAAATAAAGTCAAAATTCATATTTGTTAATTTTCCCAAAAAGTAGACCACATATCACATGGGAAACTTATTTTCTTTTATTTTTTTGACATTTACATCATTTTCTTTTATTTATTTTTGAACTGGGAAAGGCGGTCCACTTGGGGGGG
>LR738713.1:82763650-82818632 GCA_902687465.1 Secale cereale
TTTTTGAAAAAAAAAATAATAAAAACAAAAAACAAAATTTGAAAAAAAATTACTAATGGCGCACCGTGGATGTGGTGCGCCATTAGTACTTTAACTACTAATGGCGCACTATCCACTGGTGCACCATTAGTAGTTTTGAAAAAAAAAATGAAATTTTTTTTATTACTAATGGCGCACCACGTCAACGGTGCGCCATTAGTATTTGGATACTAATGGCGCACCAACACATGGTGCGCCATTAGTATATACTAATGGCGCACCGCTTGTCTGGTGCGCCATTAGTGTCAATTCCATCTATAGCCCTTTTCCTAGTAGTGTAATCATAATATATTAACTGAACAAGGGCGAGATACTGTGTACCGTGCCATTGGAATTCTGTTATACGTGTTTTGCAAATACTGGAAGTACTAGTTAGATACACATGCATTGCACGCATGATATTTGGCAATCAAATTATGAATAAATACCACACTATAACAAGCAAGCTTTGAGTCATATATGCATGATGATGTGGATGTTAAATTAATTCTTATAGTTCTTCTCATTCAAAATTAATTAGTTTCTATAAAAAATTTAATCTATTTTAAGATTAATGAATTTTGCGTTGTAAAGCATAAAGTAAAAACAAATAATGGCAATTCATCTATAAAAAAAGTTTGGGCAATTATGATACGGAAGATTCTAGAAGAAAGGAGAAGTGTTTGTGTTTTGAGGTTTGTGGATTATGCTTAAGTTCAACCATGGAGTCTTATAGAATGTACATGTGGCAGAATCTGGTGGAATATAGATGATATTCAACGGCCAGTAGTGCTCAAATTTGCCATATCTGCACTGTCGGATTGGCTTCATCCAACGACCATCTATCAAAGTTATTCGCACACTATACAGGGGTATAGATACATATATAGATATAGAGGTATGGATATAGACTAGTGACACATCATCTAAAGCCTTTCTACATGCTCATTTTTGTACAAACTAGCAAGATGCCCATGCGTTGCATGTAACATCAAGATGCATTTATATGAGTAGTTTATCTTGTGGGAAATAAGGGTGAAGGGAAGGCCTTATCTGTAAATGTGGAGGAGAGTGCGAGTATCTCTTTGCAAAATTGTCATAGTTTCCTTCCTATCCGCCATATATAGATCGGACGACCTATATTGCAGGATGGCAGGCACACCATTATCACGAACTTTGTTTTCTATAAGAGTAGTGATGTGCTCCACCATGCACCCGCGCGTTTGTATGTTGGAATGAGTGCGTGTGTGCACCTCTTTTATTTCGCACACATAGTCCGTGTGTGTGAGAGATACTAATAAGATATGGTGAGGAAATAAGTGTCAATGCAATTTTTGTAAAGGAGAGGCCTATATACCTACATGTATGTTCATGGGGCCGGCGTGATATTTGAGAAGGGAAGGGTCGACCGTGCAAGATATCGATAGAGACAGATAGAGGGAAGATCTCTACGAGCGTACGAGCACTGGGATATGGGGGGGGGCTGGAAGATTGTATGAGGGGCCAAGTGGAGGGAGACTAGGAAGGAGTGCACAAGTGCGAGATCGGTACTTAAAGAGGGGACGAGAACGTGCGTGGTTGCGTGCACTGGCGGAGCCATGAAAACTAAATGAGCTAGGGGGCCAAGCATTGCTAATCCTTTATGGGAAGGGCCAAGTCATCAACTTAAACCATCTTACCAGCAATTGATCTACTGATCACATCCATATTAGCCTTGGTATAGTGATGTTAGGGGGGCCAGGGCACTTGCTACCTCATGTCTTTGCCACTTTGTGTGCGTCCAAGAGATGAAGCATAAGGCACGAATGATGAGAGAGAGACGATGGATAGATAATGCATGTGTATCAGCTATGTATTCCTATATAGAGTGAGAACTGACTAGATATACAGATAAATCTGTTTGTGTGGAAAACTAGGAAACACCTAGCTATATATATACACACATGCATAGAGGAACATCGATCGTTGAGCATGCATGTGAGAAATAAAGAATGCCCAAAGTGATGAAGAGGGGGAGGGGTGTGTGTGTGTGTGCATGCAAGGGTGACCCACTTGAAGAAAAAGATTGCGTGTGTGTGATGGATAATGCGGAGTGGTAGTTTGTGTGCATGCATGCACGAGAGAAAGTTAGTGGTACAACTATGAAGATAAGATGACTTTGTGGGTTTAAAAGACTAGGTGAGGTCATAACCAATGTAAAGTTGAATTCAAATATTTGAATAAGAGATCATGATGTTTGAAACCCATGCATGCATAAATATAACTGAGATATGCGTGGTGGCGTTTTGAAACGAGCATGCTATACTATATACACATTGAACAAGGTCAGACTGATTTGAATTTGAGATACCGATGGCATGCATCATTTGGCCACATTCCATCCATGCATGGACACACTATTCAAATTAGAGATGATGAGTGGCTTTCGCAGCACATATCTAAATGGTGTGTGTGTGTGTGTTCTGCATGTTAAACACATTGTGCGTAGTATCATACATGGTTTAGATTCCAAATATCTAGCTAGAACATACATGTACTATGATTTGAATTCAACATAAAATGGATACATATATTTGAATTCGAGATCGTATGTACATGTAGTTAATATTTGTATGGGAATTTAGTACTCCTACATTCATGTCATATGTTGTGAAGATAATATTTAGATGGTTGCATAACTAACCCGAGTACAATCCCATTCAAATAAGGAAAATGTACTCAAATTTAGTCCATATGCTAGATAGTATGAATTTTTAATTTATTGAGGGAAGTGCAAATTGATTTGGTACTGTACACGTTAAGCTTGTTGTCCTGATTTTTTTAGTTTTTCGTTGTTGTTTTTGAAAGGAACTTCTGCAATATAGTAAAACAGGACATGGCTCTAGAAATTCCATATACTAGACAATTCACATTATACAAACATAACATGGATTCAAAGCATTGAATGACATATGTAGTAATTCATACAACAAAACCGGACAAGACGCTCTCTTGTGGTGTGCGAATTGATTTGGTAGCGTACCGTCCTCCTGAAAATTAAAACGCACCTTGTTATCCCGAATGTAAAGCTAACTTTTTGTCTCATTGTGCTCAGAAAACTCCCTCCATCTCAACTCGCGCCTTGCTATCCCAAAATTACAACGTGTGCGAAAACTCCCACCTCCTACAAAATCCTGACACGAGAAATTCCCGTGATACCCCTGAACTGAAAGAACCACCTAGTTCAAATCGGTGGGAGTATTTTTGTAACTTACCCCACATTTCGGACAAGCGCGTCCCTAAGCCATGGTTACCCCTCCTATCGCCTCCGCCCCCATTCATACACAGGCCACGAAAACCCGTGAAACCCCGTCCTCCAGCATATGTTGTGATTCTAAATTGGATGAATATGATTTCAAGAGTCGATCTACCTCGATATCGTAACAGCTAAACCCTAGAGTCTAGCCTAGGAGGATTTGTGATTCTCTATTAGCCTCTATGGACTAAACCCTCTAGTTTATATATACACCAGAGGGGCCTAGGGTTTCTACATAACCATCTTGCAAATGAAGGAAATATTACACCCGAACCTACAACTTGCCATTATACGAATACAGGAGTCCTATCCCGATACGAGAGACGATCTTCAACAATGATCTTGACGTCCCACCAGTCCGGCCCACCACGAGTTATTCGGCCACATGAGGACCCCTCAATCTAGGACTTCCTCAGTAGCCCCTGAACCTGTCTTTGATGACGATGAGTTCGGCTTCCGTATTGTCTTTGGCATTGCAAGGCGGGTTCCTTCTTCTGAATATATCTTCTGCAAAAAGGTGTATTGTGTTCAGCTATGCATGGTTAGTAAAACCCTTAGCCTCGAAGGCAAGGTCTTGAAAGAAAATGAATAATGTGTCTTTACTGACAAATTTTTGGTGAAGCGTTCCGTCCATCCCACTAACATATCGAACCTTTTTATTTGGTCCTAGTTTCGCGTTTCGAGGTATATCCTCATTGACACGTCTTATCAGAATAGAGATTGTGCCCACTTATTGTGGGATCCTTATCAATGTGACATGGGCATCCACATCGCGCATTACACACGACCGCTTTGGGAACTGGCGAGGCTTATGGCTAAAGTGGGGGGACGTTCTGTATTCATAGCGTTATAAAAGGATATCCATCCCTTTCATCAGCCCCACACTTTCCTCAAGCTCGAGCTCCCCAATCTCCCTAGCCCCAGCATCCCCATCTCTTGCGCCCACCGCTCTTCGTTCCCCAACCACTACTTCCTTCCCCGACAATGGCTGGATCCGGTGCCAGTGGCAAGTGGGAGGCCTCCACGGTGACTGAGAAAACCATGGAGGATCTTCGGAGCACGGGCTATCTCGCTGCCGACATCGGGCACCGAGTCCCTGCCAAGGGCCAGGTGATTCCTGTCCCAGAGGCGGACGAGAGAGTTGTGTTTCTTTCGCACTTTGTTAGGGGGCTAGGATTCCCGCTCCACCCCTTTGTTCGGGGTTTGCTATTTTTCTACGTGCTAGATTTCCACGATCTAGCCCTGAACTCAATCCTTCACATCTCCGCTTTTATAGTGGTGTGTGAAGCTTTCCTCCGCATCCCTCCACACTTTGGCCTATGGCTAAAAACCTTCAACGTGAAGCCGAAGGTGGTGGACGGGCAGCACGCGGAGTGTGGGGCGCTATGATAAGCATGCTCCCGAATGCGACTTTGCCAAAAGGGGCGTTCATAGAGACAAACAATGTCTGGCAGCAGGAGTCGTTTTATATCACTTGACCCTGTGATGCTAAATGGGCGACGGAACCTGCTTTCAGATCTGAACCGCCGGAGAGATTGACCTCTTGGACAGATAAGAGTTCGAACTGGGGGTCCCAAATTGAAGTGACGACACTCCATAGTCGTGTGTCCGGCGTGATTTCCAAGGGCTATCAGCTCTCGACCGTGGTCCAGGTAATGCTGGCCCGACTTGTCCTTCCTTGCCAAAGCCAAGACTCCTCCCTGTGGGAGTTCGATCCGGTAGGAGATCGGCCTCTGAAGCATCTCTTTGTCTTTACGTACAAAGAGATCTGGAAGCATCTCTTCAAGAGCCAGAAGGAGTAGCCGAAGGAAACCGAGGACGCGGGCTATAGTACCGTGTTCTCCGCCCCAAAGGTAATAGAAAACTCCGCCGAACATATATCCCCTTTCTTATTTAACGATAATAGGAATTGGAGTTCTTGCATGATATACATGGCTGGACGAAGAAGGCAATCCGGATGAAGTGTCCGGCGCCTTTGCCCGAAGACCCAGAATTGCCTCGACTGACGGCGATGCTGGTCTCAGTGCCATACAAGGCGCCGGTCAAGAAGCCCAAGAAGAAGGGCAAGGAGGCCGAAGACAGCCCCCGCCCTACGGACGAGAAGTCCGAGAAGATCAACATCCTCTCCTTCGAAGAGGAGGAGGATGACGAAGAAGAATAAGAAGAGGAGGCCCCCGCGCAAGGCAGGGGAACGAAGAGGGGGGCCGCCGCTGACTTGGGCACGGCCGTACCCCGGAGGAGGCTAAACCTCTCTACTCGTTCGGACTCATCATCCGAACAGAGCTTTGTGGTGAATCCCAGGGAGAAGCCCCTGGCCGAAACGTAAGTTTGTCCGGATATATTAATCGCTGCACCTTATTTCTTTAGAATTTTGATAATTATTTACTATTTCTTACTTGCTGACCTGCAGCCCTCCCCGAGGACACCCCGACGCCTCCTTATCGGAGGGGAACTCTCTAGCGCCTGGAGAGACGGAGAGTGACCCGCTGGTTCGGGCTCCATCGCCCATGATTGGCGGGGACACCGAAGTGTCCTCCCAGCGGGTGTCCTCCGTTCACGGAGATGAGGGTGGGGCAGGTGACAGGGCGACCGGGGGTAATACCTCGCCTGCCCCTGACCATGGGGAAACAATCCCCATGGAGACCGAAGACGGGGGGCCCCAACAATCCGGGGCCCTCCCGAATACTAACCCGGGGCGTAGTGCAGCTCCGAGGTCCGAAGACCAGACCCCCCAGGCGGGGGAGGATACGACGGCGCCTGGAGTCAATCCGAAAGCGCCGGACGATATGGTGGGAGCACTATGAAGTGCTTCTATCGTGAAGGAGCACCGCACCATGGGTGTGGTGATGAAGAAGATTCAGTCCGTCAAAGGCGGACTGAATGAAGCTTTCAACAGCCAGTTAACATGCTTTGAGGTAAGCAATGTAATGTTCTTTATGGAACTTTGTTTGTTTTTAATACACATATATAGTCAGTAGCCCCTGATGCTTTGTGTGATTCTGAACAGAATCGGACGAAGTATCCATAGTATAGCATATTCTAGAGATGAACTGTATGTTTTTTGTATTTGAGAAGGCTTCACTAGTTGCGGCAACTGCACGAGATTCAGAAGTTGCTGAACTAAATCGGAAGCTCTTGTTGGCCAACGCGGACCTCGACCGCGTCAACCAGCATTTAGATGAAGCGCAAGGTATGCGGATTTAAAGAATTTAAGATGTCTAGAAGACATTAGTAATTAAATTGAGTATGAGTAAAAACTCTTATACGATATTCTGTACTACACAGTTGGCACTACTGAGCTCGAGGCCCTCAAGGGCAAGCTCACGAAGGCCATGGAGGAGGCCGAAGCAAGCAAGGCGATCGTTGATAAAGCGGTTGCCAAACTAGAGACCGAAAAGGATGTTGGAAGTCGAGGTTGAGCTCAAGGATGTTATTCGCAACTGCGAAGAGTTGGAGCTGAAGGCTTCGGAATAAGCATCTGAGCTGAATGCGGCAGTTAAAGCTGCCCAGGATGCGCGAAGTGAATCGCACTGTGCCTATGAAGAAATCAAGCAGGCACGACAGATGGCATCTAGTAAGACCTTTCTCTTACAGAGCATCTTCGGAGGGCAGAAGTATCTTGGGCTAACACGGTTATGGAGTTCTCCATGCGTGTTTGCTGATCTTCCGAGGAGCAGTGTTGACGCCGCCCAATACTTCCGAGCCCAGGAGGGGAACGACACGGTGAAGTTGTTTTAGTCACAGTTTTATGTGCCAACACATCCGGTGCCCCTCAACGACCAGATGAAGCAGTTGGTCGAGCTGCACAACATGGCGGGTTCGGCCATGAAGGACTTGATAGTCTGGCTATGGCCCGCTGATCCAATCCCAAGTAGCTACTTCGGATTGGTGAAGCGGCTCATTGAGGTGATTCCGCGGGTTGGCGCATTGAAGCGCTCGGCCTGTGTGATAGCCTGATTTTTGCCCTCTTTTATTTGGCAAAGCTTTATTTGAATTTATCTCAAACCTTGGGATTTTTGAATCATTTCATATGGACTTAAAACACTTGGATACCCTTGACTTTCACCCAAGTGCCTCCTATCCATCTCAAACTATCATATACATCTGGACCACCCCAATATACTTCATGGAATATGTTTCTAATTTGAAAAATATTCATTTTACTCCCCAAAAACCCTAGCTAAATTCTTTGTGCTCCAAAGCAACCCCTAGTTTTCTGGCTCACAAAATTATGAGGAAAATCCTAAATATTCTTTGGACCCTAAGACACATTCCTAAGCAAAAATATTGCACTACTTTTTGGAATATTTTTGCTACAGAAAATCTTTTCTATTCTGGACAGAAATGGTAGTTTCTACAGCAACTACCATTTTACTTGCTCCACTTCTTCTGAAACTCCTTGTGCATCTTCACCTTAGTAACTCTTGACTAGCCTCCAAAGCACAGCCTCCAACTATTCACCATTTTACCTCAGTAAGCTCTCAAAGTTTCTGTCCAGAAACTTACCAGGCTAGTTACTTTCATTCTACTGCGTCTGGAATTAAACCAACCATGGGTAACTCTCCTATCTACCACGAACAACATGCCAGACACGGTTTTTGGCACCAAGTCAGCCAGTATGGCGTAGTTCGCGCGGTGACCACGCGTGTACACCATGCCATGGCAGTCAGTCGGCGCGCTCTGGATGCCGCCGAGCGCTCTGTAGAGCGCGTGCTCACTTCCGCGCCTGCCCTAGCGCGCCAAACCTCACCACCATCGTCGTCTTCATCTCCACAGTCCACCTCTGGCGCTCGCCGACGCCGGAGCTCGCCGCAGCGAGCACGAGCGCGGTCCGGCCAAGGCACAGTGCGGTGCGCACTGTGCTCATCGCCACCCCCAGCGCCCCTGTGCTCGTCCCCGTTCGGCCATAGCTCCCGCGTGACCCCGTCTTCTTCTCCCCCCTCTCACTAACGCCAATTCGTCGCGGGGTGCGGCCAGGTGTCGCCGGCGGAGCCCCGTTTCCCCCCTCTTGCTCGCCTATATATAGGACCTCTACCAGCCGCTCTGAGCACCCAGCTCCACTCCCACACGACCACAGATCGAGTAGAACCCCGTGGCCCGGCCGGGCAGGCTTCAGGCCATCGTTCCCGAGCTCGAGCTCACCGACGATCCCCCTCGGGTCGTCAAGGTAGCTCCAAGCCCTCTCCGTCCAAGGCAACCTCACCATAGCCTCCGCCACTCTCTGGTGGAGCCTCTTCACCTAGCTGGAGCTGCTGAAGGCGCCGTAGCTCGCCGTCTTCTTCAACTCCGGCGAACCCCCTGTTCTGCCGCCGCCTCCGAGCTCCATTCCGACGCCGTCCGTCCACCTCTAGCTACCCTAAGGGTACGGGCAGGTGCGCCTCAACTTCCTCCGTCGGTCTATCCTTTTCGTTTGAGCCAAGGAGCAGCGTCGCCGGCGTGCGCTCCGGCGAAGCAGCGGCCGCCTCTGCCTATCCCCCCCTCTCCCTCTCACCTAACTGGCAGGGCCCGCTAGTCAGCCTCTCCATACTCGTGCAAAGCGGTATGAGTGGTGGCGCTCTGGGCTTTTATGGCTTCGACGTCACCCCCCCATATTCTATTTATTTAAATTTCTGAATTTAAATAAATTCCAGAGAACTTCAAACTGCAATAACTTTTTAACCATAAGTCCAAATGAATTGATTCTTTTTGCATTGTGTTCCTGGTAAAGAAATCTTGCAGCACACCAAAAATGAAACTATTTGGTGCTGTGTAGATTTTCTGGTGATTTTTTAATGAATCTTGATAGTTTCTTTTTGAACTTTTATTTATTTTCAGAAGAGGAAACTTGTCTTGAGGATCACCAGGAGGCTTGTGAACCTCATTAGAACTAAGGCAAGCCACAACAACATTTTCATAGTGCCATTTCAATATTTGTGATTTTTCCAACTTAAACAAATGATTTATATTATGCATGTTATTTATTTTGTGAAATAAGTTCTTTTGGCCACTGTAGTTATTGGTTTCATTCACTTTGGAGAAAGTTGGAGTTTGTTTTAAGTTATTAAGATAGTTAAAATAAGTTTGGATATTGAGAATTATTACGGACATGCATATGTGAAGTTACTTTCTTTTACATAAGTATTTATGATATAATGTTGCTAAGATAAAATTTTGTTTTTGATTAAAAGTAAAGCATAACCAGAATAATAATGAAGTTAGGATGATAAAAGTAAAGTTGACCCAGTTATATTGTTGTATGACATTTCACGTGTTTATGTGATGCCTTTTGGTATATTGTATGGAATTGTATGACACCGGTTATTTATTCTTCTTTAAGTTGAAACTATTAATAACTCAACTTGAATAAATTGTTGACCGGGTCATGGTGCCACTGAATCGAGTCTTTCCCAGTGCAACCACATTTACCTTTATGGGAAGGTCTTTATTCTGTCCATTGACATGCCACCTGTCGGTACCTGCAGATAGGGAAGGTTATGGGCATGCAGTACCCTGGCCCGGGAAGCAGACATAACCTTGTGTGCCCGTTGTTGATTTTATGGTACCGAGTTCCCTTTTGGGACAATTTTTGTTTGGCCACGATGGTGGTCGGTCTGCCTTTGGTAGGCACAGGGCCACCCAGGACTGTTCCAGTAGGAAATGAGTCGGAGTGGCCGGAGGAGTGTCATGGCAATGGGCGGGTTTCGTCGGAACGCCGTTGGTGCACCCGAATGGGAGAACGAGGCCATGGGTTCCGTGGTGTGGGTATAGTGCACTACCTATGCAGAGTGTAATTAATCTATCAATAGCCGAGTCCATGGTCACGGACACGCTCGAAAGTAGGTCACACCATGGGTCAACAGATAATAAAATTTTGCTCACTAAGTTTTAAATTTTGGTACTATAATAAATTGGTGGAAGAGCCACCGAGATGTTTTGAGACCCAGTATGGACAGGTTGGTGATCACCGGAAAGGTCACGATTTTATATCATGTTGATATGAATAAGTTTGTAGTTATAATAAAGCATCATGAGTAAGCCAGACCGAGGTTTTATTTATGCAAAGACATGAGCATAACATGTTAGTGAATATCCATCTAAGTTAGTTGCTGCATATTTTAATATTGAGTAATTATCATGATATTGTTTGACATTATGATATTGTTTTTCTGTAAGCTTGCAAGTACATTCAAAGTACTGACCTGGCGTGTCATGCCAGATTTCAGGACAGTTTCGCTGGAAAGGAGTGCCGTCTGAGTCTAGTCCGTATCCACATCGGTGTCCCTGTGAGATGGAGTCCCGCTACGACGTCGTTCCGCTGCTGAGTAGTTTATGCCCGAGGCCTTTAATGTTCATTAAATAATGTACATATTGTCCAGCGGCACTGTATGTGTTGCTCGGCCTTGCTACCTGTTGTAATGTAGAACTATGGTCCACTAGTATCAATAAAGCGGTTGTTTTCTGTACCAAGATGTTGTGTGTTGCCAGAAGACAAGGTCTCTAGGCCGGCAATTCAAGTTAAAACGGTCACTCTGATCCGGGGTGCCACAACGCTTGGTATGAGAGCCGCGCTGACTGTAGGATGTGTTAGACTAAGACGTTCTATTTAAACGCTAGATACGCGTTCAGGTTGAGTGCCGGTAGTCTGTCTAGTTGGATATTGCTTTACATATACTTGTATTTTTTATGCTAACCCAATAATGGTTGTGAGTGTAGATGGCTCCGGTGCCGTATCCGTGCCAGTTGCAGCTGATGCCGTACATGTCACCGCACCTCCTTCGCAACGTGTGGCGTCGGCTGTACCCTCATGGAGACGACCCAGTTTATCGTGTGTACCGGGAGCGCCTAGCTGACTCAATTTATGAATATCAGGCAGTGGTGACTCTGCACATCCGTTCTGACTCCAGCTCCTATACTCGTACCTCTCGAAGCGGTCATGCTTCTACCGCTTTGCTAGCCGTCCAATTTGCTGCATTCGAGATCCTTGTTGAGCTCCGTCACAGCGAGGTCCGCATGCAGGTCCACCCAGGTTTCCAATACTACCCTTCTTTGCACGACAACGGCCGTATTCGATTCCCAGAAATTGATCTGGAGTCTGATAGTGTTGCTAGCCATCTTTCCCGTTATATCACTGCTAGTTACCTCATGATTCACGAGCTATCACGCGAGTTGACTCACGCTCGCATTGCTATAGCCACTACTAGGTCTATCACCATTCCCGCTTCCTCGGGATTCACCTCTTACGTCCCCAGTTCCGTTTCCCCTACTTCACCAGTAACCCCTCCTAGTAGATCGGGCACCTCGACCATAACTCCTCTTAGTGCCCCTGCCGAGTGGATCTCACTCCTCACTACCCCTGTAGCTCCTATGATCCACCCTACTCCCGCCTCGGAAGGAGAGCCTCCGAGGCAGCGTCGCCGTGTTACCTTTAACCCTGAGGTTTTCGTAAATCTTGTCAGTTCTGGATCCGAGTCAACTTCAGGAGAGAACCTCGCAGCACCCGTAGAGCAGTAGAGCTCCAGAGTATTAGCAGTTGTCAGACTGATGTACGATGTACGAGTCATGATGTTTTATGTATGAGAGTAGTGTAATCGGGCATGTTGATTTCTTTTCATGTATGCGTCCTTGTATAATTATGCTAAAGTTGTGTATCTTCTACTTTCTGTTTTCTTAGCAACTCTGTTTTTACTCGAATTTTGTTGCTGGCTTTCCCCACCTATTTTAGTTTTTGAATGTTTCTCCTCTCGATTGCGTTGTCTTGGGAAAAATCCATAATAGGATGACGCGGGGAGGCAACAGTAACAGCGCTCACGAGGATGTTCCTGTTCGTCGCTCCGCCCGACAGGCAGGACACTCCCCCGAGCCATTCATACCACCGCCTCCACCGCCACATCCGCCTACTACTGAACAAATCCTGCGTATGTTTGAGGAAAGAAGAAATAATGATCTGCTAGAAGTATTAAAAAGTGTTCAAGCTATGATTGGCCAGAATGGACAACAGAATGGTCATTATTCCAAGCTATCAGAGTTTCAGCGAACTCAACCTCCCAGTTTCAGTTAGGCAGTTGACCCATTGGATGTCGATGATTGGTTACGAACCATTGAGAGCAAGCTTGAGATTGCCCGTACAGCCGAAGATGACAAAGTTCCATATGCAACCCACTATCTTGAAGGCGCTACTGCCGTATGTTGGGAAAATACAAAAGCCATGTGGCCTGCTGATGATGCACTCACCTGGACCAAATTCAAGGATCAGTTCCGAAAATATTACATCCCTACTGGAGTAATGAAGACCAAGCAGCGTGAGTTACTTGCCCTCGCCCAAGGAAATCTATCCGTGGGAGAATATTTGCAACAATTCAACCATCTGGCCCTTTATTCCCTGTATGACGTGGCCACGGAAGAGAGAAAAATTGACAGGTTTCTTGGAGGATTAAACGCGCAACTCAGGTGCACTCTCAGCATGCTTGATTTTTCAGATTTCCAAACTTTAGTAAATAAAGCTTTCATTGCGGAAAGGGAACACAAGCTCGTACTGGACAACCGGTCCGCTAATAACGAGCACAAATGCAAATTTGGACCAAGAAGAGAAGGACCACCGGTGCAGAAGGCTCGAACCTGGCAGCAAACTCGAGTAGACTACAAGCCCAATTGGCAACAAAAATTTAACAAAACTACTACCCAAGTCAAGAATGTTGTCACCAACCCAGTGCATGAGGAGCGTCAGCGCAATAATTCTTGCTTCAGTTGCGGGCAAAGTGGACATTATGCCCATCAGTGCCCCAAGAACAACAAGGCGAATGCCTCATTCCGGCCACAAGTCAACTTCATGGGGTCATACCCGGACCAGCAAAACATCACCAGGCACGTCAATCACCTGTCCGCAGATGAAGCCCAGGAAAACCCCGAAGTAGTCATAGGTATGTTTTCTATTAATAGCATACCTGCAGTAATTTTATTTGACTCGGGGGCTTCCCACTCTTTTATTTCTCGGAGTTTTGTTGCCCAAAACAATTTTTCTTGTTCTCTCTTGGGCAAAAATATGCTAGTACAAACCCCAGGATCTTTAATCAAGAGCAGTCTGGTCTGCCATGGCTTGGAAATCAATATCAACGGAATAAGCCTTCCAACTTCCTTGATACTCATCGAGTCAGCATAGGTTGGATGTTATTTTGGGCATGAATTGGCTGACTCAATACCAAGGATGCATAAATTGAGCAACCCGAGAAGTCACTTTGATCAATCAAGAAGGGCAAGTTACAAAGTTCTACTCGCGCAAAAGCATACCAAAGAAGGGGATGATATTCACCGCCGTGGCTGAGTTGCAATTTATTCCTGTGGTCAGCCTGATGTATTTCCGGAAGAACTACCAGGCATGCCGCCAGACCGAGAACTTGAGTTTGCAATAGATCTGGTACCCGGAACCGCACCGTTATCCAGTGGAAATAAAAAAGCAGCTCGATGAAATGCTCCAGAAAGGGTATATTCGTCCTAGTTCCTCACAATGGGGATCGCCCGCACTCTTTGTAAGCAAAAAGGATGGCAGCCTCCGCATGTGTGTAGATTATCGACAGCTGAATGATGTCACCATCAAAAATAAATACCCGCTGCCAAGGATTGACGATTTGTTCGATCAGCTCAGTGGTGCCAAGGTATTCTCCAAAATTGACTTACGAACCGGATATCATCAGCTCAAGATTAAAAAGGAAGATATTCCTAAGACCGCATTCACCACTCGATACGGTCTTTACGAATATACAGTTATGTCCTTTGGTCTCACCAATGCCCCTGCCTTCTTCATGCACATGATGAATAAAGTGTTCATGGACTTCCTCGATAAGTTCGTGGTGGTATTTATCAATGACATACTTATATATTCAAAAAAGTGAAGAGGATCACAAGGGACATCTCCGAGCAGTGTTGTAGCGACTCCGAGACCATCAGCTTTACGCCAAGTTCAGCAAATGTGAGTTTTGGCTTAAACAAGTCGGATTTCTTGGACACGTGCTATCCGTCGAAGGTATAGCCATAGACCCCAGCAAGGTAAAATATGTGCTCAATTGGTTGCCACCCACAACCATATCTCATATCCAAAGCTTCCTTGGACTGGCGGGATATTACCACCACTTCATTGAAGGATTATCCAAGCTTGGCAAGCCCATGACCGAGCTACTAAAAAGGATAAGAAGTTTGAATGGACTAAGGCCTGTGATCAAAGTTTCAGTGAGCTAAAGAAACGTCTGACCACCGCACCCGTATTAACTCTTCCACACATCTATCGCAGTTTTGATGTCTACTGTGACGTATCCATACAAGGAATTGGCTGCGTACTCATGCAAGACAACAAGGTGGTGGCATATGCATCACGACAGTTGCGACCGAACGAAGGAAATTACCCTACGCATGATCTGGAATTGGCCGTAGTAGTGCATGCTCTCAAAATATGGACGCATTATCTCATCGGGAAGAAGTGCCAAATTTTTACAGATCACAAAAGTCTCAAGTATATCTTCACTCAGCCCGATTTGAATCTCCTTCAGCGAAGGTGGCTTGAGCTGGTTAATGATTATGATTTGGGAATAAACTACCACCCGGGTAAAGCCAACGTGGTAGCTGACGCACTCAGTCGAAAGCCAGTCAGTTTAACTGCATATTAGATTCTTTGCCCGTTGAACTTCAAGAGGAGATGGCTCAACTCCATCTGAACATCGTTGAGGCTGGTCTTGCTAGCACAATGGAAGTTACCCCCACACTTGAAGAAGAAATCTGCAAGGCCCAGCCAGATGATCCTATCCTACAAAAGCATGTACAGAATATGCAGGCAGAGCATGCACCGGACTTCTCAAGAGATCACCTTGCGACTCTCCGATTCCGCGGAAGGATTTGTGTACCAAATCAGTCAGACCTAAAAAGGAAAATCTTGTCAGAAGTCCATGAGTCCTCATATTCTATTCACCCCGGGGAATCAAAAATGTATGAAGACCTTCGTAAAATATTCTGGTGGGATGGAATGAAGAAGGATATTGCCTATATTGTGGCTTGTTGCGACATATACAACAAGGTAAAGGCAGAACATCAGAAGCTAGCCAGACTTCTTCAACCACTGCCATTTTCATAGTGGAAGTGGGATGATGTGTGCGTGGATTTCATCACGGGATTACCCAAGACTCAGCAAGGCAATAATGCAATATGGGTCATCGTGGACACTCTAACAAAGGTAGCCCATTTTATTCTGGCCAGGACCACCTATCGAGCAGACAAACTTGCACAACTATATGTGTCTAGAATAGTCAGTCTGCATGGGGTACCTCGAACCATCACTTCTAACCGAGGTTCACTCTTTACCTCCGCTTTCTGGACACGTCTCCATCAAGCTTTGGGGACAACCCTAAAGTATAGTACATCCTATCACCCCCAAACAGATGGACAGACAGAGCGGGTGAACCAAATACTGGAAGATATGCTGCGGATTTGCATCTTGGCCCAAGGATCTAAATGGGAAGATTGTCTACCATACGCCGAGTTTTCCTACAACAACAGCTTCCAAACTAGCCTAAAGATGTCACCATACGAGTCTTTATATGGCCGCAAATGCCGTACCCCGCTAAACTGGTCTCAGACGGGAGATAGCCGTATTTTCGGAACGGACCACATGATGGAGGCTGAGAAACAAGTCAAGGAAATCAGAGACAGATTACAGTTGGCCAAGTGTCGACAAAAGAGTTATTACGATGCGAAGCACCGACAGATCAGTTTTGAACCTGGAGAGCACGTATACCTCCGAGTCACCCCTATGAAAGGATTCAAGAGATTCCAAACTCGCGGGAAGTTAACACCCAGATTTATTGGCCCCTTCCCAATTATTTCTCGAGTGGGCACTGTTGCTTATCAGCTGGAATTACCCCCGGAACTGTTGGATGTGCACAACGTATTCCACGTCTCACAGTTGAGGCGATGCATATCCCCGCCTGAGAAAAAGACTGATGTAACCGACATAGAATCGGCAGAGGATTTAACATACGAAGAAAGGCCGTTCAAAATTTTGGATCAGATGGAAAGAATCACCCGCAGTAAAGTACAGAAGTTTTATAAAGTCCAGTGGGAGAATCACGCCGAGTCAGAATCAACCTGGGAACAAGAAGAGTTCCTACAGACATATTATCCGGAATGGTTTTCCCAAGCAACAAAATCTCGAGGAAGAGATTCATTCTAAGTGGGGGAGGTTTGTGAGAGCCTGATTTTTGCCCTCTTTTATTTGCCAAAGCTTTATTTGAATTTATCTCAAACCTTGGGATTTTTGAATCATTTCATATGGACTTAAAACACTTGGGTACCCTTGACTTTCACCCAAGTGCCTCCTATCCATCTCAAACTATCATATACCTCTGGACCACCCCAATATACTTCATGGAATATTTTTCTTATTTGAAAAATATTCATTTTACTCCCCAGACCCCTAGCTAAATTCTTTGTGCTCCAAAGCAACCCCTAGTTTTCTGGCTCACAAAATTCTGAGGAAAATCCTAAATATTCTTTCGACCCGAAGACACATTCCTGAGCAAAAATATTGCACTACTTTTTGGAATATTTTTGCTACAGAAAATCTTTTCTATTCTGGACAGAAATGGTAGTTTCTACAGCAACTACCATTTTACTTGCTCCACTTCTTTTTGTGCATCTTCACCTTAGTAACTCTTGACTAGCCTCCAAAGCACAGCCTCCAACTATTCACCATTTTATCTCAGTAAGCTCTCAATGTTTCTGGCCAGAAACTTACCAAGCTAGTTACTTTCATTCTACTGCGTCTGGAATCAAACCAACCATGGGTAACTCTCCTATCTACCACGAACAACACGCCAGACACGGTTTTTGGCACCAAGTCAGCCAGTATGGCGTAGTTCGCGCGATGACCACGCGTGTACACCATGCCATGGCAGTGAGTCGGCGCGCTCTGGATGCCGTCGAGCGCTCTGTACAGCGCTTGCTCGCTTCCGCGCCTGTCCTAGCGTGCCAAACCTCGCCACCATCGTCGTCTTCATCTCCATAGTCCACCTCTAGCGCTCGCCGACGCCGAAGCTCGCCGCACCGAGCACGGGCGTGGTCCGGACAAGGCACAGTGCGGTGCACACTGTGCTCGTCGCCACCCCCAGCGCCCCTGTGCTCGTCCCCGTTCGGCCACAGCTCCCGCGTGACTCCGTCTTCTTCTCCCCCCTCTCACTGACGCCAATTCGTCGCCGGGCGCGGCCAGGTGTCGCCGGCGGAGCCCCGTTTCCCCCCTCTCGCTCACCTATATATAGGCCCTCTCCCAGCCGCTCGGAGCACCCAGCTCCACTCCCACACGACCATAGATCGAGTAGAACCCCGTGGCCCGGCCGGGCAGGCCTCAGGCCACCGTTCCCGAGCTCGAGCTCACCGGCGATCCCCCTCGGGTCGTCAAGGTAGCTCCAAGCCCTCTCTGTCCAAGGCAACCTCACCATAGCCTCCGCCACTCTCTGGTGGAGCCTCTTCACCTAGCTGGAGCTGCTGAAGGCGCCGCAGCTCGCCGTCTTCTTCAACTCCGGCAAACCCCCTGTTCCGCCGCCGCCTCCGAGCTCCATTCTGACGCCGTCCTTCCACCTCTAGCTACCCTACGGGTATGGGCAGGTGCGCCTCGACCTCCTATGTCGATCTATCCTTTTCGTTTGAGCCAAGGGGCAGCGTCGCCGGCGTGCGCTCCGGCGAAGCAGCGGCCGCCTCTGCCTATACCCCTCTCCCTCTCACCTGACTAGCGGGGCCCGCTAGTCAGCCTCTCCATACCCGCACGAAGGAGTATGAGTGGTGGTGCTCTGGGCTTTTACGCCTTCGACGTCACCCCCCTATTCTTTTATTTAAATTTCTGAATTTAAATAAATTCCAGGGAACTTCAAACTGTAATTATTTAAATGAATTGATTCTTTTTGCATTGTGTTCCTGGTAAAGAAATCTCGCAGCACACCAAAAATGAAACTATTTGGTGCTGTTTAGATTTTCTGGTGAATTTTTGAATGAACCTTGATAGTTTGTTTTTGAACTTTTATTTATTTTCAGAAGAGGAAACTTGTCTTGAGGATCACCAGGAGGCTTGTGAACCTCATTTGAACTAAGGTAAGCCACAACAACATTTTCATAGTGCCATTTCAATATTTGTGATTTTTCTAACTTGAACAAATGATTTATATTATGCATGTTAATTATTTTGTTAAATAAGTTCTTTTGGTTGTTGTAGTTATTGGTCTCATTCACTTTACAGAAAGTTGGAGTTTTGTTTAAGTTATTAAGATAGTTAAAATAAGTTGGGATATTGAGAATGATTATGGACATGCATACGTGAAGTTACTTTCTTTTACATAAGTATTTATGATATAATGTTTCTAAGATAAAATTTTGTTTTGGATTAAAAGTAAAGCATAACCAGAATAACAATGAAGTTAGGATGATAAAACTAAAGTTGACTCAGTTATATTGTTGTATGACATTTCACGTGTTTATGTGCTCCCTTTTGGTATATTGTATGGCATTGTATGACACCGGTCATGGTGCCACTGAATCGAGTCTTTCCCAGTGCAACCACATTTACCTTTATGGGATGGTCTTTATTCTGTCCATTGACATGCCACCTGTCGGTACCTGCAGATAGGGAAGGTTATGGGCATGCAGTACCCTGGCCCGGGAAGCAGACATAACCTTGTGTGCCCGTTGTTGATTTTATGGTATCGAGTTCCCTTTTGGGACAATTTTTGTTTGGCCACGATGGTGGTCGGTCTGCCTTTGGTAGGCACAGGGCCACCCAGGACTGTTCCAGTAGGAAATGAGTCGGAGTGGCCGAAGGAGTGTCATGGCAATGGGCGGGTTTCGTCGGAACGCCGTTGGTGCACCCGAATGGGAGAACGAGGCCATGGGTTCCGTGGTGTGGGTATAGTGCACTACCTCTACAGAGTGTAATTAATCTATCAATAGCCGAGTCCATGGTCACGGACACGCTCGAAAGTAGGTCACACCATGGGTCAACAGATAATAAAATTTTGCTCACTAAGTTTTAAATTTTGGTACTATAATAAATTGGTGGAAGAGCCACCGAGATGTTTTGAGACCCAGTATGGACAGGTTGGTGATCACCGGAAAGGTCACGATTTTATATCATGTTGATATGAATAAGTTTGTAGTTATAATAAAGCATCATGAGTAAGCCAGACCGAGGTTTTATTTATGCAAAGACATGAGCATAACATGTTAGTGAATATCCATCTAAGTTTGTTGCTGCATATTTTAATATTGAGTAATTATCATGATATTGTTTGACATTATGATATTGTTTTTCTGTAAGCTTGCAAGTACATTCAAAGTACTGACCTGGCGTGTCATGCCAGATTTCAGGACAGTTTCGCTGGAAAGGAGTGCCGTCTGAGTCTAGTCCGTATCCACATCGGTGTCCCTGTGAGATGGAGTCCCGCTACGACGTCGTTCCGCTGTTGAGTAGTTTATGCCCGAGGCCTTTAATGTTCATTAAATAATGTACATATTGTCCAGCGGCACCGTATGTGTTGCTCGGCCTTGCTACCTGTTGTCATGTATAACTATGGTCCGCTAGTATCAATAAAGCGGTTTTTTTCTGTACCAAGATGTTGTGTGTTGCCAGAAGACAAGGTCTTTGGGCTGGCAATGCAAGGTAAACCGGTCACTCTGATCCGGGGTGCCACAGCCGGCATAGAAGGTGCTCGAATGGCCTTTGCTCACCTGAAGGTGCACTCGGCGAAGATGAGGGCACATGACATAGCTACTACTGGCCCGCCCGTAGGCAAGGAGCACCGCAAGCCGGAGAAATACTTCGAGAACGTCCTAGAAGGCGCCCGACTTGTAGAAGGCCAGTGCTTAAAGGATGTTATCTTCGAGAAATTGTATCCGGTTGTAAAGATTTAAGCTTATGAACCAATGTATATAACTTTTGCGCTATTATATTATGAGCGACTTTTTTCTCCTGTGTAGCTGTTTATATAAATATGAAAGTTTCCGGTCGTCGGCTTCAGCCCCCATGTACATAGTACTGGGGTGTTCGGTCATATGCATATACACCCTTTATCCAACATCTTAGTTCATGTAGGAGGTGTATGCAGAGCGAACAAGGCAATCAGACTATATTGTGTTATTGCTTTCACTTATCCGTAGGAATTTGACAAGTGGGGGTAGGTACTAGCCCCTGGTGCAGATATGATATTCCCTAATTAAGGTATCCAATTGCACCTGGCTGGGCGAAAGAACCAACCCTTCATATAACACGGGGTAGATCTCTATCGATCGTAGTATAGAACTTAGTCACCGAATTGCGGACCAGGTTCTCGCCTATCATGATGATCAGTTTTCGGCTTTCTCTACTGAGGTACTTGATCGGACGAGCCAGATGTACAATCGCCGTAGTTCTCCCTTTATACCCTAGCAGAACAATCAGGAACGTAGGGGTAAGCACAGGAGCCGGGCAACCCAACTATTGACCCAAGACATGATTCAGAACTGATGCAGATAAGGCAAACATCCAGGACATCGAACACTCCCTATAGGTGTTCGGACTTTTCGACATATACCGGGCTGAATACAGCCCCTGATAGGAGACCCTGTTGACAAGGCACACGTGGCAATCTGACATGGGTAGAGAACATTTTATGGTGAGTGGATAAAACTCCGAACATAATGTGAATCATGCTGCTCTATTAATATCCCTTTATGGTACGGTGAGCCGTAAGCTTACAGATAATGCCGATGACTTTCTTGAACATTTTACATGCCAGAAAGGTGTAAAACAAGAAACAGAAAAAGGTTTACACAGGGTCTTAATCTAAAAAGAAACCTTAGCACGGCCCCTACTGCACGTCTACGCCGTTTCCTCCTCTATAATGTGTCCTTGAAGGGGGGAGTGTGATGGCCATTTGTAAAAAGAAAAGGCAACTAGGAAAAGAAAAAGAGATCCAGTGTGGCCATGAACAAGATTGGTTCGTTTAGTGAACCTTGAAAGATAATTTTTTAGAGTCCGAATAGGGTCAAGCCGAACTATGGACTATATGCATGCAGTGTGCCCCCAGCGTCGCCCAAGGGATTTTGAGGGCATAATTATGTACCCAAGGCACGTATGCTATCACCTTATGGGGTAGTCGATGGGGGCGTAGCTGCCAATCTATCTCAGTTTCATGTGAGCTGCCGCACTGCGGCATATGCCGGACACGTTTAGCTATGTCCGCGACCGATAGGTTATCTGGCTTGAATAGGACATTTTGGACTTCGGCTACTGAGGCCGCAGTGTCCTCCTCCGTACGGACAAAGCACTCCATATTTCCATTGACCGTGATGACGCCACGTGGTCCGGGCATTTTGAGCTTTAGATAAGCATAATGCGGGACTGCATTAAAGCGCGCGAAGGCCGTTCTTATGAGTAGTGCATGATAGCCACTTCGGAATGGAGCTATGTCGAAGATTAACTCTTCACTTCAAAAGTTACCAGGAGAGCTGAATACGACCTCCAATGTTAAAGAGCCCGTGCAACGGGCTTCTACGCCCGATATCACTCCTTTAAAGGTCGTGCTACTTAGCTTTATTCTTGACGGGTCGATCCCCATCTTGCGGACAGTGTCCTGATATATCAGATTGAGACTGCTGAGCCGTCCATAAGGACTCGGGTGAGATGGTATCCACCGATTATTGGATCGAGCACTAGTGCAGCCAAACCCCCGTGACGGATACTAGTCGGGTGATCCCTGCGATCGAAGGTGATCGAACAGGCCAACCATGGGTTGAACTTGGGGGCAACAGGCTCGACGGCGTAGACGTCTCGGAGTGCGTGCTTGCGCTCCCTCTTTGGGATATGAGTGGCATATATCATGTTCACTGTTTTGATCTCCGTTGGAAATTTCTTCTGTCCCCCTGTATTCGGCTGGCGAAGTTCATCCTCGACTTCGCTCTAAGGTCCCTTCCCCTTGTGTTTGGCATTGAGCTTGCCGGCCTATTTGAAAACCCAACAATTATGATTGGTATGGTTTGCGGGCTTTTCTGGGGTGCCATGGACTTGGCAGGGCCTATCTAATATTTTGTCCATGCTACATGGACCATTTCTGTTGCCTTTAAATGGCTTCTTCCATTGACCGGGTCTAGAGCCGCTGAATTAGGCGTTTACCGCTGTATCATCTGGGCTTCCAGCATTATTCCGACGTTTATTTTTTTACGTCGTGGCTTTCCATTGCCGTCCCTATATTCAGATGTTCCATGGTCGCTGGTGCTGCTACGAGCTAACCAGGTGTCCTCACCCAAGCAAAAGCGGGTCATGAGTGTAGTTAGTGAAGGAAATATGCCCTAGAGGAAATAAGAATTATTTTATTTATTTCCTTATATCATGATAAATGTTTATTATTCATGCTAGAATTGGATTAACCGGAAACTTAGTACATGTGTGAATACATAGACAAACAGAGTGTCACTAGTATGCCTCTACTTGACTAGCTCATTAATAAAAGATGGTTAAGTTTCCTAGCCATAGACATGAGTTATCATTTGATGAACGAGATCACATCACTAGAGAATGATGTGATTGACTTGACCCATTCCGTTAGCTTAGCACTTGATTGGTTAGTATGTTGCTATTGCTTTCTTCATGACTTATACATGTTCCTATGACTATGAGATTATGCAACTCCCAAATACCGGAGGAACACTTTGTGTGCTATCAAACGTCACAACATAACTGGGTGGTTATAAAGATGCTCTACAAGTGTCTCCGATGGTGTTTTTTGAGTTGGCATAGATCGAGATTAGGATTTGTCACTCCGATTGTCGGAGAGGTATCTCTGGGCCCTCTTGGTAATGCACATCACTAGAAGCCTTGCAAGCAACGTGACTGATGAGTTAGTTGTGGGATGATGCATTACGGAACGGGTAAAGAGACTTACCGGTAACGAGATTGAAGTAGGTATGATGATACCGACGATCGAATCTCGGGCAAGTAACATACCGATGACAAAGGGAACAACGTATGTTTTATGCGGTTCGACCGATAAAGATCTTCGTAGAATGTGTAGGTGCCAATATGAGCATCCAGGTTCCACTGTTGGTTATTGACCGAAGATGTGTCTCGGTCATGTCTACATAGTTCTCGAACCCTTAGGGTCCGCACGCTTAACGTTCGATGACGATTTGTATTATGAGTTATGTGATTTGATGACTGACGTTTGTTTGGAGTCCCGGATGATATCACGGACACGACGAACAATTTCGAAGTGGTCGAGACGTCAAGATCGATATATTGGAAGGCTATATTCGGACATCGGAAAGGTTTCGAGTGATTCGGGTATTTTTCGGAGTACCGGAGAGTTACGAGAATTCGTATTGGGCCTTAATGGGCCATACGGGAAAGGACAGAAAGGCCTTAAGGGTGGCCGCGCCCCTTTCCAATGGACTGGTTCGAATTGGACTAGGGAAAGGGGAGGCCCCCTTCCTTCCTTCTCCTTCTCCCATCCCCTTTTCCTGTTCCATGTGGGAGGTGGAATCCTACTAGGAGTAGGGAGTCCTAGTAGGACTCCACACTTTGGCGCGCCCTATGAGGGCCGGCCTCCTCCTCCCTCCATCCTTTATATACGTGGCCAGGGGGCACCCCATGAACACATAAGTTGATTTTAGCCGTGCGCGGTGCCCCTCTCCACAGATACACACCTCGGTCATATCGTTGCAGTGCTTAGGCGAAGCCCTGCGCCGGTAGCTTCATCATCACCGTCACCACGCCGTCGTGCTAATGAAACTCTCCGGTGATGCTCAACTAGATCAAGAACTCGTGGGACGTCATCAAGCTGAACGTGTGCTGGATGCGGAGGTGCCGTACATTCGGTGCTTGGATCGGTTGGATCACGAAAACGTTCGACTACATCAACCGCGTCACTAGATGCTTCCGCTTTTGGTCAACGAGGGTACGTAGACACACTCTCCCCGCTCGTTACTATGCTTCACCTAGATAGATTTTGCGTGATCGTAGGAAAATTTTGAAATACTACGTTCCCCAACAGTGGCATCATGAGCCAGGTCTATGCGTAGATGATATGCACGAGTAGAACACAATGAGTTGTGGGCGATAATAGTCATACTGCTTACCAGCATGTCATACTTTGATTCGGCGGTATTGTGAGATGAAGCGTCCCAGACCGACATTACGTGTACGCTTACGCGAGACTGGTTTCACCGTTACGAGCACTCGTTTCTTAAAGGTGACCGGTGGGTGTCTATATCTCTCACTTTAGTTGAGTCGAGTGTGGCTACACCCGGTCCTTGTGAAGGTTAAAACAGCACACTTGACGAAAAATTATTGTGGTTTTTGAATGCGTAGGTAAGAACGGTTCTTGCTAAGCCCGTAGCAGCCACGTAAAACTTGCAATAACAAAGTATATGACGTCTATCTTATTTTTGCAGGGCATGTTGTGATGTGATATGGTCAAGACGTGATGAGTTATATGTTATTGTATGAGATGATCATGTTTTGTAAATCATCGGCAGCCGGCATGAGCCTTATGGTTTGTCTCTTTATTGTATGAATTGCGAAGGCCATGTAATTGCTTTACTTTATCACTATGAGTTAGTGATAGTAGTAGTAGCAATAGTTGGCGAGACAACCACGACGCTACAATGAAGATCATGGTTTCTAGACGGTGACGATGGAGATCATGATGATGCTTTGGAGATGGAGATCAAAAGCACAATATAATGATGGCCATATCATGTCACATATTTTGATTGCATGTGATGTTTATCTTATTATGCTTATTATTTTGCTTAGTATGGCGGTGGCATTATAAGATGATCCCTTACAAAAATTTAAGGTACAAGTGTTCTCCTAGAGTATGCACCGTTGCGAAAGTTCATCGTGCCGAGACACCACGTGATGATCGGGTGTGATAAGCTCTACGTTCAAATACAACGGGTGTAAGACAGTTTTGCACATGCAGAATAGTCGGGTTAAGCTTGACGAGCCTAGCATGTACAGACATGGCCTCGGAACACTGGAGACCGAAAGGTCGAGTGTGAATCATAAAGTAGATATGATCAACATAAGATGTTCACCATTGAAAACGACTCCATCTCACGTGATGATCGGACATGGTTTAGTTGATTTAGATCACGTGATCATTTAGATGACTAGAGGAATGTCTATGTCACATCCCTAGTTAGCACTTGCATTAGGACTAGCTAGAGTGTGCATCATGTTTACTTATCAAAGAAACTTGAAATGGGAATGACAGAAACCCCAACACCCCTCTTCTAACAACTAGGGTTTGATAAAATCTTTTCCAATGTACCCAAAAAGCCCTTCAAAAATGTTCATCATTTCTGCCTTGGTCCTAAACCTCTGCCAAAAATGGTGCACAATTTTCTAGGACATCTAAGGTCTTTGGATTAATTCATATGGTATTTGTGTTTGGGCATTTAAATGCTATAAAATATTTTAAATGCTCAAATAATCATAAACTATAATGTTCCATACTGTTCATATTATATACAGTGGGCATGACAAGTTTTATGAGTTATAAAAATGTTTTGGCATTTTTATTAATTAAACAAAGTTGCAAAAGAAATGAAACAGAAAAGAAATAGGAAAAAAGAAAAAGAGAGAAAGAACTTACCTGGAGCCCAGCACTGCTGCAGGCCGGCCCAGCCCACCAGCGCCGCTCCTGTCGCCTTCCACCTCGCGCCAGTAGGCAGCGCGCGTGGCCACCGCGCGCCGGCACGCGCCCGGCCACCTCCAGCCTGCTTTCTTGCATCCCCGAGGGCCTGGACGCCTCCATGCGTCGCCACGCAGCTGCCCCGACCCCTCTCTCACTTCTCCTCGTCCTCATCTCCTTCCCCTGGCTCTCTCCCTCTCATCACCGAGGCCGCCCGTCGCCGCTGTTCGCCGTTGCCGCACTTAGAGCCTCCCCCTCGTCCCGTGAGAGTGTCCAGAAGGATCGCTGCGACGCCCTCTTCCTCCTCGCTGAGCCACGGATCGTCGGAAGCCCTGCATCGCCTTCACGCCGTCGTCCCCAACCTCGGATCGCCGGAGCTCCTCGCCGTCGATTAAGGAGCTGCAGAGCGTCCCCAACCTCTCCGTCGAGCTCGCTAGCACCACTGTGAGCCCCTACGCCGAATCCCTCCCTCCTCCGCTTCGCTTGCGCCGCGTAGCTGCTGCTCCGCTGATCACCGAAACCCGCCGCCGCCGTGCTTGCCGCCGGTGATGCTCCGGTGACCATTTGGTCATGGACGCACGTCCATCTCGCTCGCCGCAGCACGTAGATGAGCTAGGTGCCACGCACGCATCGCCTAGGCCACCGCAGCCGCGTCTCCACACACGCCCGAACGCCGGCCGCCGCTGTCGAGCTCGTAGCCGTCATCTCCGGCCACCACAGGCCCGGCGACCACCACCATTCAACGCGCATCGGCGAGGGCACTCCAACGCGCCAAACCGCGGCTCGAACCATGCCCTGTAGGCGATTTCCGAAGCTCGCCGCCGTGTTTGGCCTCGCCGGCTTCACTTCGCCGGCGAGTTTGACTCGTTTGACCGGGGGGTTGACCACCCCTGGGTCATTGACCTGTGGGCCACCCCTCCCCTAATTAGCTAGTTTAATTAAGTAAATGTTAATTAAATTAGTTAGTTAGTTTAGTCACTGGCCCGTGGGCCCATACCCCACTGACAGCTAATTAGTTCTTAGCTTAACACTAATTAACTTTGCTAATTAGCTATGACAATGACATGCCGGGCCCACATGTCATGTTTGACCTGGACCAGCTCCTGTTGACCTGCTGACGTCAGCATGAGGTCATGCTGACGCAGTAAAGAGTTTCTGGAATTTAATTTAAATCTTAAATGATTTATGAATTTCAGAAAATACCCAAAACTTCTAAAAATCATATAAAATCAACCGTACCTTAGATGGAAATAATTTATATATGAAAAATGATCAGAAAAATCCAATCTTTCCAATGGAACTGTTTTCATGCATGTTTGAGCAAGTTAACCTTGCTGTATACATTAAAACATGATAATGCACTTAATTAAATAATACCTAAAGTGCCAATTTGAATCTTTGATTCAAATAGGCTCAAACCCTTCTGGTTACAGTTGCATTAGCCCAAAACACATGCATCTTGCCATGTCATGAGCATGCATCATATTGTTGCATTTGTTTGTTTAATGATTGTATCGCCGGTATTCTCCGTGTTAGGTCATGCTCCCGAGGATACTCCTGCGTATCCAGCTGAAGAGCAGTACCCGACAACTACTTTGTCAGGCAAGCAATCATTGATCATTCCGATACAAACCCATCTTCTTGCTCCTGCTCTCTTTTACTGCATTAAGGCAACAGCGTGTGAACTGCTACTTGCTGCGGTAGTTGAACCCTATTCCCTTGCATGACCTGTCATTGCCACAGTAAATAGTTGAAACCCACTAGCATGTGTAGGAGTTGACTGAGCCATGTGATGTGTGATCCACCATGCTATTTGCTTATGTTGCCTGCTATGCTTAGAGTTGTGTCTGGTCTGGTTCATCTGGGTGATGGATCAGAGTGAAATGATCATATCGATAAAGAGAAGGAAGTGTGGAATATGCTTGGTAAAGGTATCGATGAAAGGCCATGTAGGAGTACGTGGTGGGTTGTTTCATTGGAATCGTCCATAGGACCCGAGATCTGTGTGTGTGATTCAAGTTACAGTTACTACCACACATTGGACCCTGAAATATGACCCTGCTCGACTTATCGACTGCCATGTTCTCTGTCCAGGAGTTGCAACTAGTTTCTGGTGTTTGTAGTTTACTGGTGGTCGTGCACAGCGCTGACCCTCGGGGTGGGCTGTGATGCGACAGGTACGTGGCACGGTGTACCGGTTGCCCGTTTGGTGACTCGGGAACCCTCTACACATCGTTTGGGACCGTGAGCGACACCCCGGCCGGATCTCCCCACGGATGGAACCCAAATAGGCGATAAACTTGGGCGAGAGACTTGAGTGGTTGGTTAGGTCGTGGTCTACACCCACGTCGGCTTTCGCTTGAAGTCTGCCGAGCACATGTCGTGTGCAGACGCTAAGTGGTGAAAACATGTGTGAAGATGTACACCCCTGCAGGGTTATCGATCTATTCGAATAGCCGTTGTTCGCGGTACGGACTACTTGGTTACTCTTACAGTTCATAGACAAGTTGATGGATACTACTAAAAGCCTCAAGATAAGTGTGAGTGCCGTGGATGGCCCTTCCGTAGGATGACGGAAGAGGATCCTCGGTAGTGTATTGTTGTGGTGAGTAGAGGACTCGTGTTCGTAATAACATCTTGCAATCCGTTGAGAGTTGTAGTATAGGTTAGCCAAGAGTCAAAGCTGGCTTTCTGCTATGAAATCCACTACCCCTTTGATAATGTTGCATGTATGATAGGTTCTGTGGTAAGACTTGCTGAGTACCTTTGTACTCATGTTTGCTTAATAACTGTTGCAGAGGAGAACCCTGCCCCTGCTGATGGGTTCTACATAGACGTTGACGTCGACGAGTAGCTTGACACCCAGACGGATATTTGGAGCTTGTGAAGGGCCTTGTAGATAGTCAGGCTACACCAAGCCTGTTTTATTTTCTAAGTTGTCTGTACTCAGACATGTAGCTTCCGCTTGTGCTTGTATGACTGTATTACTTGATTGTTGGGTCATGTGACCCCTACCTGTATGGATATGTTATGTATGGCTCTTGGAGCCTCTTAAATAAAGTACTTTGAGTCATAGAGTTCTGTTGTGATGCAATGTTGTATTTGCACATATTGAGCATATTGTGTGTATGGTTGAAATGCTTGGTATGTGTGGGATCCGACACCTAGTTGTTTTCCTTTGGTAGCCTACCTTACAGGGAAATGCCTCCTAGTGATTCCAATGAGCCTTGGTAGCTTGCTACTGCTCGGAACACGTAGGCTGGCCGGCATGTGTCCTTCTTCGTTCCTGTGTCTGTCCCTTAGGGGAAATGTCACGCGTTGTTCCTTTAAGTCCATGTAGCTTGCTACGACTTGGGTTCATACGTTGATGACCGACACGTTCGTTGCTGGGTCATGGATGCTTGTCTCTGTAATCTAGTGCCACTTTTGGTTTATTACTAGCCATGTCGGCCCGGGTTCTCTGTCATATGGATGCTAGCGACACTGTCATATACGTGTGCCAAAATGCACAAACGGTCCCGGGCCAGGTAAGGTGGCACCCGTGGGGTTACCGTGCGTGAGGCCGCAAAGTGATATGACGTGTTACAGCTAGATCGGTGTGACTTAGGATCGGGGTCCTAACAGCGTTGGCATCAGAGCTGGACTGCCTGTAGGTTTCTCAAGCCAAACTGGTCGATGTTGAGTCTAGAAAAATTCTTAGTTATATGTAGGGGAATTGATTGTGGAAGGGAACGTAAGGCTCTTTTTACTCCTTTACCTTATGCCCTTCTGATCTGAGTCAGTCTATGCTTTCTACGGGGATTTAGGACTAGGCCTCTTATCCTTACTAGGTTCACGTGTTACTAATCCGTAGACTCTTAGGATTGTTGGTTTTAAGCCTCAGTTCAGTTTCTATCCTTTTAGTATGATGATTGTTGGACCCGGAACCTTGATATGGAATTGTTGAGAGGCTATGCTATCATTTGTATGATGTCTCAAATCTTTGTTTGAGCATTTACATTTGTTATGCTGCCCGATTTCTTCCAGAAACACTAATGCCTTTGCATTACTTCGTGTTTCAGATGTCTGGCCGCACCCCTCACCAAGTGGTTCGTTTGACTCGGTGCATTAATGTGCCTGGTCACACGGCCATGCTAGTCCATGTGCTGACTAAGACCGGTTATCCCTGGTATCCTGAGTACACCGTGGAGGAAAAGTACCGGGATTTCAATCAGAGTCAGTATTTCTGCACAGTCCGGATATACCCCTCATATCCCGGAGCTAACGACCCCATCCATTGGTCTTATGGACTCGGGGTTACCATCGAGATGGCAGTACAAGACGCCGCCTATTCGATGATGACCATTCTCCGGGCTAGGCATGCCCTGTTGCTGAACACTGAGTTCTGTTACATGCCAGCCTCACTTCCCGGAGAGGAAGGCTACTACACTGGTCTGTATACTGATGCTGCTCATGAAGAGCCACTGCTTCAGACTACTGTTCAGATGCTGGAGGATAGGGACCGTGAGGTCCGTGCCCTCCGAATGGAGCTGTATAACACTCGAGCCGCCCACTGGACTACTTTGACACAGCTTGCACCTGCTGTGCACGCCGGATATCTCGACATGCGGGATTTGTACCCCGTGCGGACTCGTCTGCCTGATCGCATGGATTGGCGTGACGTTGGGGGTATTACACCTCCACGTGGGCGTCGGTTACCACCAGCATCGTGACCGAGGCCACATCCATGTCCCTATGGTCCACAGCCTTCGAGTGCTCACGAGTTTCAAGATCCGTCTGTTCCACTTCCAGGCTACGGTGGTAATCTTTACGAAGATTACTACGGGAATGTCTGAGCTAGACCGTGGTAGTAGTAGTATTGTAGTAGTTGTATTCCCACAGTCCTGCGCGTCTTGTGGAATATGACTTAGTGTGTACTGAGTTCCGGAGGTGTAATTAAATAATGTATAGGAGCTTGGAATGCCTCTGATGGGATGTATCGTCTTTCACCGCAGTTGTACTTTAGCCTTGGCTTGTACTAAACTATGTATGGTGTGTATGACCACTGGTGTATATATAGCAGTTTCTATATTACCATGTCGTATGGATGAACATCTCTGCATTCCGTGTCATCCATTACATTCTGCACTTCTATGTCAAATTTTGCCATCCTTGTCTAAACCGTTGCTTTGTTTTCTTAGGATGGTCAACACTCGCAACACTCCTGCTGCTCAGGAGCAGGGTGAGGCTAGTGGGGCTAGAGATGGGAATCTGCCCCAGCCACCCTCCTTGGCGGAAGTTATGCTCGAGGCAAAACGGAACAAGAGAGAGACCAACCGTCTACTGGAACGCATAGAGCAAAACACTGGGTTCCGTCAGAGGAATGACGTGGTGTCAATCAATGACTTTATCAAGATGTGTCCACCGAAGTTCCATCACTCCACTGAACCTCTGGATGCGGATGATTGGCTACGTAGTATCACCCATAAGCTACACTCTGCCCGTGTGGCCTAAGCTGACAAGGTTACCTACGCCGCCTACCATCTTGAGGGCCCTGCTAGTCTTTGGTGGGAAAACTTTGAAGCTATGCGTCCTGCTGGCCAAATCACTACTTGGGTTGAGTTCAGTGAGGCATTCCGTGAACATCACATCCCGGAAGGTCTCATGGATCGCAAGCGGGAGGAATTCTGCAATTTCACCCAGGGCCGATTAACTGTGGATGGCTATAGTCGCGAGTTTGGCAACTTGGCACGTTATGCACCTGAGGAAGTATCCACCGATGCCAAGAAGAAGGCGAGGTTCCGCAAGGGACTCAGCCCTGAACTCCGCCGAGATCTACGTCTGCACGAGTGCACTTCCTTCCAGAAGTTGGTAAACAAGGCTATCAGTGCTGAAACGGGCCAGACCGACTTCGAGGCCACACGCAAGCATACTCGAGACTTTGGTTCCTCATCCGGCTCTGGCTCTCAAAAGCGCCGTGTGTGGGTTCCTAACACTGCTCTGCCACCCAAGTACACACCGAGGCCATCCTATGAGGCGCCTCGCCCAACTCAACAGTATGCACCTGCTAAGACCTATGGAGGACCACCTTCCAAATTTGCTCCACGCACTAGCACTGTGACATGCTTCAAGTGTGGAGAACCAGGGCACTACATGCGTGAGTGTCCTCAGAACCAACCAGGAAAACCCGTTGGCCGTGGTAAGCCAACCGGCAAGGTGAATTATGTCAAGCCAATCCCCACTGCACGTGGTCATGTCAACTATGTCTCTGCTGAGGAAGCTTATGAGGATCCTAACGTCGTCCTTGGTACGCTTCTCGTTAACTGCCATCCGGCATCTGTTCTTTTCGATACTGGAGCATCCCATTCGTTCATATCTGAGAGCTATGCTCTAATGCACAACATGAGTTTTTGTGACATGCCTACTTCCATGGTTATTCAAACTCCTGGTTCAAAGTGGCAAACCTCTAGGGTAAGCCATGGAAATGAAATCCTTGTCGATAGACTTGTTTTCCTAGCATCTCTAATCGCTCTCAAGTCCTCGGACATAAACATCATTTTGGGTATGGATTGGATGACAACTCATTACGCCAAGATTGATTGCTATACTAGGACCGTTCAACTTACACACCCATCCGGCAAGATAGTCAATGTCTTGACCCGAATGGCTGAGCGTCATCTCTACTCTCTTAATGCCAACCCTCTACAAGAACTCGAAGATATCCCGGTAGTCCGTAACTTTCCGGATGTTTTTCCAGAAGAACTGCCAGGAATTCCACCTGACAGAGATGTCGAGTTCGTGATAGATCTTATCCCTGGAACTGTCCCAATCTCTAGGAGACCTTATAAGATGGCACCCCTAGAACTAGCTGAGCTTAAGAAACAACTCGATGAGTCCTTGCAAAAAGGTTTCATCCGTCCTAGTTCTTCCCCTTGGACTTGTCCCGTCCTCTTCGTCAAGAAGAAGGATGGAACGGAGCGGATGGTTGTAGATTACCGACCTGTCAATCTAGTCACCATAAAGAATAAGTATCCGCTCCCCAGGATCAACGACCTGTATGATCAGCTCGCTGGATCCTCAGTCTTCTCTAAGATGGATTTGAGGTTGGGTTACCATCAAATCAAAATCAAGAACGGGGACATTCCTAAAACGGCTTTTGTTACTCGTTATGGCCAATATGAGTACACCGTCATGTCCTTCGGATTAACCAAAGCCCCAGCCAACTTTTCCCGGCTAATGAATTCTATATTCATGGAGTACTTGGATAAATTCGTCGTGGTATACCTCGATGATATACTCATTTACTCCAAGAACAAGGAAGATCATGCCGAGCATTTAAGGCTGGTATTGACAAAACTTCGAGAGCACCACCTTTATGCCAAATTCTCTAAATGTGAATTTTGGTTGCCGGAAGTAACCTATCTAGGTCATGTGATCTCTGGGAAGGGTATTGCTGTCAATCCCGAGCGAGTTCAAGCCATTCTTGATTGGACTCCCGCTGAATCGGTCAAGCAAGTTAGGAGTTTTCTTGGCTTAGCGAGCTATTGCCGACGCTTCGTCGAGAATTTCTCCAAGGTTGCTAAACCTCTAACTGAACTCCTCAAGAAAGATAAAAAGTTTGAGTGGACCCCATAGTGCGAGTCCAGTTTTTAGGAACTGAAAAGACGCCTGACATCTGTACCTGTACTGGTACCACCAGACTTTTCCAAGGATTTTATAATCTATTGCGACGCCTCACGACAAGGACTAGGTTGCATACTCATGCAAGATCGTCAAGTGATTGCATACGCATCTCGACAGTTGCGTCCACATGAGGATAACTATCCTACACATGATCTAGAGCTTGCCGCTGTAGTCCATGCACTCAAAACATGGCGACATTACCTCCTTGGTAATCGCTGTGAAATCTTCACTGATCATCAAAGTTTGAAGTACATCTTCACCCAACCGGATCTAAATCTCAGGCAAAGACGTTGGGTTGAGTTGCTCACAGATTACGATTTAGGAATCACTTATACCCCTGGAAAGGCCAATGTCATGGCTGATTCCCTAAGTCGTAGGTCCTATTATAACAACTTAATGTTACAACAAGGGCAACCACTTCTCCACGAGGAATTTCGTAAGCTTAACCTTCACATCGTTCCTCGAGAATTCCTTTCTACCTTGGTGGTGAAACCTATCCTTATGGATCAAATTATAGCTGCCCAGAAGCGTGATAAAGGTATATCCTGACTCCAAGAGAGCATTGCTAGCGGACTCGCTAAAAGCTTCTCTATGGATGATCGAGGTGTTGTTTTCTTTGAGAACCGTGTAGTGGTTCCCAAGAACCACCATCTACGGCAGTTAATCCTTAAGGAGGCTCATGAATCTCCTCTCACGATTCATCCCGGTAGTACCAAAATGTATCAGGACCTACGTCAGAGATTCTGGTGGACTAGGATGAAGAGATAAATCGCTCAATTCATTGCTAACTGCGACGTTTGTCGTCGAGTTAAAGCAGAGCATCAACGGCCTGCTGGCACCCTTCAACCTTTAGCTATTCCTGAATGGAAATGGGACAAAGTCGGTATGGACTTCATCACCGGGTTTCCCAGGACCAGGAAAGGGAATAATGCTATCTTCGTCGTTATCGACCGCCTCTCTAAAGTAGCTCATTTCCTGCCTGTTCGAGAGAGTATTACCGCTAGCCAGCTAGCAGACTTGTATTTCTCTCGGATAGTATCACTTCATGGTGTGCCGTTGGAGATTAACTCAGACAGTGGAAGTCTTTTCACTTCACGATTTTGGGAAAGTTTCCAGAATGCTATGGGAACTCATCTCTCCTTCAGTACCGCCTTCCATCCCCAGTCAAGTGGTCAAGTGGAACGAGTCAATCAAATTCTGGAAGACATGCTTCGAGCCTCTGTCATTTCTTTCGGTATGGAATGGGAAAAGTGTCTCCCATTTGCCTAATTCACTTATAACAATAGTTATCAAGCCAGCTTGGGCAAAGCTCCCTACGAAGTTCTGTATGGACGAAGGTGTCGAACACCTCTTAACTGGTCAGAAACCGGGGAAAGACAATTCTTTGGTCCGGATATGATCCAGGAAGCAGAAGAGCAAGTTCGCATCGTTCGTGAGAAATTGAAAACAGCCCAGTCTCGCCAGAAGAGCCAATATGATAGTCATCATAAGGCTGTGACTTTTGAAGTCGGCGATAAGGCTTACCTTCGGGTTACCCCTCTTAAGGCAAATTGGCCCCTCGTTACATCGGTCCTTTTCGCATTCTCGCCCAACAAGGATAAGTTGCCTACCAATTGGAACTACCTCCGCACCTATCCAGAGTTCATGACGTGTTCCACGTTTCTCAACTCAGGCATTGCTTCTCGGATCCTATTCGCGGAGTGGACCACGAAACGCTTGATCTCCAGGACAATCTCACATATCGAGAATACCCCGTTCGTATTCTTGATCAAACCGAGCGCACCACTCGACGCCACAATATCAAGTTTCTCAAGGTTCAATGGTCACATCATTCCGAGAGTGAAGCTACTTGGGAAAGGGAGGATCGTCTTCGACTTGAGTACCCCACCCTCTTTCCGGAGGAACCCGAATCTCGGGACGTGATTCTTTTAAGTGGGGGTGAGTTGTCACATCCCTAGTTAGCACTTGCATTAGGACTAGCTAGAGTGTGCATCATGTTTACTTATCAAAGAAACTTGAAATGGGAATGACAGAAACCCCAGCACCCCTCTTCTAACAACTAGGGTTTGATAAAATCTTTTCCAATGTACCCAAAATGCCCTTAAAAAATGTTCATCATTTCTGCCTTGGTCCTAAACCTCTGACAAAAATGGTGCACAATTTTCTAGGACATCTAAGGTCTTTGGATTAATTCATATGGTATTTGTGTTTGGGCATTTAAATGCTATAAAATATTTTAAATGCTCAAATAATCATAAACTATAATGTTCCATACTGTTCATATTATATACAGTGGGCATGACAAGTTTTATGAGTTATAAAAATGTTCTGGCATTTTTATTAATTAAACAAAGTTGCAAAAGAAATGAAACAGAAAAGAAATAGGAAAAAAGAAAAAGAGAGAAATAACTTACCTGGAGCCCAGCACTGTTGCAGGCCAGCCCAGCCCACCAGCGCCGCTCCTGTCGCATTCCACCTCGCGCCAGTAGGCAGCGCGCGTGGCCACCGCGCGCCGGCACGCGCCCGGCCACCTCCAGCCTGCTTGCCTGCATCCTTGACGGCCTGGATGCCTCCATGCGTCGCCACGCAGCTGCCCCGACCCCTCTCTCACTTCCCCTCGTCCTCACGTCCTTCCCCTGGCTCTCTCCCTCTCATCACCGAGGCCGCCCGTCGCCGCCGTTCGCCGTTGCCGCACTTAGAGCCTCCCCCTCGTCCCGTGAGAGTGTCCAGAAGGATCGCCGCGACGCCCTTTTCCTCCTCGCTGAGCCACGGATCGCCGGAAGCCCTGCATCGCCTTCACGCCGTCGTCCCCAACCTCGGATCGCCGGAGCTCCTCGCTGTCGATTAAGGAGCTGCAGAGCGTCCCCGACCTCTCCGTCGAGCTCGCTAGCACCGCTGTGAGCCCCTACGCCGAATCCCTCCCTCCTCCACTTCGTTTGCGCCGCGTAGCTGCTGCTCCGCTGATCACCGAAACCCGCCGCCGCAGTGCTTGCCGCCGGTGATGCTCCGGTGACCATTTGGTCACGGACGCACGTCCATCTTGCTCGCCGCAGCACGTAGATGAGCTAGGTGCCACGCACGCATCACCTAGCCACCACAGCCGCGTCTCCACACACGCCCGAACGCCGGCCGCCGCTGTCGAGCTCGTAGCCGTCGTCTCCGGCCACCACAGGCCCGGTGACCACCACCATTCAACGCGCATCGGCGAGGGCACTCCAACGCGCCCAACCACGGCTCGAACCATGCCCTGTAGGCGATTTCCGAAGCTCGCCGCTGTGTTTGGCCTCGCCGGCGTCACTTCGCCGGCGAGTTCGACTCGTTTGACCGGGGGGTTGACCACCCCTGGGTCACTGACGTGTGGGCCACCCCTCCCCTAATTAGCTAGTTTAATTAAGTAAATGTTAATTAAATTAGTTAGTTAGTTTAGTCACTGACCCGTGGGCCCAGACCCCACTGACAGCTAATTAGTTCTTAGCTTAACACTAATTAACTTTGCTAATTAGCTATGACACTGACATGCCGGGCCCACATGTCATGTTTGACCTGGACCAGCTCCTGTTGACCTGCTGATGTCAGCATGAGGTCATGCTGACGCAGTAAAGTGTTTCTGGAATTTAATTTAAATCGTAAATGATTTATGAATTTCAGAAAATACCCAAAACTTCTAAAAATCATATAAAATCAACCGTAGCTCAGATGGAAATAATTTATATATGAAAAATGATCAGAAAAATCCAATCTTTCCAATGGCGCTGTTTTCATGCATGTTTGAGCAAGTTAACCTTGCTGTATACATTAAAACATGATAATGCACTTAATTAAATAATAGCTAAAGTGCCAATTTGAATCTTCGATTCAAATAGGCTCAAACCCTTCACATGCATCTTGCCATGTCATGAGCATGCATCATATTGTTGCATTTGTTTGTTTAATGATTGTATCGCCGGTATTCTCCGTGTTAGGTCCTGCTCCCGAGGATACTCCTGCGTATCCAGCTAAAGAGCAGTACCCGACAACCACTTTGTCAGGTAAGCAATCATTGATCATTCCGATACAAACCCATCTTCTCGCTCCTGCTCTCTTTTACTGCATTAAGGCAACAACATGTGAACTGCTACTTGCTGCGGTAGTTGAACCCTATTCCCTTGCATGACCTGTCATTGCCACAGTAAATAGTTGAAACCCACTAGCATGTGTAGGAGTTGATTGAGCCATGTGATGTGTGATCCACCATGCTATTTGCTTATGTTGCCTGGTATGCTTAGAGTTGTGTCTGGTCTGGTTCATCTGGGTGATGGATCAGAGTGAAATGATCATACCGATAAAGAGAAGGAAGTGTGGAATATGCTTGGTAAAGGTATCGATGAAAGGCCATGTAGGAGTACGTGGTAGGTTGTTTCATTGGAATCGTCCATAGGACCCGAGATCTGTGTGTGTGATTCCAGTTACAGTTACTACCACACATTGGGCCCTGAAATATGACCCCGCTCGACTTATCGACTGCCATGTTCTCTGTCCAGGAGTTGCAACTAGTTTCTGGTGTTTGTAGTTTACTAGTGGTCGTGCACAGCGCTGACCCTCGGGGTGGGCTGTGATGCGACAGGTACGTGGCACGGTGTACCGGTTGCCCGTTTGGTGACTCGGGAACCCTGTACACATCGTTTGGGAGCGTGAGCGACACCCCGACCGGATCTCCCCACGGATGGAACCCAAATAGGCGATAAACCTGGACGAGAGACTTGAGTGGTTGGTTAGGTCGTGGTCTACACCCACGTCGGCTTTCGCTTGAAGTCTGCCGAGCACATGTAGTGTGCAGACGCTAAGTGGTGAAAACATGTGTGAAGAAGTACACCCCTGCAGGGTTATCAATCTATTCGAATAGCCGTTGTTCGCGGTACGGACTACTTGGTTACTCTTACAGTTCATAGACAAGTTGATGGATACTACTAAAAGCCTCAAGATAAGAGGCCCTTCCGTAGGATGACGGAAGAGGATCCTCGGTAGTGTATTGTTGTGGTGAGTAGAGGACTCGTGTTCGTAATAACATCTTGCAATCCGTTGAGAGTTGTAGTATATGTTAGCCAAGAGTCAAAGCTGGCTTTCTGCTATGAACTCCACTACCCCCTTTGATAATGTTGCATGTATGATAGGTTCTGTGGTAAGACTTGATGAGTACCTTTGTACTCATGTTTGCTTAATAACTGTTGCAGAGGAGAACCCTGCCCCTGCTGATGGGTTCTACATAGACGTTGATGTCGACGAGTAGCTTGACACCCAGACGGAGATCTGGAGCTTGTGAAGGGCCTTGTAGATAGTCAGGCTACACCAAGCCTGTTTTATTTTGTAAGTTGTCTGTACTCAGACATGTAGCTTCCGCTTGTGCTTGTATGACTGTATGACTTGAGTGTTGGGTCATGTGACCCCTACCTGTATGGATATGTTATGTATGGCTCTTGGAGCCTCTTAAATAAAGTACTTTGAGTCATAGAGTTCTGTTGTGATGCAATGTTGCATTTGCACATATTGAGCATATTGTGTGTATGGTTGAAATGCTTGGTATGTTTGGGATCCGACACCTAGTTGTTTTCCTTTGGTAGCCTACCTTACAGGGAAATGCCTCCTAGTGATTCCAATGAGCTTTGGTAGCTTGCTACATCTCGGAACACGTAGGCTGGCCGGCATGTGTCCTTCTTCGTTCCTGTGTCTGTCCCTTAGGGGAAATGTCACGCGTTGTTCCTTTAAGTCCATGTAGCTTGCTACAACTTGGGTTCATACGTTGATGACCGACACGTTCGTTGCTGGGTCATGGATGCCTGTCTCTGTAATCTAGTGCCACTTTTGGTTTATAACTAGCCATGTCGGCCCGGGTTCTCTGTCATATGGATGCTAGCGACACTGTCATATACGTGTGCAAAAATGCGCAAACGGTCCCGGGCCAGGTAAGGTGGCACCCGTGGGGTTACCGTGCGTGAGGCCGCAAAGTGATATGACGTGTTACAGCTAGATCGGTGTGACTAAGGATCGGGGTTTCTGACAGTCTATCTAAGTGGGAGTTCTTTAGTAATATGATTAATTGAACTTTAATTTATCATGAACTTAGTCCTTGTAGTATTCGCATATCTATGTTGTAGATCAATAGCTCACGATGTAGCTCCCCATTTATTTTTATTTGTTCCTAGAGAAATATTAGTTGAAAGATGATAGTAGCAATGATGCGGACTTGTTTCGTGATCTGAGGATTTTCCTCCTTGGTGCACAGAAGAATTATGTCCTTGATGCACCGCTAGGTGACAGACCTATTGCAGGAGCAGATGCAGACGTTATGAACGTTTTGACAAAAGCTCGGTATGATGACTACTTGATAGTTTAGTGCACCATGCTCTATGGCTTAGAACCGGGGCTTCAAAAATGTTTTGAATGCCACGGAGCATATAAGATGTTCCTAAAAGTTGAAATTGGTATTTCATACTCATGCCCGTATCAAGAGGTATGAGACCTCTGAAAGTACTTTGCCTACAAGATGGAGGAGAATAGCTCAACTAGTGAGCATGTGCTCAGATTGTGTGGGTACTACAATTGCTCGAATCAAGTGGGATTTAATCTTCTGGATAAGATAGTAATTGACAAAGTATTCTAGTCACTATCTCCAAGTTACTAGAACTTCGTGATGAACTATAATATGCAAGGGATGACAAAAGTAATTCTCGAGCTCTTCACGATGCTGAAATCGACGAAGGTAGAAATCAAGAAAAACATCAAGTGTTGACGGTTGACAAGACCACTAGTTTCAAGTAAAAAGGGCAAAGGAAAAGAAAGGGAACTTCAAGAAGAATGGCAAGCAAGTTGCTACTCCCATGAAGAAACCCAAAGCTAGATCCAAGCATGAAACTGAGTGCTTCTACTGCAAAGGAAATGGTTACTGGAAGTGGAACTATCATAGAAACTTGGTGGATAAGAAGGATTGAAAAGTGAACAAAGCTATATTTGATATACATGTTATTGATGTGTAGTTTACTAGTGTTTATAGCAACCCCTCGGTATTTGGTACTTGTTCAGTTGCTAAGAGTAGTAACTCAAATCGGGAGTTGCAGAATGAACATAGACTAGTTAAGGGTGAAGTGACGATGTGTTGTCGAAGTGGTTCCAAGATTGATATGATCATCATCGCACACTCCCTATACTTTAGGGATTAGTGTTGAACCTAAATAAATGTTGTTTGCTGTTTGCGTTGAGCATGAATATGATGTGATCATGTTTATTGCAATATGTTTATTCATTTAAAGTCAAAGAATAATCGTTGTTCTGTTTACATGAATAAAACCTTCGATAGTCATACACCCAATAAAAATAGTTTGTTGGATCTCGATCGTAGTGATACACATATTCATAATACTGAAGCCAAAAGATGCAAAGTTAATAATGATAGTGCAACTTATTTGTGGCACTACCGTTTTAGGTCATATTGGTGTAAAGCGCATGAAGAAACTCCATGCTGATGGGCTTTTGGAATCACTTGATTATGAATCATTTGATGGTTGGAAACCATGCCTCATGGGCAACATGACTAAGACTCCGTTCTCCGAAACAATGGAGCGAGGAACTGACTTATTGGAAATAATACATACTGATGTATGCGGTCCGATGAGTGTTGAGGCTCGCGCTGGTATAGTTATTTGTTAACCTTCACAGATGATTTTAAAAGATATGGGTATATCTACTTGATGAACCATAAGTATAAAACATTTGAAAAGTTCAAAGAACTTCAGAGTGAAGTGGAAAATCATCGTAATAAGAAAATAAAAGCTTCTACAATCAGATTGCGAAGGCGAATATTTAAAGTTCCGAGTTTGGCCTTTAATTAAAACAATGTGAAATAGTTTCACAACTCACGTCACCTAGAACACCACATCGTAATGGTGTGTCCGAACGTCGTAACCGCACTTTATTAGACATGGTGCGATCTATGATGTCTCTTACCGATTTACCACTATCTTTTTGGGGTTATGCATTAGAGACAGCTGCATTCACGTTAAATAGGGCACCATCTAAGTACGTTGAGATGACACCGTATGAACCGTAGTTTGGCAAGAAACCTAAGCTGTTGTTTCTTAAAGTTTGGGGCAGCGACGCTTATGTGAAAAAGTTTCAACCTAATAAGCTCCAACCCAAATCGGAGAAATGTGTCTTCATAGGATACCCAAAGGAAACTATTGGGTACACCTTCTATCACATATCCAAATGCAAGATATTCGTTGCTAAAAATGGATACTTTCCAGAGAAGGAGTTTCTCTCGAAAGAAGTGTGTGGGAGGAGAGTGGAACTTAATGAGGTAATTGTACCTTCTCCCGAATTGGAAAGTAGTACATCACAGAAAGTAGTTCTAGTGATTCCTACACCAATCAATGAGGAAGCTAATGATGATGATCATGAAACTTCAGATCAAGTTTTTACTGAACCTCGTAGGTCAACCAGAGTGTGTTCCGCACCAGAGTGGTACGGTAACCCGGTTCTGGAAGTCATGTTACTAGACCATGATGAACCTACGAACTATGAGGAAGCGATGATGAGCCCAAATTCCGCAAAATGGCTTGCGGCCATCAAATATGAGATGGGATCCATGTATGAGAACAAAGTGTGGACTTTGGTTGACTTGCCCGATCATCGGCAAGCCATTGAAAAAATAAATGGATCCTTAAGAGGAAGACTGACGTCGATGGTAATGTTACTGTCTAGAAAGCTCCACTTGTTACGAAAGGTTTTCGACAAGTTCAAGGTGTTGACTACGATGAGATTTTCTCACTCGTAGCGATGCTTAAGTCTGTCCGAATCATGTTAGCAATTGCCGCATTTTATGAAATCTGGCTAATGGATAACAAAACTGCGTTCTTTAATGGATTTATTAAAAAAGAGTTGTATATGATGCAACCAGAAGGTTTTGTGAATCCTAAAGGTGCTAACAAAATGTGCAAGCTCCAGCGATCCATCTATGGACTGGTGCAAGCATCTCCGAGTTGGAATATAAGCTTTGATAAGTTGATCAAAGCATATAGTTTTATACAGACTTGCGGTGAAGCCTGTATTTACAAGAAAGTGAGTGGGAGCACTACAGCCTTTCTGATAAGTATATGTGAATGACATATTGTCGATCGGAAATGATGTAGAATCTTCGGGAAAGCATAAAGGAGTGTTTGAAAGGAGTTTTTCGAAGAAAGACCTTGGTGAAGCTGCTTACATATTGAGCATCAAGATCTATAGAGATAGATCAAGACGCTTGATAAGTTTTTTCAATGAGTACATACCTTGACAAAGTTTTTGAAGTAGTTCGAAATGGAACAGTGAAAGAAAGAGTTCTTGCCTGTGTTGCAAGGTGTGAAGTTGAGTAAGACTCAAAGCCCGACCACAACAAAAGATCGAGAATGAAAGTCATTCCCTATGCCTCAGCCATATGTTCTATAAAGTATGTCACGCTGTATGCCAAACCTATTGTATATTTGTATGCACTCCCTTATTTTGGCAAGGGAGTACAATTTTGATCTAGGATTAGATCACTTGACAGAGGTCAAAATTATCCTTAGAGGACTAAGGAAATATTTCTCGGTTAAGGAGGTGATAAAGAGTTTGTCGTAAAGAGTTACGTCAATGCAAGCTTTGACAACGATCTGGATGACTCTGAGTCTCGATCTGGATACATATTTGAAGTGGGAGGATTTAGCTAGAGTAGCTCTGTGCAGAGCATTGTAGACATAGAAATTTGCAAAATACATACAGATCTGAATGTGGCAGACCCATTGACTAAACCTCTCTCACAAGCAAAACATGATCACACCTTAGTACTCTTTGGGTGTTAATCACATGGCGATGTGAACTAGATTATTGACTCTAGTAAACCTTTTGGGTATTGGTCACATGGCGATGTGAACTATAAAGTGTTAAATCACATGAGGATGTGAACTATTGGTTTTAAATCACATGGAGATGTGAACTAGATTATTGACTCTAATGCAAGCGGGAGACTGAAGGAAATATGCCCTAGAGGCAATAATAAAGTTATTATTTATTTCCTTATATCATGATAAATGTTTATTATTCATGCTAGAATTGTATTAACCGGAAACTTAGTACATGTGTGAATACGTTGACAAATAAATTGTCACTAGTATGCCTCTACTTGACTAGCTCGTTAATCAAAGATGGTTAAGTTTCCTAGCCATAGACATGAGTTGTCATTTGATGAACGAGATAACATCATTAGAGAATGATGTGATTGACTTGACCCATTCCGTTAGCTTAGCACTTGATCGTTTAGTATGTTGCTATTGCTTTCTTCATGACTTATACATGTTCCTATGACTATGAGATTATGCAACTCCCGAATACCGGAGGAACACTTTGTGTGCTATCAAACGTCACAACGTAACTGGTTGGTTATAAAGATGCTCTACAGGTGTCCCCGATGGTGTTTGTTGAGTTGGCATAGATCAAGATTAGGATTTTTCACTCCGATTATCGGAGAGGTATCTCTGGGCCCTCTCGGTAATGCACATCGCACTATAAGCCTTGCAAGCAACGTGAAAAATGAGTTAGTTGCGGGATGATGCATTACGGAATGAGTAAAGAGACTTACCGGTACCGAGATTGAGGTAGGTATGATGATACCGACGATCGAATCTCGGGCAAGTGACATACCGATGACAAAGGGAATAACGTATGTTGTTATGCGGTTTGACCGATAAAGATCTTCGTAGAATATGTAGGAGCCAATATGAGCATCTATGTTCCGCTATTGGTTATTGACCGGAGATGTGTCTCAGTCATGTGTACATAGTTCTCGAACCCATAGGGTCCGCACGCTTAACATTCGATGATGATTTGTATTATGAGTTATGTGATTTGATGACCGACTTTTGTTCGGAGTCCCGGATGAGAACACGGACATGACGAACATTCTCGAAATGGTCGAGACATAAAGATCGATATATTGGAAGGCTATATTCGGACATCGGAAAGGTTCCGAGTGATTTGGGTATTTTTCGGAGTACCGGAGAGTTACGGGAATTCGTGTTGGGACTTAATGGGCCATATGGGAAAGAAGAGAAAGGCCTCAAGGGTGGTCGCGCCCCTTCCCCATGGACTGGTCCGAATTGGACTAGGGAAAGGGGGCGCCCCCTTCCTTCCTTCTCCTAATCCCTTCCCTTTTTCCTATTCCCTATGGGAGGTGGAATCCTACTAGGACTTAGGACTCCACACTTTGGCGCGGCCTGTGAGGGCCGACCTCCTCCTCCCTCCATCCTATATATATGTGGCCAGGGGGCACCCCATGAACACACAAGTTGATTTTAGCCATGTGTGGTGCCCCTCTCCACATATAGACATATCGGTCATATCGTTGCAGTGCTTAGGCGATGCCCTGCGTCGGTAGCTTCATCATCACCGTCACCACGTCGTCGTGCTGACGAAACTCTCCCATGACGCTCAACTGGATCAAGAGCTCGTGGGACGTCATCGAGCTGAACGTGTGCTGAACGCGGAGGTGCCATATGTTCGGTGCTTGGATCGGTTGGATCACGAAGACGTTCGACTACATCAACCGCGTCACTAGACACTTCCCCTTTCGGTCTACGAGGGTACGTAGACACTCTCTCCCCGCTTGTTGCTATGCTTGTTCTAGATAGATCTTGCGTGATCGTATGAAAATTTCCGAATACTACGTTCCCCAACAGTTAGGGCTGCCATTGTCCTCGGCTTTTCCTATCCGAGGTGTCTGGCTAGCCATTCGACCCGGACACTGTGTTTGAAGGCCACTAAGGATTCGGTGTCCGGACAGTCGACGATTTGGTTCTTCTTAGTGAGAAACAGATTCCAAAGCTTACGGGCTGACTCCCCGGGTTGTTGGATGATGCGACTTAGATCGTCAGCATCTGGGGGCCGGACATAGGTCCCTTGAAAATTGGCCCGAAAAGCATCCTCAAGTTCTTCCCAACTCCCAATGGAGTTCTCTGGGAGGCTGTTTAGCTAGTGTTGAGCTGGTCCTTTCAGCTTGAGGGGTAGGTATTTAATGGCGTGGAGATCATCTCCGCGAGCCATGTGGATGTGAAGGATGAAGTATTCTATCCAGATGGCAGGATCCATCATTCCATCGTACGCCTCGGTATTCACGGGTTTAAACCGTTATGGAAAATCATGATCCAGCACCTCATCGGTCAAGCACAGAGGGTGTGCGGCACCTCTGTATTTTTCTATATCATGGCGTATGTCCGATGGTTGTGATGTTCGGTATTGACCCCGAACTGGTATGTGACCCGCACGATTGGCTTGATAGCCACCGTCCCGTGCGGGAGCACGGTCCCTAGATCAATAGATGGATCTGGTCTTGCCGGCCTTGTTGTTCAGCTCCTCACAGAAATCGTGTTTCTGGACTTGAGTCGCATCCTCCTTTCCTTTACGGGGTGGGGGCGCGGGCTTGTGTACGCCGTTGCTAGCCACTCTGTCCTGTCCGCGAGGCGGTCGATCCAGCTTATCAGTGGTGTGATTCTTCGGCGGTATGGGCGCAGTGGCCTCGTCGTCGAATTCGGGCAGCAATTTACGCTTAGGATAGCCTTTGGTTTGGCGATTGTAGCCACATTTTTGCTCAGCATCTAGCACTTCGTTCCATCTATCATTGAGCATGTCCTATGTGTCTCGAAGCCTTCTCTGATGCTTTTGAAGGCCCCTTGCGGTGGCAATAAGCCTCCAATGGAAGCGCCTTTGTCCTACGGGTTCTTCTGGGATGATGTATTCATCATCGCCCAGGCTAACATCCTCTTCGAAGAGTGGTTCATAATTATTGTCCTCGGCATCATTGTCATCAGACAGCGGTTTCGGACTATGTTCGCCGTCCTCTCGCTCGTCCTTCTCCATCACTGGGTCTGTGGGGTCTTTGGCTTGCTCTGGACTGTCACCATTATTGGTGATAGTGTTGCTATCTTTTCCTTTACGGGATTTAGTTCGGCGCTTTGGACGCCGACGTTTGGGAGGTTCTTCGACAAGCTTGTCCTTTAAGGGATCGTTTTTGCTGTCGTCCTCCTTCTCCTTAGGTATATCCACCATATACACGTCGTATGAATACGTAGCTGTCCATCGCCCGGTTACGGGCCGGTTTTGGTATGGATCTGCTATGGCTTCGATGTCCATCCCTTCGAAGTCTTCGGAAGCATAGTCAAGTAGATCATTTAGATCTTTGACCGTGGCTAGCTACCAAGTGGGTGGTGGGTGGGGAGCGGAATTGTCCATCAGCGTCCAGCTCGAACTAGATATAATTCGTCTGCGTGTCCCCAGCTAAGGAGAGGGATTTCAACGATTTTCACATGTCGCCAAAGGGTGAGTGCTGGAAAATATCTGCAGCACTGAGTTCGGCGATAGACGCCTGATCGAGCTTGAAGGGCGTAGATGCGCATGATTCGGATCCTGAGGCTGAAGACGAGTCCTTAGTTCTGATAACATAGATCCTGCTCGAAGTCGGGTCCATATGCGGCTCCAACACTGTTGAGTCTGCGGCTTTGGGGGCGGAGTTGAGCTTCCCGTCCTCGGATGACGCGATCTATTCCGGATCTAGGGCCAGAACTGTTACAGGTGCTATTTCCTGATCCGATGACAGAGTTAGGTCGTGTTCATCATGATGGCGGGGAGAGGTCGTCGTGGGCTCAAATCCGTCAAAGATCAAGTCTCCGCGGATATCAGCAACGTAGTTTAAGCTTCTAAACCTGACTGGATGGCGAGGGGCGTAGCTCTCAACCTGCTCGAGGTGGCCTTCAGTGTTGGCACGGAGCAGGAACCCACCGAACATGAAAAGTTGTCTGGGAGGGAAGATTCCCTCGGTGTTGCCGTCATGGTTGATGACACGATCCATCAGTCCTTTTGTCGACGACATAGTGGAACTCTCAATGAAAGCACCAATGTTAGTGTCAAAACCGGCGGTTCTCGGGTAGGGGGTCCCGAACTATTGGTCTAAGGATTGATGGTAATAGGAGGCTGGGGATATGATGTTTATCCAGGTTCAGGCCCTCTCGATCGAGGTAATACCCTACTTCCTGCTATATTAATATGGATGAATATGATTACAAGAGTTGATCTACCTCGAGAACGTAACAGCTAAACCCTAGAGTCTAGCCTATGAGGATTTGTGATTCTCTATTAGCCTCTACAGACTAAACCCTCAAGTTTATATATACGCCGGAGGGGCCTAGGGTTTGTACATAACCATCATGCAGAGGAAGGAAATATTATACCTGAACCTAAAACTTGCCTTTATATGAATACAGGAGTCCTATCCCGATACGAGAGACGATCTTCAACAATGATCTTCATGGCCCACCAGTCTGGCCCACCATGAGTTATCTGGCCGCATGAGGACCCCTCAATCCAGGACTCCCTCATCTGCCATGTCCAATACAACCAGGCGAGCTGCAAACGCCATCGGGTGAACGACTCTACACACATGTAAGTTTTTGTCCTGAAATAATAATAATATTTACAGTCCATTCAGATAACATTGAAGTGCACACTAATATTTCTTGTGAGGTTTGGCCTAACATCTAATACAGTCAATTCGTCTGAAAGCTTAGGAACATTGCAGTGCTATATTAAACTCGTATGCACTCCTCGTATTTGAAATAGAACCGAACAATTTATCTCATAGAGCATTGCACTTGAAACATGCCGCTGAACCTCATACCTGCCGCTGGAATGAAGTTCACCACGTACGACAAAGCATGGGACTTTGACAACACTTATGCAAGATATGCAAGGTTTGGCATACGCAAGAGGGCAAAAGACAAGACAAATGCCTACATTGTCTTCTCAAGAGAAGAGACGCACAAGCAGACTGTGTCAGATTATGATCGGAAACGTGAGAAGACATAAAAAAGGATTGACCTTAAGGCAAAAATAAGAGTCAAAAAGAGGAAGGATGGCAAATTTGTGATAGAAATGGTTGAACTAAATCACAATCACAAGATGCTGAAAAGTCCTCGGATGCTTTTGCACATGCGCTCGCACAAAAGAGATGATCCTTTGATTGACCAGTTAGTGAAGGACATGCAGCTGGACAACCACACACATGCACAGATGATGATAACGCTGTCGCGTATGTCCGGTGGCCTGCAGTACATGGGACATACTAGCCGTGACTGGGTAAACAAGTAAGCACGTCACAGAGCATATCGCTTGAGCATTCTGTCGGTAATTATTTCCTGTAGGATGAGATGAGTTTGCATTGCATGCAGGAAACAAAATTTTGCCGGAGAAGAGTCCCAAGATGACGTCAAAAAACTTCTGGATTTGTTCGAAAAGATGCAGAAGATAAACCCAGAGTTTTTCTATTATTATGACGGTGATGCAGATAACCGTGTAACAAATGTCTTTTGGGCCAACGCTAGTTGCAAAGGATCGTATGAAGATTTTGGAGACTGCATTACATTTGATAAGACATATAAAACTAAAAAATTCCACATGCTACTCGGAGTCTTCATGGGAGTGAACCATCATCTACAGAGCACCATATTTGTTGTTGCCCTCGTGCGAGATGAAACAATACCGTCGTTCGATTAGGTTATCAAAACATTTCTGAGGTGTATGAACAACAAGCCGCCAATCTTCATGTTCACAGGTAGAAAAAACAACACATTTATAATTACATTTGCTTGGTACACTTATATTTCTTCCGTCTATCTTACGCACAAATAACTTAAAAACACTATTTGTACCTTCTCAGACCAGTGTTCTTCGATGAAGGTAGCATTAAAAACTATCCTCCCAGATACACTACATAAGTTGTGTTGGTGGCATACCATGAAGATGTACAAATACCACCTTGCCTTGCTGTATAAGGCGCACAAGAAACTAAAGGATGACCTCAATGCGGTACTGAACCACCCACTAATGCTGTCAGAATTTGAACGGGCACGAAGGACGTCATTCAGAAATACAACTTGCAAAAGGATGAAGTGATGAATTCATTGTGGGATGACAGGCGCGAGTGGATCTCGGCTTACTACAAGGAAAATTTCTGTGCTCGGATGATTTACACACAGAGAAGCGAGAGCATGAACCTCATACTAAAGGAAAACTTTGTCAAAGAGAAGCATGATCTCCATCTGTTTGCTCAGCAGGTGGACAAGTGCATTCAGAATAGGAAGGCCGTCGAGCACGCAGAGACAGTAGCAAATGAGGTAAACAAAATGTCCACCAAAAACTACTAAATATAACTACAAAAAGAAACGAATTTTTCATTTCTCTAGTTCGTAACACTGCATTTCTGATCATGCAGTCAGAGGTAAAGACAACAACCCAGTTTGGGTTTGAAGTTCATCTATCAAAAGTGTATACAAGGGTAGTGTTTGCAGATTTCAAAGAAACACTCTACCACAACACTGCATTCAGAGCAGAACGGTGTCCTGAGAACCTGACAAAGTATCTCGTACACCACTACAATAGATCGGATGCATTTGACTCGGCAAGGCATAATTTCCATGTGGTCGCCGATGACGAGAAAGGTGTCTAAGAATGTGAGTGCAAACTCTAGACACACATAGGTGCGACTCGCTAGCAAAAAAAAATCCTAATTTCTAATAGTCATGCACAAAAGTTCACTTACTGAACTTTAAAAGTCCACATGCATGAGTAATTCACCAAACCAAGTGAAGTTCACTTCCTTAAAATGAACAAAGAACGAGAAAAATATGTGTTTATTAATTTCATGTAGTTCACTTACAAAAGAAAGAAATCATGTGTTGTCTACATGTATGTTTTGCATCCATGTGTTATGCATGCTTTCTCATTTGAGAGTACTCAAGATTCCTGAGGTGTACATCATGAAAAGATACACCTGGAATGCAAGATCAAATGCAATGTTTGACAAAAGAGACTACGAACAAACAACACCATATGGAAGCTCGCTTTTTTACCGTAGAAAATTGCTGACAGATACAACAATGGACCTTGCAAATAGAGCGACAAGGTTCGACGATGGGTGCCACAAACCATTGTCTGGTATGAGAGCACGGATTGATGAAGTTGATGTGCTGAATGAAGAAGAAGAAGAAGAAGATGCAAAACGAAAGAAAGCAGAGAAATCTCAACATGACAATAATGCCGATCAAGTAGAAAATGCCGAACACAGCGCAACTGGCGCTATCAAAAAAGAAACAATTCTTCCACCTCATGTTTCAAACACAAGAGGAAGGAAGAAAGTGGCGACGCAACCTAGAAAAAGGTTGCATGCAAGGAGAAAAATGATGACAAACAGTAAGCCACATCCTAAGCTGGACAATGATGGTCACCCACTGGGAATAAGAAAGTGCAAGAATGTAATGAAATCAGCGGCCACAATTCCAGGACATGTACAAAAAGACATGAACAAGAAAACCGAGGACATGGCGATGCACAACCAAACATAAATTCCACTCACAACAATAAGAAATGGATGAAACCGAGGCGTTGAAGCATCTGTAAAAAGAGGAAGATACACAATTCAAGAACCTGCCCCAAAAGAACAAGATCAGAAAATGAGGAAGACGAAGAAGATGAAATCACAGAAGAAGATGTTGACACAACTGAAGAAGAAATGGCTTATGAAGAAGCAGATGAAGAAGAGGAGGAGGAATAAGAAGAGAGCGAAGAGGACGAAGAACGTGAAGAAACTAAAGAAATAGAGGCTTATGAAGAAGCAGATGAAGAAGAGAAGGAAGAGGAAGAAGAGAGTGAAGAGGACGAAGAACATGATGAAACAATGCCCACAAGACCACCAAACAAAAGACAGAAAACACAAGGCAATGCTGCCGTATAGAAACAACCGAGAATGACACCACATACAAAAAATAGGTAGGAGCAAAGAAGGACGCAGTTCACAGCGCTGGAAAACAGAAGCCACCATCAACCAACACGCAAGGAGCAAAGAAGGATGCAGTTCACATCGCTGGAAAACATAAGCCGCCATCAACCAGCACGCGAGGAGCAAAGAAGGATGCAGTTCACAGGGTTGGCAAACAAAAGCCGCCATCAACCAACGCATGAGGAGTTACAAACACAACGGTGCAAAGACAAGAACCAGCAACACCACCACGGAATCAAAAGAAAGTGCGACATTAGACACGCTCCAGTCACCGCGAAGAAGCAACAGGTTAACGACCAAATAGATGAAGTTCAATAAATTAATCATATGCATGGCAGTTTGCTTATCTGTAAGACTTATTTATCAGTTTAAATTTTGTGTAAACACAAATTTCCCGCTGACTATGAGTTCTTCAACTAAATCTTATCAAGAGAAATGATGTATAGAGTGAACCATATATATAGCAGTCTAGAGTAAACATTGACACATTTTGATCCACAACCCATAAAAACATGCAGTTAGCTAACTGGCAGCACAAAGTTTTGACTTATAATTAAAGCGGTTCATATCACAAAAGTACTTATTACAGAACACATCAAAAGATGAAGCGTTCAATATGCAAAAGTACTTTTTACAAATTAACCACATAACCTTAACCAATAACGTCAAACGTGATTCTAACCATACGATCCTCAAGTTCAAAGAAGTTGAGGACAACAACTTGCTCAGACTTCAGGCCACTATCAATGACAAATTCCTTCCAGCCTTTCTACAGATACAGCCGCCCGTCAATGCCTACACGGTACTTTTCTGGTTTCAGGTGTCCATTGCCAATAACAACTTGGAGAATACCCTTCTTCTTGAGCCGGAGATACCTAACAGCTCGTTCGGGGATTTTCTGCAAAAAATATTAAAATAGTTTGGCGACGAAACTAGCACTACAGTTCTCATACTTTGCATAGAGCAGTAAAAACCTACAAATAGTAATGACACGAGCTAGATGAAGTGCACAACAGTCCAACAAGTAGTATAGATAAAATGCAATCTAATATGCAATACGGAACCTACAAACATGCAGTACGCTTCTTACTATCATGCAGTTCTTGAGACTAGCTGCATGCAGTACACACTTTACAAGCGGGGAAACTATGGAAACTAGTAGTGCTCATCTAATTTCTAAGCAGTTCACATATTGTAACCATGCAAAGTAAAACACGAGCTCCATGCACACAAGCAAAAGTTAAAAACAAGATATAAGTACACAGTGCAGTACACTTCAATAATACAAAATAAGTGCGTTCCGAAAATACTAGAAGTTCAGACGAGTATGGAATTATACAAAAAAAAAATAGAAAACACAAAGAAAAATTCAGATCAAGTGAAAAATATCATCTTGTAGTGAGTCTAAACAGCTGTTGGCGTAAGCTGATGGACAAAAGGACTTGTTCGGCTAAGGCCACAGCGAAGCAGGGCAGAATAGAACGCAACAACGTTGATGTGGCCCATATCCAATCCTTCCGTGAATACTGTACCATGTGCAAGCTACTCCGCTCAACCAGCTCGGCATAAGACCTTGCACCCAGGACGAGCACGATGGGCCTGCGAGCAAGCTGAGCAATTGCAGTGTGTTGCCACACAACAACCATGGCCGCAACAGGAGAGGTTCGCGCAGGGGCCTGGAGCCATCGCAACAAAAAACCTAGAAAATGAAAAAAAGAGGCTAGAGAAAGGAGAAAAGTTGCGGCTAGAGGAGAAATGAACTGCAAAGGAAGGGTTGAAGTTGGCCTACATTTATAGAAGAGGAATACAAAAAGGTCAAAACTAAAAATTAAAGGGGAGTTCATGAAAATTATGTTACCAAGAATGAAGGACAATAGATGAAGGCTTATGTTACCAAAGAAAAAGGACGCAAAAAGGTGTACTTTGACTACAACACTTCCCACGAACTAAGTGCAGATCATTAAATAAATATTTCTAAAAAATTATAATCCGCAGACCATTCTGAATAAAAGTGAATGCAGTTCTCCAAGTAATACGAGGAAATTCACAATATGTGTGCGTGAAGTGTAGTAAATGCTCAAAATGAAACACAAGAGAAGCACATTCACGCAGTGCACAACATAGAATTAGTGCACCTGACGCAGTCCTTAAATGTAAGTCATGCAGTCCGTAACGTTGGTACAAAAAGTCACAATTTTGGCACAAAAAAGGATGCACGCAGTGCAAAATGTGTACACCTACAACACATGACTATGACGAATGCAGTGCGCACATACCCAACAAAGCAGTGCACACTCGTACACTAGAAAAAGGATATGTAAGAGGAACAAAAATAAAGAAAAATGCGACTAGCATGTAGTGCACAAAAATGTAGTGAAAAAATGTGTAGTGCAGAATGTGTGCACATGCAGTACAAAAACCTGATGAATGTAGTACAAGATGATTTACTAAGGAGCGCACTAAGATAGAAAAAATTGACCACCCAGGTGCAACCGGCCCCAACCAGTCTCGTAGTAGGTCTACGCCCACAGCAGGCGAGTCGTTTTGAGCCACGATGCATGAGGCCGGGCACACATGGGCACACATGTCAGAGAGATAAGTGCAGCGAGCGCCGTGTATAAGCGCCCAAACAATTAACCAGAGGAGTTCTATAGGGCTGCCTCGCCAACGCTTATAATCAGGTCAAGCGCGCTCTCTGCGAGCGAGGTGGGACTAAACATTAGGGCGCACACAAAGCACACTGGGAACAAGCCGTGCTAACAGGCCGACTTGGGCCGAATGCATCTTACACCCCAACGGACCCAACAAATTCTCACAGCCCAAAACAAACAAGCCCAACGATGCATAAATAGCACGCAACTCGAGTACCCTCCCACCTAAAAAATGCAGTCCGCTGTGCAGTTTGGTATGGGATAGAAGATGTGCTGTCAATTAAGCATTGCAGTTCGCTTAGACGATTGTTTTGTCCAGCCAATCAAGAACACTACCATGGCTAGCCCGCGTCAAACCGACTCCCCAACTTGGCGAATCTTTTCTCTTGGCTACAACGGCACAATTCCCCATCACATCCTGGCTTGGTTGACAGGCGCACGGGGTGTGGCAGGGGGGCCACGGGGAGTGACGGACTCGCCTACACACGCGGCACCGCGCACGCCGCGTCACCACCTGCTCTGGCTCGTTCTAGGCTTGGCCTCGCAGGGGGTTGGGATGGCGGTCACGACCCCCCTCCCACCCCCTTGCTCGGCCTCGTGCTAAGGCACACAGTGCGCTTGGTTGACAGGCGCAGTGCGGACATTCTGTTTTTCCAATCTTGGGACGCACGCAACCCTAGAGCCACACCCCTAAGATAGACAGAGAGGCGACGGGGTGTCACGGACTTGCCTACGCATGCGGTGCCACGGCACGCCGTGTCGCCGTATGCTCTAGCTCGTTCGAGGCTCGGCCTCAGAGGCGCGTTACCCGGGGGGG
>LR738713.1:82840380-82855095 GCA_902687465.1 Secale cereale
GTATATATATAGACACACACACACACACACATATATAGGGTGGGTCTATTCTGCTAACACCCCTTAAGAGTCTTATTCTGCAAACAGTTTCGGACCGCAGATGACTCCTAAACCGAACCACTTTATAATTAAAAAAGGACAGACCACCCCACACAACCCACCTCCACCCACAAACCTCTCCCAGCAATCCCCATATCCTTCCTCCGGTGAACCACCCCTGCACACACCCGCCCGACGCGGCCTCCTCATCGGCGCCACCTTCCTCTCCCCGGCCCCGCGCCCTCCATCCCGGCGCCACCTTCTTCTTCTTCCCCGTCGTTGTTGCCTCTTCCTAGGCACCGCCGCGCACCCAGTCGTGTGTCAACAGGGGAGCGCCCACGCCGCCACGCTCGTACCTTCCCTCGCCACCACCCAAGGTGCAGGCGTTGCTCCATGGCGGCTGGATCCACCATATCGAATCGGCCTCCATGGCAGCCGGATCCGCCGCCCCAGCAGCACGGGGGTCAACTCCAACCTCACCCATTGCACGTCCCTCGACCTCTGCCCTTCATCCCCACCTGCTAACGCGCAGCCGCGCCCGATATTCTGGTGACTGGGCACCTCCTTTCTCGTCGGCAACCACCTGGGCCATGCCTCTCCCGCTACACACCAGGTGAAACAATGACGACCACGGCCTCCTACCCTGGATCCATCGGCTGTCGTGCTAGATCCGCGAGCCCGCAGCTAGATCCGTGAGCCTCGGCCACGGAGTCCCGCCTACCCCGCCCCTCGTCCACTCCACCGATTCCGATGGTGGCTGGGCGGCGATGTTTGATTTTTTTCAGGTGGCTTGTGTTCAGATTCGCACTATAGTGCTATTCCCCTTTTGCCTCGCTCTGAACATGGCCATCGTGAAGTTTGGCATCCCCCAATAGTAGGAGTTTGCAGGTCATCGGCGTTGGTCATCTATGTTTTCGTGATTTGCTCCTCTTTGACTGTCTATGGATGTGCAGTGCGGTCAAGCCATGTGTGCGGTTTAGCCTCGCGAGTGCTGCAGGTCGGCAACTGTGGCCGTGCGCTTTGTGCTGTTCGTGGAGCCTTTCTTCTTTTAATTTTGTTTGATGGCTTGATATGTAAAATTTGTAAATTTTATTTCGTAATTGTTGGAAAAGCAATGCAGTTTGTTTGAGCTCAGCGTGTAGTGCATCTGGAACCCTCGAGCAATGTGCCCCACGCCTTCGAACGGTTATTCCATGAGCGCCACGGCCCCTCTACAATTCATGCTACAACAATTGGAGCTGACTTTGTAATACTTTTTATATGATGCCGTCCACTGACCTCGTCCTTGCAGTACAAACTTGTTGATGAAAAAATAGTGTTAGTGAAAGCCCTCCTCTTGTGTTAAAAACACAGTGACACAGAATGCATGTAGTCCCCTTTTGACGACATTGTAGTGCGTTTTGACCTTGTCTGCGATTCACTCTCAATAATAAGAATGGTGCACTCTTGTTAAATAAAAAAGTTAGAGAAAATGACAAGTGAATCATGCAGTCCGTTTGCCTCTCTGATGTAGTGCAGTATTCAGACTGAAGCAGTGTAGTTTTCTGTCCGATGCAGTGCGGCTCATTGATTTTGGGGTCGTGAAAAACAGACTGTCCGCATTTTGGTAATTTGGAAACTGCTCTTAAACCATAATGAATTAGAGAGAGTTCTCTACATGCAAAAGTTGCGACTCGTCGATATCTTTCCAACGGCATATCCTTTGCATCATTCCGATGAACGGTTTGAACAATTTTAGGAGAAAATGTTCGTTGTCAGTCACCGACAGCCGCACCGTTTTCAAAATTAACTTAAAATCGTAAGGATCTCAAAAACATTTCAACATATGAAAGTTGCGCCTCGTCCATAGCTTTTCAATAGTATATTACACGCGTCGTTTCGACAAACGTTAGAAAACTAGAGCGAAAACAATACCGAAAAATTGAAACAATTCGAAAAACACAATTCCGTGATTTAGTAAAGTTGAAAGTTCTCTTAAACCGTAATGAATCAGAAAAAATAATACATACAAAAAAGTTGCACCTCGACGATATCTTTCCAACGGTGTATCATTTCCTTCATTCGGACGAGCGATTTAGAAAAGAAGCAAACAAAACTCTCGCTACCACTCGTCGTGCCAGCACCGGTTTAAAACTGCTCTTAAACCGTGAAGAATTTTGAAAACATTTCAACATAGTGAAGTTGTGCGTAATCCATAGCTTTTCAACAGTATATTACACGCCTCATTCTGATAAATGGTTATAAGGTTAGAGCAAAAAAGGTACTGAAAAAATACCGTGTATAGTTTTTTGGTGACGGGAAGTGCACTCGCATCGGTACTGCAGTGCTATTGCTTGAAATAATGACGTGCACTTCCATTGAGCGTGCAGTTCATAAGTGTTAGCAGATGACGTGCACTTCTGTTGAGCATGTAGTACAAAATTAGTAGAATAGTTATTCTGCTAACACTTCTGAACTGCATGCTCAACGGAAGTGCACATCATTTTTTGAACCAAATGTGCTGCGGTACTTTGGTGAGTGAACTTCCACACTGCACGCTCAACGCAAGTGCACGTATATATATATAGGGTGGGTCTATTATGATAACTCCCCTTAAGAGTCTTATTGTAATAACACCAGCCTTATTCTGCACATCCCCCCACCACATCGCCGCCGCCCCTCTCCTCCCGACCTTCTACCACGGCATCAGCCTGGAAGCGCCGTCGCCCCTCCCCTCCTGGCCTTCTTCTGTGGCGGCGGACTGGCAGCGATGCCGCCCCTCCCCTCCCTACTTTCTCCCGCGGCGGCGGCTTGGGAGTGCCACCGCCCCTTCCCTCTCGGCCTTCTTCCGCGGCAGCGGCCGGCAGCGACGCCGCCCCTCCCATCCAGGCCTTCTTCCGTGGCGGCGGCCAAGCAGTGCCGCCGCCCATCGCCTCTCGGCCTTCTTCCGCAGCAGCAACCGAGCAACACCTCCCCCACCAGCATATCGTCCTTCTTCCGCGGCAGCAACTCGGTTACGCCGCCACCGAACTCCTCCGGACCTGCAAATACCTGTACTTCATCAGATGTGGATTGGTGCTGCCTCGGCATCAAACCAACTCGAGCGAGGAGGACCGTCCACAAGGTTCCTTCATCCACGGCAGCTCCTTGGATTAAGTCTGCAATGACCTTCAAAGCAAATCCTCCGTCCCTGTTCACCATGAGCAACGTATAGGCCGCTGATGAACTTCTGAAGGGCAAGTGGACTGCACAGGCGAACGCGAAAGTTGTGCGGACGGACGAGAAGGGAACTTCCTCTTGCAAATGCAAGAAATCATTGGAACACGAGTTAAGCAGTAAACTTCCTCAACCATATCAGTTTAGTTATTCCAGACAAAGCAGTACATGCAGTCCAGTACACCTACAAAAACGATGCAGTGCGTTTGCTTCGGTTCGTTGTGGGAGAAAATGCAGTAAACTAGCTCGGTTATGCAGTACGCTTGTGTAGGTTCAATATGGACAGCGATGGAGTGCGGTTACTTCAGTTCACCTTGTGGGGTGATGCAGTCAGTGTGCAATACTTCGCCAGTACCATTTCAAACCCATTGCAATTCGCATGATTCAGTTCATTTAACCTGACAATGCAGCTCGGTCATTTTGTGTGCAGGAAATGATGTTCAGCAGATACAAAATGCCACGCACAATTGGCAACACTGAGAACAACAACTTTCAGAAGAGTAAAGCTTCTTTTGAAAGAGATACTGGCTGGGTTACCCTTGAGATTCCTCGAGGATTCTTCACGATAACAAACAGGGTGCAGTACTCTTTGGAAGAGGATTTTTTCTAGGAAGAAGAGGTAGTCGAAGACAACGATAATGTCACATTCGTCTAGGAGGGAACTCACCAATGGGATGATGAAGATGATGACGATGAAGATGAGCCAATAACAGTTCTCAACCCAGAGTATAAGCACAAGTTCACTACGTTTGGACAACATGTCCGAACAGACAATGATGATGCAGTTGACACTGCGACCACCAACGGTGCCTCGGTCAAAAGTCAATAGCAGGTACAAATCCTCCTCACTATTGCCGCCGCGAGATCCTCAACTACACAAATCTGCTATAACCCCACCATGTCCAATAAAACCCGGCGAGCTGCAAACACCATCGGGTGAACGACTCTGCACACATGTAAGTTTATGTTCTAAAAAAATAGTTGCAGTCCATTCATATAACATTGCAGCACACACTTATATTTCTTGTGAAGTTTGACCTAGCATCTAATACATTGGATTCTTCTGAAAACTTAGGAACATTCCAATGCTTTATTAAACTCGTATGCACTCCTCGTATTTAAAAAACATAACAAAACAAGTTATCTCATAGAGCATTGCGCTTAATGCAGGATAAAAACATGCCGTTGAACCTCATACCTGCCGCTGGAATGAAGTTCACCACGTACACTAAGGCATGGGACTTTTACAACAATTATGCAAGATGTGCAGGGTTTGGCATATGCAAGAGGGCAAAACACAGGACAAATGCCTACATTGTCTGCTCAAGAGAAGGGATGCACAAGCAGACTGTGTCAGGTTATCATCGGAAACGTCAGAAGACATAAAAAAGGATTGACTGCAAGGCAAATATTAGAGTCAAAAAGAGGAAGGATGGAAAATTTGTGATAGAAATGGTTGAACTCAACCACAATCACAAGATGCTGGAAAGCCCTGGGATGCTTTTGCACATGCGATCGCACAAAAAAGACCATCCTTTCATAGACCAGTTAGTGAAAGACATGCAACTAGACAACCACACACACGCTCAGATGATGTCAACGTTGTCGCATATGTCCGGTGGTCTGCAGTACATGGGGCATACTAGCCGCGACTAGGTAAACAAGTAAGCACATCACAAACCATATCGCTTGAGCATCCTGTCGGTAATTATTTCCTGTTTGATTAGATGAGTTTGCATTGCGTTTGAAAATACAGGAAACAAAAGTTTGCCAGAGAAGAGTCCCAAGATGACGTCAAGATTCTTGTGGATTTCTTCGAGAATATGCAGAAGATAAACCCAGAGTTTTTCTATGATTATGACATTGATGCAGATAACCATGTAAGAAACGTCTTTTGGGCCAACGCAAGTTGCAAAGGATCGTATGAAGATTTTGGAGACTACGTTACATTTGACACGACGTACAAAACTAACAAATTCCACATGCCGCTGGCAGTCTTCGTGGGAGTGAACCATCATCTACATAGAACCGTATTTGTTGTTGCCCTCGTGCGAGACGAAACAATACCATCGTTCGAGTGGGTTTTAAAAACATTTCTGAGGTGTATGAACGACAAGCCGCCAATCTGCATGCTCACAGGTACAAAAAAGAAAAAAGAAAACACCTGCATACTTACGTTTGTGTGGTGCACTTATATTTGTTCCATCTATCTTACACACACAAGCAACTTAATAAAAAACACTATTTGTGCCTTCTCAGACCAGTGTTCTTCGATGAAGGCAGCATTAAAAACTATCCTCCCACATACTCTGCATAAGTTGTGTCGGTGGCATAACATGAAGAAGTACAAAGACCACCTCGCCTTGCGGTATAAGGCGCACGAGAAACTGAAGGATGAACTCAATGCGGTGCTCAACCACCCACTAATGCCGTCAGAATTTGAACGGGAATGGAAGGACCTCATTTAGAAATACAAGTTGCAAAAGGACAAAGTGATGATTTAACTTTGGGATGACAGGCACGAGTGGATCTCGACTTACTACAAGGAAATTTTCTGTGATCGGATGACTTCCACACAGAGAAGCGAGAGCATGAACCACATACTGAAGAAAAACTTTGTCAAAGAGAAGCATGATCTCCATCTGTTTGCTCAGTAGTTGGATAAGTTTGTTTAGACTAGGAAGGCCGTCGAGCACGTAGAGACAGTAGCAAATGAGGTAAACAAAATGTCAATCAAAAACTGCTAAAATATAACTACAAAAACAAACAATATTTTCATTTCTCTTGTTCATAACAGTGCATTTCTGATCATGAAGTCAGAAGTAAAGACAACAACCCAGTTTGGGTTCGAGGTTCAACTATCAAAAGTGTATACAAGGGTAGTGTTTGCAGATTTCAAAGAAACACTCTACCGTAGCACTGCATTCAGAGCAGAACGGTGCCCTGAGAACCCGACAAAGTATCTCGTACACCACTAAAACAGATCGGATGCATTTGACTGGGCAAGTCATAATTTCCAAGTGGTCGCCGATGAACAGAAAGGTGTCTATGAATGTGATTGTAAACTCTGGACACACACAGGTGAGACTCCAATAAAAAAATCTAGTTTCTGATAGTCATGCACGAAAGCTCACTTACTGAACTCTAAAAGTCCACATGCATGACTAATTCACAAAACCAAATGAAGTTCACTTCTTTAAAATGAACAAATAAAGAAAAAAATGTGTTCATTAATTTCATGCAGTTCACTTACAAAACAAAGAAAACATGTGTTGTCTGCAGGGCTCTTTTGCGTCCATGTGTTATGCATGCTTTCTCATTAGAGAGTGCTCTGAGGTGTACATCATGAAAAGATACACCCGTAACGCAAGATCAAATGCAACGTTTGACAGAAGAGACAACGAACAAACAGCACCAGATGGAATCTTGCCTTTTTGCCGTACAAAATTGCTGACAGAAACAACAATGGACCTTCCAAACAGAGCGACAAGGTCCGACGTTGGGTGCCACAGAGCATTGTCTGGTATGAGGGCACTAATCGAGGAAGTTGATGTGCTCAACGAAGAAGAAGAAGAAGAAGAAGAAGAAGCAAAACTAAAGCAAGCAGAGAAATCCCAGCATGACAATAATGCCAAGCAAGTAGAAAATAATGAACAGAACGGAACTGGTGCTATCAAAAAAGAAACAATTCTTCCACCTCCTGTTTCCAACACAAGAGGAAGGAAGAAAGGGGCCGACACAACCTAGAAAAAGGTTGCATGCAAGGAGCAAAATGATGACAAAAATAGTAAGCCACAGCCTGAGCCAGAGAGTGATGGTCACCCACTAGGAATAAACAGGTGCAAGACATGTAATGAAGTCAGCGGCCACAATTCCAGGACATGTACGAAAAGACATGAACAAGAAAACAAAGGGCATGTCAATGCACAACCAAACATAAATTCCACTCACAACACTAAGAAATGGACGAAACCGAGACTTTGCAGCATCTGCAATAAGAGGACGAGGCACAATGCAAGAACCTGCCTCAGAAGAATAAGATCAGAAAGCGATGAATACGAAGAAGATGAAATCAAAGAAGTCGATGAAGAAGAGGAGGAAGAAGAGTGTGAAGAGGACGAAGAACATGAAGAAACTGAAGAAGCAGTGGCTTATGAAGAAACAGACGATGAGGATGAGGAAGAGAAAGAAGAGGAGGAAGAAGAGAGTGAAGAGGACGAAGAACATGAGGAAACAATGCCAACAAGAACACCACAAGGGAATGCTGCTGTGCAGAAACAACCGAGAACGACACCACTTTCAAAAAACAAGGTAGGAGCAAAGAAGAATGTAGTTCACATCACTGGAAAACGAAAGCAGCCATCAACAAGCACGCGGGGAGCAAGGAAGGATGCAGTTCACAGCACTCAAAAACAAAAGCCACAATCAACCAACACGCGAGGAGCAAGGAATTATACAGTTCACAACACTCAAAAACAAAAGCAGCCATCAACCAGCACGCGGGGAGCAAAGAACCATGCAGTTCCCATCACTGGAAAATGAAAGCAGCCATCAACAAGCACGCGGGGAGCAAGGAAGGATGTAGTTCATAGCACTCAAAAACAAAAGCCACCATCAACCAACACGCGAGGGTCTACAAACACAACAGTGCAGAGACAAGAACCAGCAACACCGCCATGGAAAAAAAAGTGCGACATTAGACACGCTCCAGTCACCACGGAGAAGCGGCAGGTTAACGACCAAATAGATGAACTTCGATAAATTAATCATATGCATAGCAGTTTGCTTATATGTATGACCTATGTATCAGTTTAAATTTTGTGTAAACACAAATTTCCCATTGACTATGAGTTATTCAACTAAACCATCTAAAGAGAAATGGTGTATAGAGTATAACATATATATAGCAGTCTAGAGTAAAACTTTGACACATATTAATCCAAAAACGATGTAAAAAAATAAAGTTAGCTCACTGGCAGCAGGAAGTTCAGAGTAATAATTGAAGTGGTTCAGATCACAAAAGTGCTTATTACAAAACACATCAAAAAGATGAAGCGTTTGACCATCAAAAGTACTTATTACAAATCAACCTCACAACCTTAACCAATCACGTCAATCGTGATTCTAACCATACGATCCTCAAGTTCAAAGAAGTTGAGGACAACTTGCTTAGAATTCAGGCCACTATCAATGACAAATTACTTCCACCCTTTCAGCAGACTCAGCCGCCCGTCAACGCCTACACGGTACTTGGCTGGTTGAAGGTGTCCATTACCAAGAACAACTTGGAGAATTCCCTTCTTCTTGAGCCGGAGATACCTAACAACTCGTTGGGGAATTTTCTGCAAAAAATCAGTACAGATTAAACGAAATCTAATGTGTAGTGCGGAACTTGCAAACAAGAATTATGCTTACAACTATTATGAAGTTCTTGAGTCTACCTGCATGTAGTACAAAACGTACAAGCGGGGAAAATTGTGGAAACTATTACTTCTCATCTAGCATCTAAGCAGTTCACATATTGTAACCATGCAAATAAACACGAACTCCATGCACACAAGCAAAAAAATAAAAACAAGATATAAGTACAAAGTGCAGTACACTTCAATAAAAAAATAAGTGCATTCCTAAAAAACTAGAAGTTCAGACTATTATGGAATTATACAAAAAAAATAGAAAACACAAAGAAAAATCAGATCAAGCGAAAAATACCATCTAGTAATGAGTCTCCACATCTGTTGGCGTAAGCTGATGGACAAAAGGACGAGTGCGGCCATGGCTAGGGCGAAACAGGGCAGAATAGAACGCAGAAACGTTGATGTGGCCCATATCCAATCCTTCTGTGAATACTGTGCCATACGCAAGCTGCTCCGCTCGCCCAGCTCGGCACAATACCTTCCCCCACGACGAGCACGACGGGCCTGCGAGCAAGCTGAGCAATCACAGTGCGTCGGCACACCACAACCATGGCCGCAGCAGGAGAGATTCGCGCAGGGGCCTGGAGCCATCGCAACAAAAAACTAGAAAAGGAAAAAATAAAGAGAGGCTAGAGAAAGGAGAGAAGTTGCGGCTAGAGGAGAAATGAACTGCAAAAAGGTAGGGTAGAAGTTTGCCTACATTTATAGAATAGGAATGCAAACAGGTCAAAACTGAAAATTAAAGGGGAGTTAATGAAAATTACGTTACCAAGAATGAAGGACAATCAATAAAGGTTTATGTTACCAAAGAAAAAAGTCTTACCAGGAAGTTCTACAAAGACTTTGACTGCAGAAATTCCCATGAACTAACCGCAGATCATTAAATAATAATTTTCTAAAAAATTATAATCCACGGACCATTTTACGTGTGCAGTTCCCCAAAGTCTTACCAGGAAGTTCACTATATGGTGCATGAAGTGCAGTACATGCTCAAAATGGAGCACAAAGAAAAGCACTTTCGCGTAGTGCACAAAAGCAGAATTAGTGCACCTGATGTAGTCCTTAAATGTAAGCTAGGCAGTCCGCAGCGTTGGCATAACCAGTCACAACTTTAGCACAAAGAAGCATGCACGCAGTGCAAAAATGTGTACACCTGCAGCACAGGACCATGACAAATGTAGTGCACGTAGAGGCAACAAAGCAGTGCACACCCGTACACTAGAAAAAATGCTACGTAAGAGGGAAAAACAATAAAGATAAATGCTACCAATGCAGTGCACAAAAATGTAGCGCAAACATGTGTAGTACGGAATGCGTTCACATGCAGTACAGAACCCTGATCAATGCAGTGCACGGATGATTTGCTAAGCAGTGCACGCCCCTAAATTGAAAAAAATACTTAAGATAGAAAATACAAAGAAAAAATAAATTGACCACCACAGGTGCATCTGGCCCCAGCCAGTCTTGTAGTAGGTCTGCGCCCATCGTAGGCGAGCCGTTCTGAGCCACAATGCATGGGGCAGGGCGCACATGGGCCCACAGGTCAGAGAGCATAGAGAAGCGAGCGCCGTGCTTAAGCGCCCAAATAAGTAACTAGAGGAGTTCGATACGGCTGCCTCGCCAGTGATTATAAACAGGTCGGGCGCACCTTTCGTGGGCGAGGTGGGACTACACATTAGGCCTCACAAAACGCACCGGGAACCAGCTGTGCTCACAGGCCGACTTGGGCCCAATGTGTCTTCACTCCCGGAACATAGGCCCAACAAAGCCAACTAAGAGAAAACAATAACTTCAAAAATAAAACATCAAAGAAAAATAAAACGCAAGAAGCCCGAAGTCAACGTACAAATGCAGTCCGCGATGTCCAACAATGCAGTTCCCCACGTGGAAGCACAAAGTATTAATTGTTCTCAAATGCAGTTCTCTTTCTACTGCATTGCAGTATGGCTAAAATGAAGAATGCAACCCTGTTAGTTGAGAAAAGTTGTCTGTTATAAAATAAAGAACTGCATGAAAGAACTCCATCAAGAAACTAAGTGGACGTACATCTGTATGAATACTAATACGATATAATTCAGCGTACGAAGAATAAACTTCACTTCCATGCAGTACACTATGTGGTCATAAGCAGTTCTGTTCAAATAGCAAAGAAGTGCACTTACTAGGAGAATTCACCGAAAACACAATCATCACATTTTCTGGTAGTTGCGTCAATACCTTGAACTTGTCACGAAAAAAGAGGCGACGACGTTTAGGATTGCCAATGCACTAACAGAGCCTCCTCATAGCAGAACCTCTATGCAGTTGCCACATAACTTAAAACAGAGCCCCACCACGTTACCACCCCGCTCCACCTCTCCCACGTCCCGTCAAGGAGAGCAGAGGAGAGCAGAGGAGAAAACACAACTGCTTCATCCCCCCACAAAAACCCCATTGCATCTTCTTCTCCACAATTCCTTTCACTAACCTCTCTCTCCAGAAAAACACGAGAGAGCAGAGGAGAGTCATGGCGGATGCACCTCTGTACAAGCAGCGCCCAATGTACACCAGGGAGCTCCATGACGTCGACCTCCACGGCAACCACAAGCTCGACTTCGTTTGCACAAGCAAGGGTAAATACGTGGACAAGATGTTGTCCACGCTCGGGAGGAAGCTCGGTGGAATGCCCGTCAAACTAGTCGGCGTTGATGTCGAGTACACGCACTACGTGAAGCCACAGCGGGCAGCAGTGCTGTAACGCCCTGATAATTAAGCTACAGTAACCCCACCCTAATGTACCATGTCATCATGTTTTATTAAGCCAATTTTCCACTTGAGGAAATCAGAGTCAAATTCAAATTTCAATTAACAAGTCAAATTCTTATTTCTTCAAACTATCTAATAAAAATGTTCGATGGGTTAAAATTATTCACTAAGTAATTAGCATGTGGGAACTAACATTAAATAGATTTCTAAATTTCCCCTAGAAATAATTAGAGTGAACAAGCATTCCTTATTATGCCCATTAAAATATGAACTTAATTTTCAAACATTTCCAAATAACCCCAAACTTTTTGGGCAACACGCAAAATATCAGGAGGTAATTATGTGAGGAGTTTCAACTTTAACTAAAATCATTTCGTACCTAAATTAAATACAAAACGGTAGATAAATAAGAAAAACAGTAAATAAAAGAAGTGAATGACATAGTACCTAACCTACTTGGCACCTGGCCCATCTAGCAAAATGAGCAGGCCCAGCCCAACTCACCTCCCTCCTTCAACCTCCTTTTCACAGGAGGCTCGGTGGACGCCTGCGCGACGTGCGTGCCTCGGATCAGCCACGCGCCGGCCATCCGTCAACTCCTGTCACCGGTTAAGACCATCCTCGACGCCCCCGGAAACCCTACATGCCCCACATTCCCCCTCTCGCCCCAAATCCACCTCCCCACACACGCCCGAACGCCCACGTCACCATGGATCCGTTGTACGCATAGCCACCGTTGTCCTCACACCTAGCCGTCGTGTCCAGCCGCTCCGCAGTGCTCGACTTTGCCCTCTACGCCAAGGAACGCGACCTGGGAGCCATCAGCACATCGGGATCGAGTCGTTTTCCTCCTCTGCATCGCCGTCATCGTCGCCAGAACCCGTCGCCGTCGAGCCCTCCCCGAGCCCGCTGTGCACATCTACAGGGCCTCTATGAGCTCCTCGTTACTTCCCGCCCTCATTTTCCCCATCGGGTCCACCATCGTAGCGTCGCCGTGTCACCCTATGAATCGGTCGCCATGGACAGGAGCTCGGCTCCCTCACCGCGCGCCCCTGGCCGCGTCCCTATGATGCCTGCTCGCGCACGCGGCGTGCCCGTGGCCTCGCTATTGCTACTGCCGCACTGCTCTGCTGCTCGCCTGCGGCGCTGCTGCTCCGCTCGGGCCGCCCCCTTGCAACCGCCGCTGCGCCTCCCGCTGACCCCGCGCGCCCTCGTGTAACGCCCCGGACACACCCGCCGGTGGTCGTTACTCCTGGCGGGATCTAGACTGGCCTCACATATCAATACTAGTCTTTTCTGCGCACTTTGTCCTCACTCGTGTGCACCCGGGAGCAACTTCCCGGTCGGTCACCCATCCTGAAACTACTCCAAGCCGAGCACGCTTAACTTTGGAGTTCTATCCGAATGGGCTCCCGGAAAAAAAGGAATTCCTTATTGATATGAGTAGTCTATCATCCCTAATAAGCCAGGCCATCACATACACCCTCACTCAGAGGAACCGACGTCCTCGTCGGGCCACAGGAACGTTCCCTCTTGGCACAACCGTCTGTGCTTCCAGGACAGCACATGTGCCATGCCATGTGCCACGACGGGTCACAAACGTCATGCACAACATGACTGCAAACTATCCGCAAACATCCGTGTAACCGCGAGGGTCGGCTCTGATACCAACTTGTAACGCCCCGGACACACCCGCTGGTGGTCGTTACTCCTGGCGGGATCTAGACTGGCCTCACATATCAATACTAGTCTTTTCTGCGCACTTTGTCCTCACTGGTGTGCACCCGGGAGCAACTTCCCGGTCGGTCACCCATCCTGAAACTACTCCAAGCTGAGCACGCTTAACTTTGGAGTTCTATCCGAATGGGCTCCCGGAAAAGAAGGAATTCCTTATTGATATGAGTAGTCTATCATCCCTAATTAGCCAGGCCATCACACCGCGCCACTGCAGCCACCTGTCGCCGCCATGTCCCTACTCGAGCTCAACGCCGCCCTCATGCTGCCATCCGCCACGGCCGGAGCTCCACCTCCGTGAGCCCCTGGCGGCGCCCGTGCACCTTGGCCGCATCTGGTCGTGTCGTGGCTGCGTCCCTAGCGCCGCCGCCCGCCTAGCGTCGCCGCCCACGCTAGCCGCACGCCGGTCGTATCCCGAACCCCCTACCCGCGCCTGGGGATGGGCTCACCGCCGGCCACCTGCCCTCCACTCCGGCCAGCACCGCGCTGCCTCTGCCTTCGGCCGCGGCTGGGGCATGGCAGCCGGCGGCTGTGCCTCCTCTATTGGACTAGCCTTAACGGGTTCGTTGGCCCGCCCCCTTTAAAAAACAGAAAATAAACAAATAAATAAATAAATATAATTAATTAATTAATTGCTTAATTAACTTAATTAATCAGGGTTAACTAAAGTAATAAATTAGATTAGTTAAATTTAAATACGTAATTAGTAAATGAGCCAATGACACGGGGCCCCACCCCCGTTGACTAGCACTAGTAGATAAAGGGACATCTGCCCCGGTTGGTAAGGGCCTTTAGCCCCGGTTCTTGAACCGGGACTAAAGGGTCTGTACTAATGCCCTAGCCCTTTAGTCCCGGTCCACTCTAGAACCGGGGCATATGGGTCTCCACGTGGCCTGTGCGCGGAGCCCAGGCAGGAGGGCCTTTGGTCCCGGTTCGTGGCACCAACCGGGACCAAAAGGCATCCACGCGTCAGCATTTCTGTGGCTGTGGTTTTTGTTTTTTTTTGAAAGGGGAGGAGGGGGTTGGAGGTTTTGGGGGGTTAATTTAGGTGTTTCATATATTGTGTTAGCTAGCTAATTAATAGAGAGAAGTGTCCTCTCTTATGTCCGTGCTTGCTCGACGCTACGTACTACACATACGTATAGAGAGGACTAGACACGCTAGCTAGCTAGCTAGTAAGCAAACGAAGAAAACAGAAGATCGTAATCAACATATATATGCATACAGAGAGAAGTAATATCGACCACCTCTCCTTCTCCGAGAGATTGGTCGAACAACAAGTTCTCGTATATCTATCCGGCACTACCAGGTACATATATACAATAATTATCTCTTACAAATATAATCTCCTATACGATGGACGCATGGTCCACATAGTATTCTCCGTCTGGCGCGATCACGTGGTCAAGGAAGAATGCCGCCAATTCCTCTTGAATTGCTCGCAGCCGATCTGGTGCTAGGAGTTCATTCCGCATCCGAAAGATCTAATTTGAAGAAGGGGGTCAATACATACATACATATATATATATATATATATATATATATATATATATATATATATATATATATATATATATATATATAT
>LR738713.1:82859602-82871315 GCA_902687465.1 Secale cereale
CGACTGCTCGGTGATCCACAACCCTAGACTCCCTCATGTCACATTTTGTCTAGTGTCGAAGGATTCAACAAAACCATGTCTTTATCATTAGGCAAAAGTAACAGGCGCATGATGGTACGAAGCTCTCCAAAGTTATTTTCGAACGGAGTCCCAGATAGGATAATTCGTAACAAAAGACGGATTATCCTATCAGGAACTCCGTTCCAAAATAACTTTCCAGAACTTCGTACCAACATGCCCCGGTTACTTCTGGCAAATGATGAAGGCATGGATTTCTTCAATAAATTGACACTAGGCAACCTCTCGACCCCTCGGCGATCCTCGACCCTTGACGACCCTCGGTCCCTCGATGACCCTCGACCCTCCCCCCCCTCATGTCGAAGTTATCGGGGAGGGGGTATATCGACAACGACATACCCGATAAAAAAGAAGAAGAGGAAGAAGAAGAAAAAAAGAGGAGAAGAAGAAAGGAACAACTAGAGGATAAGATCGAAGAAAAAAAGAAAATAAGGAGAAGAAGAAAGGAATAGAGGAGAAGAAGAGAAAAATTCTCTTCTTCTTCTCTATTCCTTTCTTCCTCTCCTCTTATTTTTCTTCTTTTTTATTTTTCTTATTTATTTCTCCTCTTCTTCCTCTCCTCTTCTTCTTTCTTTCCTCTTCTTATTTTCTTCTTTCCTATCCTTCTTTTTCGAAATTTGTAACTTTTGCATATATAAAACTTTTCTACAATTGTAACTTCCTATATATGAACAAAAAACTTTCTATGAACAAAAAAACATTTTTAACATATATATTTAGCAAATTCCTAAGAAAAATAAAAAAAATTATAGCCACATATACATATACATTATAGCCACATACAGCAACTATATACACATATACATATACACATAAGCAACTATATATATACACATACACATATATATATATACATATCATATCACATATGAAAAAAAACATATATATTGCATATAACAGAGTCGGGCAGGGGCGCGGCGGCTCACAGCGCAGGGGCAGGCAGAGGGCGCCGGCGACGAGGAGCGCGGGGGTAGAGGGCGCCGGCGACGAGGAGCGATGGGGCGACGGCGCGGGGCGACGGGGCGACGGCGCGGGGCGACGGCGAGCTCGAGCTTGGCGGCATCGGGGGCGGGGAATAAGAACTGAACGAAAAGTTTCACAAGTGTTCATTTTATAGACGGAGCATTGGTCCCGGTTCGCGGCACAAACCGGGACCAATGCCCCCCTTTAGTCCCGGTTGGTGCCACCAACCGGGACCAAAGGTCTCTTTTCAGCAGCCCAAAGGGCGGGAAGGAGAGACCTTTGGTCTCGGTTGGTGCCACCAACCGGCACTAAAGGGGGGCATTGGTCCCGGTTGGTACCACGAACCGGGACCAATGCCCCCCTTTAGCCCCGGTTGGTGCCACCAACCGGGACCAAAGCCCTTGTCCTGCCCCGCGGCGAAAATCTTTAGTCCCACCTCGCTAGTTGACAGGGGCTGGGAGTGGTTTATAAGCCCCACTTCGATGGCTGTATTGAACTCCTCTCTATTGCAGGCTTCTGGGCCTAACTCTGCGCGCTGCCATGTGAGTCTGCTGGGCCTTATAGTCCAGCTGCATCCTGGGCCGTAGGCCTTGCAGGCTCACTAGGCAGCGCCCATTTTTTTTTTATTTTTTTCCTTTTCTGCTTTATTTATTTCTAAGTTGTTTTTTGCTGTATTTAGAGTTTCTTTGTGAATATTACTGCTTTAGGTAAAACCAATTACAAACTTTCTGTTAGTGCCAGTAGTATTCAAATTTGAATAGTTTAAATTTGAAATTATTTGTTTTCTTTGTTGCTTTATTTATTTTATTTTGTTTCTACTTACAACAAAATACTTATTGTTGCTATTTTTATTTTTTTGTTTTGTTTTTTGAATTATTTATTTTCTTTTGTATTTTGCTTTATTTTTTAATTCTTTTTGTTAGTTCCATTAGTTTTAGAAAAATTATAAACTTTCTGTTAGTGTCATTAGTTTCAAATTTGAATAATTAAAATTTGAATTCTTTGAAATTTGTGTGAATCACAAGTTTGTGGTTAACTTTACTAAAAAAATGAACATATATGCACCTATAGAGAAAATTCGACCTAAATTCATAGTTTTCAAATGAACTCTGAAAAACTTGGCATAGCATGTGCATGTACAAAATGGACAATGGTATCATACTCGTCTGTTACAAAGTTGGCATGGTATCATCATAATAGTTGCGGAAAAACGTCTTCACTTTTTCTTCGCTTGTGTCATTTGCTTATTGCGCCGTAACCATGGATAATCTTCATCGTTTATCAGGATGCTTGGGTCAGCCTTGACTTTGAAGGGAGGAATTTCATGAAACTTTTCATAATCTTCAGATATGTCTGTCTTGCCCTCCACTCCCAGGATGTCCCTTTTTCCTGAAAGAACTATGTGGCGCTTTGGCTCATCGTATGATGTATTCGCTTCCTTATCTTTTCTTTTTCTCGGTCTGGTAGACATGTCCTTCACATAGATAACCTGTGCCACATCATTGGCTAGGACGAACGGTTCGTCAGTGTACCCAAGATTTTTCAGATCCACTGTTGTCATTTCGTACTGTGGGTCTACCTATACCCCGTCTCCTGACAGATTGACCCATTTGCACTTAAACAAAGGGACCTTAAAATCATGTCCGTAGTCAAGTTCCCATATGTCCACTATGTAACCATAATATGTGTCCTTTCCCCTCTCGGTTGTTGCATCAAAGCGGACACCGCTGTTTTGGTCGGTGCTCTTTTGATCTTGGACAATCATGTAAAATGTATTCCCATTTATCTCGTATCCTTTGTAAATCAATACAGTCAAACATGGTCCCCTGGACAACAAGTACAACTCATCACAAACAGTGTTATCACCTCTGAGACGTGTTTCCAACCAACTGCTGAAAGTCCTGATGTGTTCACATGTAATCCAGTCGTCGCACTGCTCCGGGCGTTTGGAGCGCAAACTGTTCTTGTGTTCATCGACATACGGGGTCACCAAGGTAGAGTTCTGTAGAACTGTGTAGTGTGCTTGAGACCAAGAATATCCGTCCCTGCATATTATTGAGTCCCTTCCAAGCATGCCTTTTCCAGTCAGTCTCCCCTCGTACCGCGATTTAGGGAGACCTATCTTATTAAGGCCAGGAATGAAGTCAACACAAAACCCGATGACATCCTCTGTTTGATGGCCCATGGAGATGTTTCCTTCTGGCCTAGCGCGGTTACAGACATATTTCTTTAGGACTCCCATGAACCTCTCAATGGGGAACATATTGTGTAGAAATACGGGCCCTAGAATGACATTCTCGTCGACTAGATGAACTAGGACGTGTGTCATGATATTGAAGAAGGATGGTGGGAACACCAGCTCAAAACTGACAAGACATTGCGCCACATCACTCCTTAGCCTTGGTACGATTTCTGGATCGATCACCTTCTGAGAGATTGCATTGAGGAATGCACATAGCTTCACAATGGCTAATTGGACGTTTTTCGGTAAAAGCCCCCTCAATGCAACCGGAAGTAGTTGCGTCATAATCACGTGGCAGTCATGAGACTTTAGGTTCTGGAACTTTTTCTCTGGCATATTTATTATTCCCTTTATATTCGACGAGAAGCCAGTCGGGACCTTCATACTGAGCAGGCATTCAAAGAAGATTTCTTTCTCTTCTTTCGTAAGAGAATAGCTGGCAGGACCTTCATACTGCTTCGGAGGCATGCCGTCTTTTTCGTGCAAACGTTGTATGTCCTCCCGTGCCTCAGCTGTATCTTTTGTCTTTCCATACATGCCCAAGAAGCCTAGAAGGTTCACGCAAAGGTTCTTCGTCACGTGCATCACGTCAATTGAAGAGCGGACCTCTAGGTCTTTCCAGTAGGGTAGGTCCCAAAATATAGATTTCTTCTTCCACATGGGTGCGTGTCCCTCAGCATCATGCGGAACAGCTAGTGCGCCGGGGCCCTTTCCAAAGATTACGTGTAAATCATTGACCGTAGCAAGTACGTGATCACCGGTACGCATGGAGGGCTTCTTCCGGTGATCTGCCTCGCCTTTGAAATGCTTGCCTTTCTTTCGACATTGATGGTTGGTCGGAAGAAATCGACGATGGCCCAGGTACGCATTCTTCCTGCATTTGTCCAGGTATATACATTCAGTGTCATCTAAACAGTGCGTGCATGCGTGGTATCCTTTGTTTGTCTGTCCTGAAAGGTTACTGAGAGCGGGCCAATCGTTGATGGTCACGAACAGCAACGCCTTTAAGTCAAATTCCTCCTGTCTGTGCTCATCCCAAGCACGTACACCGTTTCCATTCCACAGTTGTAAAAGTTCTTCAACTAATGGCCTTAGGTACACATCAATGTCGTTGCCGGGTTGCTTAGGGCCTTGGATGAGAACTGGCATCATAATGAACTTCCGCTTCATGCACATCCAAGGAGGAAGGTTATACATACATAGAGTCACGGGCCAGGTGCTGTGATTGCTGCTCTGCTCCCCAGAAGGATTAATGCCATCCGCGCTTAAAGCAAACCATACGTTCCTAGGGTCCTTTGCAAACTCCTTTCAGTACTTTCTCTCGATTTTTCTCCACTATTACCCGTCAGCGGGTGCTCTCCACTTCCCATCTTTCTTACGGTCCTCACTGTGCCATCGCATCAACTTGGCATGATCTCCGTTTCTGAACAAACATTTCAACCGTGGTACTATAGGAGCATACCACATCACCTTCGCAGGAACCCTCTTCCTGGCGGGCTCGCCGTCAACATCACCAGGGTCATCTCGTCTCATCTTATACTGCAATGCACCGCATACCGGGCATGCGTTCAGATCCTTGTATGCACCGCGGTAGAGGATGCAGTCATTAGGGCATGCATGTACCTTCTGCACCTCCAATCCTAGAGGGCATACGACCTTCTTTGCTGCGTATGTACTGTCGGGCAATTCGTTATCCTTCGGAAGCTTCTTCTTCAATATTTTTAGTAGCTTCTCAAATCCTTTGTCAGCCACAGCATTCTCTGCCTTCCACTGCAGCAATTCCAGAACGGTACCGAGCTTTGTGTTGCCATCTTCGCAATTGGGGTACAACCCTTTTTTGTGATCCTCTAACATGAGATCGAACTTCAGCTTCTCCTTTTGACTTTCGCATTGCGTCCTTGCATCGACAATGACCCGGCGGAGATCATCATCTGGTTCCTCTTGATCTTCAGCAGCTTCACCCGTTGTAGCATCATTGGGCACATCGTCTGGTTCCTCTTGATCTTCACCAGCTCCCCCCATTGCAGCATCACCGTATTCAGGGGGCACATAGTTGTCATCGTACTCTTCTTCTTCGCCGTCTTCCATCATAACCCCTATTTCTCCGTGCCTCGTCCAAACATTATAGTGTGGCATGAAACCCTTGTAAAGCAGGTGGGAGTGAAGGATTTTCCGGTTAGAGTAAGACATCGTATTCCCACATTTAATGCATGGACAACACATAAAACCATTCTGCTTGTTTGCCTGAGCCGCATTTAGAAACTCATGCACGCCCTTAATGTACTCGGAGGTGTGTCTGTCACCGTACATCCATTGCCGGTTCATCTGCGTGCATTATATATAATTAAGTGTGTCAAAAACCATTACAGAACATCATAAATAGATAATTAAGTGACCAAATTAATAGAAGTTCATCATCACATTAAAACCAAAGTACATACATAGTTCTCATCTAACAACATATAGCTCTCCATACACATCGAAACTATATAAAACATTTCAATGCGAAAACAAATGCGGTAATAATCGCAACCAAGGTAACAATTGATCCAACGGCATAATGATACCAAGCCTCGGTATGAATGGCATACTTTCTAATCTTTCTAATCTTCAACCGCATTGCATCCATCTTGATCTTGTGATCATCGACGACATCCGCAACATGCAACTCCAAAATCATCTTCTCGTCCTCAAATTTTTTATTTTTTCCTTCAAGATTTTTTTTTCTTATTCAACTAAATTTAACCTCTCGACAATAGGGTCCATCTTGATCTTGTGATCATCGACGACTTCCGCAACATGCAACTCCAATTCCATCTTCTCCTTCTCCATTTTTTCCAATTTTTTCTTTAAGGAAATGTTTTCCTCTTCAACTAAATTTAACCTCTCCACAAGTGGGTCGGTTGGAATTTCCGGTTCAACTACCTCCTATACATATAAAAACATCTATGCATGTCAGGTTGGTCGACATAATTGTCATAAACACTAAAACAAATAGTTATAAATTAAAGATAATATACCACATACGAATCGTAGATAGGACGTGGGCCCACGTGGGCGGATATCAAAACCATCGCACTATATAATAACAAGCAATAATAAACGTAAGAAAATTAGACAAATATCTATCTAAAGCAATAATAACAAGCAATAATAAAAGTAAGAAAAACATGGACATAACAAGAGGCTCACCAAGGTGGTGCCGGTGACGAGATCGGCGGGGGCGATTGACGGCGGCGAAGACGGGGACGGGACGTGACGGACCGCTAAACCTAGACAAATCTCGGAGAAAATAGAGCTTCGAGAGGACAAAAGCTTAACTAGTGTGGCTCGGGCATTCCATCGAACATGTTGTGTGCATAGGAGGTGAGCTAGAGCACCACCAAGCCCTCTCCCCCTCGGCCAGAAAAACAGAGCAGTGTGCTCTACTCTTGCAGGGTATATATAGGCACCTCATTGGTCCCGGTTGGTTATACGAACCGGGGCTAAAGGGGAGCCTTTGGTCCCGGTTCGTCGCACCAACCGGTACCAATGGTGGTGGGCCAGGAGCAAGACCCATTGGTCCCGGTTCGTCGCACCAACCGGGACCAAAAGGTCCAGACGAACCCGGACCAATGGCCCACGTGGCCCGGACGGTCCCCTGGGCTCACGAACCGGGTCCAATGCCTCCATTGGTCCCGGTTCTTGATTGAACCGGGGCTAATGGGCTGGACAGGCCTGGACCAAAGCCCTGTTTTGTACTAGTGTAGTCAAAGTTTGACTGTTCAACTGGGTCCCCTTGGTCCCACATGTCAGCTAGTGTACGTTTTTGTGTACACTGTGCTGGGTACATTTAGCAATTTGACATTTAAAATCGGAATTAAAATAATATAGAAAATGCATTAAAACTTTAAAAATTAATATAAAATAAACCGTAACTCGGATGAAAATACTTTATACATGAAAGTTGCTCAGAACGACGAGACGAATCCGAATACGCCGTGCGTTTGTCCGCCACATGCCTCTAACTATCTGAACATGGAACATTCCCCCTTCGGTCCTTTGTCTAACATAGGTCCGGAATCGGGATAACATTCCCGGTTGAATTCCCCCTTCACCTATATTGTGTAGACATGCATTAGGCCACACATGGCACGGTGTATTGCCTTGTTATATTATGTGATGCTATTATCTGCTCTGTTATTTATTTGTTTCCCCTTCGTTGCTTCTTTTCGGTAGACTCCGATACCTCGATAGACCCCGAGACAATTGATGCTTCGGTGTTCGACTACGGCTACGCTTCCGAAGATTCCTTTTGTCTGCAGAGCTTCCAGGCAAGCCACCCCCCCTTTGATCACCAGATATCGCCCATTCCCCTCTATCTTATTCTTGCATTAGGTTTGCTACTGTTGTTGATTCGATAGCTCCTATTCTGTTGCATAGCATGTCATTGTGGCTACAACTTTTGATACCTTTACCTGCTATCCTAATGCTTAGTATAGGATGCTAGAATTCCATCAGTGGCCCTACATTCTTGTCCGTCTGCCATGCTATACTATTGGGCCGTGATCACTCGGGTGGTGATCACGGGTATATATTATACTATTACATACACATGATGATGATTCGGATATGGGGGATGAAGGGGCAGGTGGTTCCACACAGGTAGTGGTGGGCCTGGGTTCCCGGCAGCCCCCTGATGGTTACTTTGTGGCGGAGCGACAGGGCAGGTTGCGACCACCTAGGAGACAGGTGGGCCTGGCCCTAGTCGTTATCCGTGGTTACTTCAAAATAACACGCTTAACGAGATCTTGGTATTTGATCTGAGTCTGGCCATTGCCCTATATGCACTAACCAGCTACGTGGGAATAGTTATGGGCACTCGACATCGTGGTATCAGCCGAAGCCTTCTTGACGTCAGCGACTTAGCGGCGTGTGCCGGATTGGACTGGAACGCCGCTCTGGTATTAGGAGCGGCTAGGTCTGCTTACCGGCCGCCCTCACAATGTGCATGTGTGCATTGGCCAATGGGCCCAGACCCCCGTGCGCTTAGGGTTTAGACCGGCGTGCTGACCTCTCTACTGTGCTTAGGTAGGGCTGCGACGTGTTGATCTTTCGAGGCCGGGCATGACCCCGGAAAATGTGTCCGGCCAAATGGGATCGAGCGTGCTGCGTAATGTGGTGCACCCCTGCAGGGAAGTTAATCTATTCAAATAGCCGTGTCCCTCGATAAAAGGATGACCCGGAGTTGTACTCCGACATCATGACAACTAGAACTTAATACTTAATAAAGCACACCCACACAAGGTCCTGAGATAACCCGGTGATCGCTTTCCCACAGGGTGACAAGGGGAGGATCGCCGGGTAGGATTATGCTATACGATGTTAATTGGTGAACTTACCATCTATTCTATTCTACTACTGTAAGACGGAGGCTGCCAGAAGCTTTGATACTTGTTACTTTCCAGCTACTCTCTTCTACTGCTGCAAGATGGAGGTTGCCAGAAGCATAGTCTTCGATTGGATTAGCTATCCCCCTCTTATTCTGGCATTCTGCAGTTTAGCCCATAGATATTACCTCTTTACACATATATCATTGCATATGTAGTGTAGATCCTTGCTTGCGAGTACTTTGGATGAGTACTCACGATTGCTTTGCTCCCCCTTTTATTCCTTCTTCTCGGTTGATGCAACCAGATTGATGGAGTCCAGGAGCCAGAAGATCCCGAGGATGTTTCTACGTGGAGTTCGGCTTCGAGGAGTAGTTAGGAGGTCCCAGGCAGGAGGCCTTGCCTTTTCAATCGTTGAAGTTTGTGCTAGCCTTCTTAAGGCATACTTGTTTAACTTATGTCTGTACTCAGATATTATTGCTTCCACTGACTCTTGTGTATTCGAGCTTATCTATTCGAGCCCTCGAGGCCCCTGGCTTGTAATATAAAGATTGTATTATTTTAATTTGTGTCTAGAGTTATGTTGTGACATCTTCCAGTGAGTCCCTGATCTTGGTCGTACACATTTGCGTGCATGATTCGTGTACGGTTAAATCGGGGGCGTCACAAGTGCTCCAGCTATGCGTAGAAAAAGAATGCCTTGTCTACCACATCTCTGCAGCTAAAGACGGGTCAAATAACTATCAATCTATACTATTGCTTGTCAAATTTGATTTTAAATTTTCTTCACTTCAATCGCCAATATTTAAACTTTTGTTCTCATTTTTGAAAAGCGTGGCATATGAATTCATTGACAGTTTTCATCTGGCTCCATGTATGTCACTCATGTGTTCAATTCTTGAATTATATGATCTAGCAATACACACAGTTTTATTTTGTTTTACCAAATACAAACTATTTGACTGAACAATAGAAAACTACAACATTACTATACAAAACGTGTATGAAATTCAGTTCAAGAATACAATCATGCACAAAACATGCATTGTTTATGCAATATATTATCAGATTTACTAGTTATGCTGAAAAAAGTATTAGCAACTACTCAATGCAACAGATTCAGATATTCATATTTCAGTTCAGTTTCAGAAAAAACAAAAAACACTGGTAGTTCTAAGAAAATAAACTATATTCACTCTATACAAACATCTTGCAGGCCAATGGAACTAGACAAATTCCTTATGAATGGTGAGTACACCTTCATCGGATTCGCCATTGAAGGAGACAAAAGCAAGCTGAAGCTATCTGGTTTGGAGATCAACTCCGACAACTACATTGATATTCAGGTGGAATGGAGAGACCCATACAATAAAAAGAAGTTTGACTCTTTGGCTGATGTTGCCGGTAGGACGATAGACATTCACTACCACGACATGAAGAAAAAAATTAACTGCAAGGAGGACCATACTCTATGGGGATTTTGCCCACTGCCAGAAAAGCTTATCAAGTATGCAGCAATAGATGCATTCGCAACATATGAGTCATGGAGAATCATCTATGATGTCATCATGGGACAAGACAGGGTAAAAAGAGACAAAGAAGCAAAGCAGAAGAAGAACAAGGCTGTAATCCAAGACAGCAAATAGAAATAATTCAGGGCTATGTTTTAGTTTAACTTTACTTTAGTCGTTGTGTTGTTCTTTGTTTCATGTATACAAGCTTTTGATTATGTCCGTTGCTTCGTATCGAACATTTCTTTTGTAAAAACAATGTCGTTTTAGAATTAGCATTAAATTTTATTTCTGTTGTTTGCTTATGTATCACAGTTTGCTTCTGATCAATTGTTTTCGCTGAAGATTAGTTTATGTTAGAACAAGTACCAGAAAACTTTGAAAAAATTAATGTGTGATACCAAAACATACTATTCACATACAAAACATATTCAAAACAAACGTTAAAAAAATTAAGTAATCTGAAAACAACTCATACCTAAAAAAGAAAGATTAATGTAGTTCACAATGGGAAAAAAAATAAGCATTACACATTTGTACACATGCAGTCCACAAAAAGTAATTATAGAAAAAGAACATTAGTATTAATATGCATAAACAAACGTGAATACAGTTCAGATAACAAATATAAGGCAGTTCACAAAGTGTATAAATGAAGTGCAGTACATGCATAAATGCAGAACGAAAGGGGCTGCATCAACTTTCGTTATGTGCACAACATACAGACTTGGTACGCGCATTGCAGTACTCAACGTTGGTGCAAGCTATACAAATGACATCATTTGTACTACCACGAAATATATATACTCCAAAAGAAAAAATGCTTCAGATAAGGAAAACAAATTGACCACCCAACTACAACCAGGCCCAAGCCAGTCCCGTAATAGAAGACGAAAAATGTGTGTAGTTCTCCAAAGTCATATAAGGAAGTTCACTATATGTGTGCATGAAGTGCAGTACATACTCAAAATGAAGCACAATAGAAGCACTTTCGCGCAGTGCACACCACATAATTAGTGCACCTGAGGCAGTACTTAAATGTAAGTCATGCACTCCGCAGCGTTGGCATAACCAGTCACAACTTTGGCGCAAAGAAGGATGCACGCAATGCAAAATGTGTACACCTGCAGCACAGGACTATGACGAATGCAGTGCACACCTGTACACTAGAAAAATGATACGTAGGAGGGAAAAACAATAAAGAAAAATGCTATCCATTAAGTGACTGGGAGGCGACGGACTATGACGGACCCACCCCCTGCTCGGCCTCGCGCTAACGCACATAGTGCGCTTGGTTTACATGCGCAATGCGGACATTCTGTTTTTCCAACAATAGGGCGCACACAACCCCAGAGCCACACCCCTAAGATAGGCAGGGAGGCGACGAGGTGTGACGGACTCACCTGCGCATGCGGCGCCGCGGCACGCTGTGTCGTCGCCTGCTCCGGCTTCTTCCAGACTCGGCCTCGCAGGGGGTGGGGAGGGGGGCACGACCCCCCATCCCACCCTCCTGATCGGCCTCGCGCTAACGCATGCAGTGCGCTTGGTTT
>LR738713.1:82871747-82933585 GCA_902687465.1 Secale cereale
ACCCCCCTACCTTACAATACAAACAATAAAGAAACAGCCCATTGAAAGGCGCATCTTTAGGCAATAGCAGTGCACTTGGTTAGGCAAAGCAGTGCAGTATCATAAAAGCAACGCAGTTCCAGGACACACACATGAATGCAGGGTCTGTGGCAAAAAGTGCAGCAAAAAAACAGGTGCAACACAAACTTGTAGACAAATGCAGTGCTTTTTGTTGGACGAAGAAGTTCGGCATCACATGCAATGCAGTTTATGGGACACATAAGATTCATATAAGCGTGATAAAAATGCCCGTTCACACAGAACATGTAAGTCCAAAGAAATAAGAATATACACATATATATACTATATGAATTATTTATATAAAATACACATACAGATACAAATTCGTCCATAAAACACTACTGCAAAAAACAGACTAAAATCACAATAACAGAAAACAAAAGTCTTTTCATACATTATATACCTTAGACACCACACAGTACACAACATGAACCCTAGTTCTTGTCCATACACAGGGTTTTTACCAAGTAGATTGTTACTGCGTCTGTGACTGCTTATGCGATTGCGACAGAGAAGTAAGCCCGAGGTCCGCAATCAGATCTCGTAGCTCAAGCGGCATGTCTTCATAACCCAACATGTTCGAAGAATTGAACAGCAGCTGGAACATGTACTCCGCCTTCCAATCTTCAACAGCAGGCTGAAAAAGAAAATTAAAAGAAAATGCAGACAGTGATTACATATAAAGGTTGTCATAAAGAACAAAAAGTGAACAGCTAAAATAATAAAAAAAAAGTAACAAGAAAAAGAAGAAAACAGAGAAGGTGTTATGTCGGTTTTGATAATTTTCTCAACTAAGACATTGGCCGTCATACAACTGCATCACCCTCACAACATAGATTCTGCACTCGTTTTCTCCCTGCGCTGGCACGACCGGGTAAGACTGCTTCTCTACGAATTTAACCCAGTCAAGATGGTTCTTAGATTTATACTTTTTTCACCATAAATCGCCTTCAGCAACTGAGTCTTTCTCCTCATCTAGCAAAAAAAAGGAAGAACAATGTAAAAATAACACACACCACAGATCAAATTACTATTCAGATGAACCAAAATATATGAAAGTTGTTCTCGACGTCTAGACCGTCCCTCTTTCAAATGCACGTGATGTCATTTTCCTTTTATCTCCTTTTTCACAAGGATTATGGGTGGTCTGAGAAAAATGCAGTTCTGTCACGCATATGTTGCAGTGCACTACATAAACAAGTGTGGTTCTATGTGTGCTAACATTGCATGTGCAGTTTATAAAAAAATGTAGTAGGAGAAACACAAAGAAGCTTTGCACTTGGCAAGAAAAAATGACATACCACTTCAGTGCAATCTGAGTGGTAATCACTCCTGCGCCACTTTGTCGTGACATCAACATGGCCAGTGTACTTCCTAGTGTCATGGATATCAAATGTCTGGCGATGCTAGTTCATCGTGCATAAGGAATAATGACCATCCTTGGAGCGTGGCATCATAATCTGTTCACATAAAAAACAAAGAAAGAAATAAAAACTTATTTCAACACATAGCACTAGAACCACTGTTCCAAAAAATAACTACAAAAAGAAATGCAACAAACCAGAAAAATAAATGACGGGAAACAATGAACTTACCATTTTTGCATCCAACAGGTTTACGTCGTCACCCACAAAAAGCTTGAACTGGTTAACTGCATCTTGTAAAACAAACGGGCTATGCAGAACTGGCAACACAGGGTTTCCTTCATCATTTCTCGTCACAAAGGTTTCCATCTGAATGTAGTGACCAGACCTCAAACAGTATGATCTCCGTGCATCAGTGTCATCCCTGGATCAGTAATGCTGACACGCACGGTACTTGAAGGATTTATAACAGAGTAGCAATCACACACTTATTACATCGATAGTCCAACGATGAATTTATTACAAATAAGATGGCCGAAGGCCATCTAACACGATAACAGCGGAAGCCTTGGAAGATAAGTCAGTCCATCAACTCCAGCGGCACCACTGAGTATAGAACCACGACCTAAAAGGGCATCTTACTCATCGTCTGAAAAGTCTGCAACATAAAACGTTGCAGCCCGAAAACGGGTCAGCACATGGAATATGCTGGCAAGGTAACACAAGAGAATGCAATGAAAGTAAAGCTATACTATATGCAATATGGCTGGTGGAAAGCTCTATGGTTAAGTTTTTGCGTAAAGCCAATTTTTCCCTACTTCAAAAGAATAGATTTTAATTAACTATCATGGTAGTTGAAACATCGTTGAGAAGATAGACATCCTCTCAACCCCAATTAAAGTTCATCATTTAACCCAACAAAATTAAATTAAAGTAACATGTTGAGATGCACATGAAAATCCAAGTACTAGATACTCAAGACGTCCATAACCGGGGACACGGCTAATCATGATTAGTTTGTACACTCTGCAGAGGTTTGTGCACTTTTCCCACAAGACTCGATCGCCTCCGTTTGGTTTCTCGCACTGCATGATGTTTGAGAAACGGATGACAGAGACATAGTCTTTCAGAAGCGCTAGCACCTTACGATCAGGCGGACCGTACCAACCTACATCCCCTACATATGCTAGTCCACCACTGTAAGAGTTCGCACAACCTACTCAAACTATGCTATAGCCCATAATAGCATTGTGGCTGCACACGGAAGTTTCAAGTATGAATAATCTCATGATCCCTTTGAGCCTGGGTGGCGGCCCAAAAGAAAAACAGGCAATCCTGGAATACCCAGATGCCTCAGTCCACCCAGATGTGTATTAATGTTGCCACCTTAAGTTGAACCATTAATTAAACAATCTCACATATGTTATGGATTTCACTCACCCAATCCACGTCTATGAGCATAGCATGTCCTAGCAGCAAACGTAGAAGTAACTCCCAAGGGTTTTGAATGTAATGCAGGTAATAGGTACTACCTCAAACTACTTCCCAATCCCACAAGTTAATTGATCCTACTCATGCAATGTGTTTGAGGATATATCTAATGCAATGAAAACTGAGTAATTGGAAAGCATAATCAAAGTGTTACTTGCCTTGCTGATGATCCGCAAAACCTAGAGACTCAAAGTACCAAGAAGCGCACTCCGGGTACTCTATCGCAATCAAACAAACAAGCATACAGTAAGTACTTAACTAATGAACGGGTAAAACAAAAATAAGAGATCTAACTAGAAAGTTCGACTTAAGAACTCCGGTTTGCAAAAAGAACCAACTCGAAAGAAGCAACGAACTCAAACTGCGAAAGAAACGAGCTCCGAATTACTAGTTGGCCTAAAGTCAAATTTTACAATAGCAAAAATCTTGTTCAAGTTGATCTATCGTAAAGAGGGCTTCGAGACAAAAATCTGGGATTTTGAATCACCTGATTCCAACTCTCGAGCGAAAAGAAAAACGAAAAACAAGATCAGGGCAGAAATCGCGATCGGAAAAATCGTCGATAAATACCCCGAAAAAGAAAAACGACGAACAGGCTAACGAACGAACGTTCGCTGTCTGTGGTTAACTAACAAAAACCGTTCGTTAAAACGAACGTACGGACGAACGTCCGCTATTTAACTAAACCGACGGAAAATAAAATAAAAAAACCGAACCGATCTATTAAAAAAACAGATCTAGGTTTTTCCTAAACAAACCAATCTATTAACCGGAAAAAAAACTACCTCAACTCCGGCGAACTCCGGTGGACTCCTGCGATGGGCGACGGCGGCGGCTGCGGGCTAGCGGCGGGGCGGCGCGGCGGCGGAGCGGCGGCGGTGGCGGCTCGGCGCGGCGGGGCGGCGGGGCAGCGCGGCGGCGGGAGGCGGCGGCGACGGCGGCTTCCGGCGGCGGCGGCGGGAGGCGGCGGCTGCGGCGCGGCTCGGGCTAGGGTTTCGGGCGGCTGCGGGGCGAGGCGAGGCGAGTTGGGCCGTTGGGGCTGCGGCTTATAAAGCCCAGTCTCCCGACCCTGTACGAGACTAGGTCGGTTTCCCTATTTTTTAAATAGAGTCCTGGCGCAGAAAAACTAACGAAAAAAATACCAAACGGACTCCAAAATTCCCGAAATAAATTTTCACCATCCTCTAATAATATTTAGGACAAAGTGAACATTTTTCCCGGACCTAAATGCAATTTTGAAAACCGCGTATTTTTCCTATGCAAATAAATCCGAAAATAAATCCAGAAAAATACCAAAAGTGATTTTAACATTTTCCTCCAATATTTCTGTTATTTTAGAGAAGTCATATTATCTCCGCTCATATATTTTATTTAGAAATATTTTTAGGAGAGAAAAAATTATTAGAATCACACTATCCTCATACCGGTATTCGAGCGAACTCAAATACGAAAACGGTAAAATTCCCAACTCTCTCCGTAGGTCCTTGAGTTGCTTAGAATTTCGAGGAACTCCACGAACAAAATGCAAAAACATGAAATGCAATTATGATCTATGTATAACATTCCAAATTGAAAATTTGGGATGTTACAAACCTACCCCCCTTAGAATGAATCTCGCCCTCGAGATTCGACTTGGCTAGAGAACAGGTGTGGGTGGTCCTTGCGTAGATCATCTTCTCGTTCCGAGGTGGCTTCTTCCTCGGTGTGGTGACTCCACTGAACTTTGCAAAACTTGATAACCTTGCTGCGAGTAACTCTACTCGAAAATTCGAGAATCTTAACAGGCTTCTCCTCGTAGGTCAGATCACTGTCCAACTGAATTGCTTCCAGGGGTACTGTGTCTCTAAGCGGTATATCGGCCATCTCTGCGTGGCACTTCTTAAGCTGAGAAACGTGAAACACGTCGTGCACTCCTGACAATCCTTCGGGCAATTCCAACTTATAGGCAACCTCTCCCATGCGTTCCAAAACACAGTAAGGTCCCACAAATCTCGGGGCTAACTTCCCTTTAACTCCAAAACGCTTAACTCCTCGCAGAGGCGATACTCTCAAGTACGCTCTGTCTCCGATCTCATAGGTTATCTCCTTACGCTTCGAGTCGGCATAACTCTTCTTCCTGGACTGAGCTACCTTCAGTCTCTCTCGAATCAACTTCACCTTCTCCTCAGACTCTTTGATTAAGTCTGGTCCAAACAATTGTCGGTCTCCAACTTCGTCCCACGACAACGGTGTTCGACATCTCCTTCCATATAATGCCTCGAACGGTGCCATCTTCAAACTGGCCTCGTAACTATTGTTGTATGAAAACTCTGCGTAAGGCAAGTTGTCATCCCAACTAGATCCATAATCTAATGCACAGGCTCTTAGCATATCTTCCAGAATCTGATTGACTCTCTCCGTCTGTCCATCAGTCTGCGGGTGGAATGCTGTGCTAAACTCTAGCCTGGTTCCCAAAGTTTCATGTAACTGATTCCAGAACTTTGAGGTAAACTGGGTTCCTCTATCTTATACGATACTCCTCGGAACTCCATGCAGACATACAATTCTGGTCATGTATATCTTAGCCAACTTTGCACTGGTGTATGTGGTTTTCACAGGAATAAAGTGGGCTACCTTCGTCAATCGGTCTACTACTACCCAGATTGAATCATATCCTGCTTTGGTCCTAGGCAATCCGGTGATAAAATCCATGCCAAGCTTCTCCCACTTCCATTCGGGTATTGGCATAGGTTGTAACAATCCCGCTGGCTTATGATATTCTGCCTTTACTCTCTGGCATACATCACAAACTGCTACATACTCCGCAATATCCTTCTTCATACCGGTCCACCAAAAAATATCCTTCAAATCCAAATACATCTTAGTATTTCCTGGGTGAATCGAGTATGGTGAATCATGGGCCTCTTGTAGAATCAACTTTCTGATCTCCGGGTCATTGGGCACATAGATTCGATCCTCAAACCATAGGGTATTGTGTTCATCCTCACGAAATCCTTTATGTTTTCCTTCGCTCATCCTCTCCTTTATAGCGACAACCTCCTTGTCAGCTTTCTGAGCTTCTCTGATTTTATCCATCAGGGTAGACTGGATTTCTAATGTGGCTACATAGCCTCTCGGAACTATCTCCAAACGTAGTTCTCGTAGGTCCTCGGCTAACTCCTTTGGAAACTCCTCCATCATTAGGGTATTGACATGGCTCTTACGGCTTAGTGCATCGGCTACTACGTTAGCCTTTCCGGGGTGATAATGCAATCTCATGTCATAATCCTTAATGAGTTCCAGCCATCTCCTTTGCCTAATATTCAGCTCCTTCTTAGTGAATATATACTTCAAGCTCTTGTGATCCGTATATACATCACAATGGTTTCCAATGAGAAAATGTCTCCATGTCTTCAATGCATGCACTACGGCTGCTAATTCCAAATCGTGGGTGGCATAGTTCATCTCATGAGGTTTTAGTTGTCGTGAAGCATACGAAACAACTCTTCCTTCCTGCATAAGAACAGCTCCAAGTCCTCGACGTGAAGCATCGCAATACACCTCATAGTCCTTATGTTGATGTGGCAGAATCAACACAGGGGATGATACCAACCTTTTCTTCAACTCCTGGAAACTAGTCTCACATTCTTCGGTCCAACTGAACTTGGTGTCCTTCTTCAACAACTCCGTCATTGGCTTTGCAATCTTCGAGAAATTCTCGATAAATCTTCGGTAGTATCCTGCGAGTCCAAGAAAACTCCGGGTCACTCCAACGGTCGTCGGTGCTTCCCAACTGGTCACAGTGTCCGCCTTGGCGGGATCTACTGCTATTCCTTCTCCGGATATAACATGTCCGAGGAATCCGACTTCCTTCAACTAAAACTCACATTTGCTAAACTTGGCATATAACTGATTCTCTCTGAGCTTCTCCAATACCAACCGCAAATGCTCTTCATGCTCCTCTTGATCCTTCGAGAAGATCAATATATCATCTATGAACATTACGACGAACTTATCCAAATACTCCATAAACACTTTGTTCATCAGGTTCGTAAAGTATGCCGGTGCGTTTGTCAGACCAAACGACATAACAGTATACTCGTACAACCCATACCTAGTGGTAAAGGCCGTCTTAGGTATATCTTGCTCTCGGATCTTCAATTGATGGTACCCTGATCGCAGATCGATCTTAGAAAATACCTTAGCTCCTTGCAATCTATCGAACAGATCATTGATCATTGAAAATGGGTACTTGTTCTTGATCGTTACTTCATTCAATCCTCGGTAATCAACAACCATTCTTAACGATCCATCCTTCTTCTCCACTAGAAGTACTGGCGAACCCCAAGGCGAAGAACTTGGGCGTATGAATCCTTTATCCAGTAACTCCTTAATCTGCTTCTTAATTTCCTCCAAATCCTTTGTGGGCATCCTATATGGTCTCTTAGAAATTGGCCCGGTGCCTGGCAAAAGTTCAATCAAAAACTCTATATCTCTATCCGGTGGCATGCCAGGTAACTCCTCTGGAAATACATCCGGATAATCCTTCACTACTGGCACTTCCTCCTGAACAACTCCCGACAAAGAAGTTAATCTACTCCTCTTTGACTCATGCCGGGATACATACTTGATCCTTCTTCCTTCCGGCGTAGTAAGCAAAATGGTCTTGCTGGCAAATTCAATATTCCCTTCATACTTAGATAACCAATCCATGCCTAATATCACATCCAGTCCTTGAGATTCCAATACTATTAGGTCCGTAGGGAATATGTAATTACCAATCCTTAAGGGAAACTGATCACACCATGACTTAGCCATATACTCTGCTCCTGGTGAGGTTACTAACATGGGCGATCTAAGGGCTTGGGTCGTCAGCTTATACTTTTCCACGAATCCCCTTGAAATATATGAATGCGATGCACCAATATCGAAAAGAATGAGTGCAGTAAAGGACTTAACTAAGAACTTACCTATAATTGCATCTGGTTGCTCTTCTACTTCCTCCATAGTCACGTGGTTCACTTGTCCTTTGTTGAAAGGGTTGGGCTTCTTCCCGGCGCTTCCATTGCCGTTCCCATTCTTAACTTCTGGGCATTCATTGGCATAATTTCCAGTCTTCCCACACTTATAACAAGTGACATGGCTAAAATCCCTCTTGGTGGGTGTGGACGGTGTAGGGCGGTTCTGGTTTCCATTGGCTCCATTCCCGTTTCCATTCCCATTTCCATTCTTGGTGCCAGTGTGGTTGTGCGAGCTACTTCCTCCATGGGTATGTTGAAACTGTCCTACCGCTTTAGGGGTAAAGCGAGGCTTCTGCTGAGCTCCAGAGTTATACTTTCCTTGCCCATACTTCCTCTTGCGACTCTCAATCTGCTGATGCTTCCTTTCAATCATCAGGGCACGGTCAACCAACTCCTGATAGTTATTGAAAGTTGCCACCATCAGCTGTACACTCATCTCATCATTCATCCCTTCCATAAATCTCTCCTGCTTCTTGGCATCTGTAGCCACATCATCTGGGGAATAACGAGACAAGGTACTAAACTCATCCACGTACTGAGCCACAGTACAATTTAGTTGGCGCAAGTTGCGAAACTCCTGCTTCTTCATACTCATGGCTCCAGTTGAGACATGGGTGGTACGAAAAGCTTGCTGAAACTGATCCCAAGTGACATTGGCTATGGGGTAAGTGGCTGTCTAATTCTCCCACCATGCTGCGGCTGGTCCAGACAACTGGTGTGCGGCAAATCGCACCTTCTCAGCATCCGAGCAATTGGCGGTGGTCAAATCCCTTCCAATCTTGCGTAGCCAGTCATCAGCCACAATTGGTTCGATGCTGCTAGCAAACACGGGTGATTGCAACCTTAAGAAACGTGTCAGGTTGTCCACAAGTGGTGGTGGTGGAGGGTTGTTGTTGTTGTTCTGGTTGTTCTGAGTGTTCTAGACAAGAAGTTGCATCAAGGTGTTCTGCTGTTGGATCAACTGAGTGAGCTCAGGGGGAAACTCGAATTCGCGTCTTGGAGGCATCTGATGGGTGTAGAGGGAAGAGATTATAATAGAAAAGAGGTCTAAGGGAAAATCACTACCCATATGCACATGAGAGAAACACACAATCATATCACACCAATCAATTTCAAACAAGGTCTTACAATTCTAATGATCGTTACAAAGGTGCTCTAAATCTAATATATGGAGGTAAACTACTAGTCTCAGGGTGGTCATCTAAAAATATTGATCGGCGGAGGATTCCATAATATCTGCTCCAGCTTCATCTTCATAGTCTTCGTCCTTGCTATCCTTAGCTTCCGAATCTGTGTCACTTTGATGATATAGTCTTCCGGTGGAATCTCCTTGGGTTCTTCTTCCTCGTCTTCTTCTCCCATGAGTATCCCTAACTTCCGGGTCAAATCATCATTCTTCTCCACAAGTATCTTCATCTCCTCCTCATATCCGTCGCGTGTAGATTTGAGTTCTTCCTCTAACTCCAAATTCCTATTTAGGGCTTTCTTCAATTCTATCATCCCTGCACACATCTGGTGCTCCTGGCGACGAATGTGGTGGTTCAACTCCTGGATGAATGCTGCTATGGATATACCCTTCCGGGTGCTGATCATATCCCAATTCTCATCTCGGCGTCCACAAATCTGGTAGATAGTGTCCTTTAGCTCCTGCTGGTAGACTTCTCCAATCCTTCCCATAGCAATGTGGGCTGCCATACTCCTTCCTAGGCTCCATGTAGGTGCATTAAAGGAAAATGCTATGAGTGGGGTGACGGGTGCAAACGTCCTTCCTGGAACTTGAGCTTGAATCAACCAACGCTCCTCCTCAGGTAGAGTGGCATTGTAGGTTCCAGTGAAACTTGGTAATCCAATGTTGAGATATCTCGTGACTTCCTTCAGGTGTCGTCCAAAGGGTGTATCATCATCTGGTTGCATGAACTTGTGCTTTGCTTCCACCATCCTAAAGAATAGAAAAGATGAGGAGTCAGAAAAGAGAAGAGTGAATTGTGCTCTAGGGCTTGTCTTAGTGGTCGTGTCCTATAGTCAGCGTGTGCTCTGATACCATCTTGTAGCGACCAGACCTCAAACAGTCTGATCTCCGTGCATCAGTGTCATCCCTGGATCAGTAATGCTGACACGCACGGTACTTGAAGGATTTATAACAGAGTAGCAATCACACACTTATTACATCGATAGTCCAAAGATGAATTTATTACAAATAATATGGCTGAAGGCCATCTAACACGATAACAATGGAAGGCTTGGAAGATAAGTGAGTCCATCAACTCCAGCGGCATCACTGAGTATAGAACCGCGACCTAAAAGGGCATCTTACTCGTCATCTGAAAAGTCTGCAACATAAAACGATGCAACCCGAAAACGGGTCAGCACATGGAATATGCTGGCAAGGTAACACAAGAGAATGCAATGAAAGTAAAGCTATACTATATGCAATATGGCTGGTGGAAAGCTCTATGGTTAAGTTTTTGCGTAAAGCCAATTTTTCCCTACTTCAAAGGAATAGATTTTAATTAACTATCATGGTAGTTAAAACATCGTTGAGAAGATAGACATCCTCTCAACCCCAATTAAAGTTCATCATTTAACCCAACAAAATTAAATTAAAGTAACATGTTGAGATGCACATGAAAATCCAAGTACTAGATACTCAAGACGTCCATAACCGGGGACACGGCTAATCATGATCAGTTTGTACTGGTTTGTGCACTTTTCCCACAAGACTCGATCGCCTCCGTTTGGTTTCTCGCACTGCATGATGTTTGAGAAACGGATGATCGAGACATAGTCTTTCAGAAGCGCTAGCACCTTACGATCGGGCGGACCGTACCAACCTACATCCCCTACATCTGCTAGTCCACCACTGTAAGAGTTCACACAACCTACTCAAACTATGCTAGAGCCCATAATAGCATTGTGGCTGCACACGGAAGTTTCTAGTATGAATAATCTCATGATCCCTTTGAGCCTGGGTGGCGGTCCAAAAGAAAAACAGGCAATCCTGGAATACCCAGATGCCTCAATCCACCCAGATGTGTATTAATGTTGCAACCTTAAGTTGAACCATTAATTAAACAATCTCACATCTGTCATGGATTTCACTCACCCAATCCATGTCTACGAGCATAGCATGTCCTAGCAGCAAACGTAGAAGTAACTCCCAAGGGTTTTGAATGTAATGCAGGTAATCGGTACTACCTCAAACTACTTCCCAATCCCACTAGTTAATTGATCCTACTCATGCAATGTGTTTGAGGATATATCTAATGCAATGAAAACTGGGTAATTGGAAAGCATGATCAAAGTGTTACTTGCCTTGCTGATGATCCGCAAAACCTAGAGACTCAAAGTAGCAAGCAGCGCACTCCGGGTACTCTATCGCAATCAAACAAACAAGCATAAAATAAGTACTTAACTAATGCACGGGTAAAACTCAAATAAGAGATCTAACCAGAAAGTTCAACTTAAGAACTCCAGTTTGCAAAAAGAACCAACCCGATAGAAGCAACGAACTCAAATTGCGAAAGAAACGAGCTCCGAATTACTAGTTGGCCTAAAGTCAAATTTTATAGTAGCCAAAATCTTGTTCAAGTTGATCTATCGTAAAGAGGGCTTCGAGACGAAGATCTGGGATTTTGAATCACCTGATTCCGACTCTCGAGCAAAAAGAAAAACGAAAAACAAGATCAGGGCAGAAATCACGATCGGAAAAATCGCGGATAAATACCCAGAAAAAGAAAAACGACGAACAGGCTAACGAACGAACGTTCGCTGTTTGCGGTTAACTAACGAAAACCGTTCGTTAAAATGAACGTGCGGACGAACGTCCGCTATTTAACTAAACCGGCGGAAAATAAAATAAAAAAACCGAACCGATCTATTAAAAAAACAGATCTAGGTTTTTCATAAACGAACCGATCTATTAACCGAAAAAAAGTACCTCAACTCCGGCGAACTCCGGCGAGAGGCGGCGGCGGCGGCGGCTGCGGGCTAGCGACGGGGCGGCGCGGCGGCGGCGGCTGCGGCTTCCGGCGACGGCGGCGGGAGGCGGCGGCGGCGGGAGGCGGCTGCGGCGGCGCGGCTCGGGCTAGGGTTTCGGGCGGCTGCTGGGCGAGGCGAGGCGAGTTGGGCCGGCGGGGCTGCGGCTTATAAAGCCCAGTCTCCCGACCCTGTACGAGACTAGGTCGGTTTCCCTTTTTTTTAAATAGAGTCTCGGCGCAGAAAAACTAACGAAAGAAATACCAAACGGACTCCAAAATTCCCGAAATAAATTTTCACCGTCCTCTAATAATATTTAGGAAAAAGTGAACATTTTTCCCGGACCTAAATGCAATTTTGAAAAATGCGTATTTTTCCTATGCAAATAAATCCGAAAATAAATCCAGAAAAATACCAAAAGTGATTTTAACATTTTTCCTCCAATATTTCTGTTATTTTGAAGAAGTCATATTATCTCCGCTCATATATTTTATTTAGAAATATTTTTAGAAGAGAAAAATTATTAGAATCACACGGTCCTCGAACCGGTATTCGAGCGAACTCAAATACGAAAACGGTAAAATTCCCAACTCTCTCCGTAGGTCCTTGAGTTGCTTAGAATTTTGAGGAACTCCACGAACAAAATGCAAAAACATGTAATGCAATTATGATCTATGTATAACATTCCAAATTGAAAATTTGGGATGTTACACTGAAGAACATACTTCAAAGGAAAAAGAACAAAAAAAGGACATGAAAAAAATAATAAACAATGCATGAAGGCATGGTCATAAAAAACCAGTACCAATAGAAAAAAATAACAGCACACGTTTACCGTGATAAATAAGGGTGAAAGTAGCACACGTTCACCATTATGATAAACTAAACCCATTTCAGGGTCTTGCTTCCAGTACTTGATGACAAAATGGTTGAGATACGAATCCATTAAAGCTCCTTTGCCAAATGTATTATAGATATAGTCAACAGTTTAAGTATCAAGATCACCAAAAGGACTGTTCACCATAAAGAACATATTCCTGCAGTAAACATACAGAGATGGGATCAATAAAACTAAAATTAAAAACAAAACAGATAAAAAGGATCAAGGGCACACACATAAAACTTACTCATGGTATTTGGTTATAGAATCTTTGCTCAGAACAAGATTCTTTATTTTCCTCGCCTCATCAATATATTTGAACCTCGGAGGCTTCAATTTCTCTATAGAGCATCTCAACTTAAAAGCCCTCTCACCTGCCCTCTTGTTCGAAAAAACTTCAACGTCATCTACAGGAGGATGATTAATTGCTGCACTCTGAGTCCTCGTGACGCGAGGACACGACGTAACAAAATCATCATCATCAACATCAAATACATCGCGTGGAGAGCTAGGTCGAGAAACACTTCCACCATCAGGTACAGACGCCACAACTGGTTTCAAACCATCTCCAGCCAAAGAACCAGAATTATCTAGAGAGATTTCAATGGCACAATCCTCCATAACCACATCAGAACAATTGGACTCGAATAGTGATGTACATCTTTCATGAAGCCCCCCCATCAAAACCTAAAACCGTGTAGAAAAAACATGGAAACACTCAGCACAAAAATACAAAACCAAAAAACATGTAACACATCTCATTAAAATAAAAAATGCAGTTCACTAAAGAGTAGAATGCATCACAGTTGTCTATAGCAATGCAGTACACTTGTCTACAGCAATGCAGAATGAAAAAATGTATACAACAATGCAGCCCACTTATAAAGAAACAATGCAGCTCACTTGCCCAAAAAATAAAATGCATCTCATTAACACAACAAATAAATATGCACATACATTCTAAATCACAAACTTAACTAAAGAAACTAGTAAAAAAAGTAAGAACCAGAAGCAAGCAGTAGACAAAAAATAAATAACGGAAGGATAAGGAAGTTCACTAAAACAACCTTTATCTGCAAAAATTAAAAGTGATGTTAAATCAAGGGAACACTTTCTCGATGTGAGCCAACTATAGAGCATGGCCTTTCTGATGTAGCCAATGTGCTCCACCCCAAACTTAGCAACTCGTACACAATCCCAAGCCTGCAGGAATTGAAACATATAGAATCCACAATCATGCCTGCAAATAAAAGAATAAAAAACATCAGTTTCACAAAATGAAATAAAAAAACTTGGGCAGTATGGTGAAGAGGGGCTGTACGAAACACACCCATTAGGCTGTATTGGGACAATGACATGTTTCAACACAAATCCATCAAGTGTAGGATGATTTAGCGGCTTATCAAAACTTGAGCTTCCTTCTTTCCATGCACGCTTGATAATTTTAACCATCCTCCTAAAAACCCTGATCGCATCAGGGCTGCTAGGTTTATTGAGCGAGTCAAAAAAATTCAAACCGCCTGTCTTTCACATTTAACGCAACTACACAATAATGACCAACGCCATCCCTTGTATCTGGCGGATCAAAAGTTGCAAAAAGGATCTGTTCGAAGCACGAATAAATAAATAAAATTATTATTATTAGAAGAAGAAACAGAACACTATAAAAACAAACACGCAAAATATAGTTTTCGACACATAAAAACGTTACTCACCATATCCTTTTATCAACACGCTCCTCGGCTTTTGAAGAGGACATAATTTTAACACTCCTGCCTACAGTACCACCATTCCAAATATTTGTCTGCCAATACAAAACCCAAAATCAAATAGTTCTCAAGAAAACATGTCGTCGCACGAAATCAGAAAAGAAAATAAAAAAATAAAACAAAAATTTATGCATTCTAACACAAATATGGTACGGGACAACCATTGTCGGAGATCCCTTAAACTTATCTACTAGCAAAGAAACCCCAAGATCTACAAGTCTTGTAGTGAGCATCCCTTTATCCCAAAAGGATTGACCAACTTCGCCAATGGTAATATCACCCATCTTAGGTTTAAAAGCAATCATGTCCCTGAATTTTTCATGAAAAACTGAAACATAAGATACTAAAAAAATAACAAGAAAGAAAAAGGGCTAAAACCAAAATTAGAAAATACATATGCATGAAACAATTTCTAAATAACCATAAATCTTCTTCTTCTTGTCCTTCCGAACCCTCGTAACCGCAGCGTACAACTCATTGCATCCTTTCAGAAGAGCTGGATCAATGCTCGACGGTGTCACAACAGGAAGTTCGTCATCTGTAATAAAAAGATGAAGTTCACTTATCCAAAATAATGAAGTTCAAAAATTAAGATAAGGAAATTATGCTAGCTATTTTGAAAATCATAAAGAAAAGATCAAGTTTCACTTATCATTAAAAATCAAATACAGATACCATAGTAATTAAACAAAATGAAATGAGAAAAACTTCAACTGCACAGTTCGAAACAAAACTCTTGCCTTCAGTGTCAGAGTCTCCATGTTGTTGTTCTTCAGAGCTGACCAAAATATTTTCTTGGATAGGTTGCGACGAATCCACCACAACCTCACTAGACTGCCCTTCTGCAGCAACATCAGCATTCTCTGGATTTACAACAGTCTGGTCAACCGCAATGTCCTTATATACTGCAGCTACATGAGGCTCCACTGTCAATACTTCAGGAACATCGTTGGCCGCCAGACAAACAGGCGAAGCAACAACACTAATAGGAGGGACGGCATTCTCCAGCGGCTTTTCAATGCCAAAATCAGAATCTTCATGCTGACTGGGGGAAACAACATCATGGGATTCTTGAGCTACAGAAGGGTCTACACAGTCAACATCTACCAATGGAGAAGCACCAACACTGCCACCACCATCAACAGCACAACCGCCCTGATTCAGATCAACATGAACTTCCATGTTTTCTTCTCTAGGCCGTGGTAAGATTTAAAAACACACAATAACACAAAAATAAGTGTGGGGATAATTAACACAACAACAACTCCAACTTCAACCCACATATACGTAAAATAGAACTGTAGTTCACTTTGTCAAACACTGCAGTTCAGTTATGTTAAATACTGAAGCTTACGTACGTAGAACATTATGGATCACGCATGCGAAATGGAATCCAGTTCACTTTTGTCAAAGACTGAAGCTCACACATATAAAACTATTGCAGCTAACATATGTAAATGAAAAATGCATACGAGTGAACATAACAGCGTACATCAAGTTTACAACAAACAACAAAAAATTAGATTACAACACACTAACAGAACAAGTAATATAACTATACCTTATCAAGTACAACATCCGGAGGGGACGATGCATCAGCCAAGACTTCATCCTTCCCAGAGCCATCGTAGGACTCTTTGTGCACATCACAAGCAGCAACACCAGTCTAAAGGCATAGAACAAACCAAAAACAAAAATAAGATGGTAACGACCAAAAAAGAAAAAACTTCAACTATGCACAAGCAGTACACACTTTACTACCGTGAAGTACACAAAAAAATACAATAGAATGGAAAGCAACAAATGCAAGTTTAAGAAGAGGGACGCATGGCATAACAGACATGATAGAAGTACTTGTACCAGACCAATTCCATCGTCCCTAGTTCCATGGACACCAGAAGATTCCACTCCAGCCTATCACAAAAACAAAGATAATGAGGAGCAATCCACATAATACACAAAAGAGGTTCAAAAGCCACAAAAAACCTAGAACATACATTATCAGCGCCAACGCGAGCGTCCTGAGGGTTCGTTTCATCCAAAATATGCCCAACATCCTTCTCATACCGACCACATTTTTCCTCTTGTGAATGTCCCAATTGAGCATACGACGACCGAACATTCGTCACTGCAATCTTCAGGCTTTCAATCACGCCACAATCAAAATTGTGAGAAGCGACAATATCTTCATATCGTGGGCCATGGCCAACAAGGAAAAAACCAGCAAGTGTCCTCAACCTTTCACCAGAGGTTGGCAAATCTTCAGTCAACTTCAAAACCTTTGGAAGCAGCTCATCAATCTCCTCGTGTTTTTTGCCGCCATCAAATGTCTGTTTAGAAGAGCTTCTATTATCAAACATCTGTCGAGCCATGAAACCACGAGTACGCGGCACCTCATCATCACAGGCAGGAAGCTGGCTACATATATGCTCATAAAATCTAGATTGGTGCTAGGTCCCGCATCAGAGCTGCCGCATACAGTTGCAACAGGATGATTGTACACAATATCACCTGATGTCTTCCACTGCAAAAAAAGACAAGAGGCAAAGAGAAGTATGCATGTGAGTACTAGAAAAAGTTCAGATTTATAATGGCTGCACCTTTTAAAAAACTAATATTAAAGACTCAGATGCACTAACCGGCAACTTCCCAAATTTGTATGTTTCCAAGTAAATCTTTCCCTTCACAAGCACATCCTCATTGTATAGCTTCAGCAGGTCCTTGGTCGTCAGGTATGACGCACGTGGCGTCAACGTGTGCATGACTGAAAATTTTCGAAGCTTCAAGCAGTCAAGATACATAATCAGGGGGACAATGGCACAACCCTCTGCATAATTCTGCTTGCTTCCTTCTGTTTGCCACCTCACCACAACTGCCTGCAACTCATCAACAACAAGCTGGCAAAAGTCCATCTGAGCCATAGCCGCATAATCCATGTTCTCTACCATTGCAACAACTCTACCCAAACAAACTGCAGGCCCAAGGCACAACAAATTCTGGTAGAGTATTAGGAAGAACACCTTCACAGCAAGGTCAACAATCACATGATCATCTTCCTCCACCAACACCTTCAACTTCTCAAGGAAGTCCTTCACACCTATACTTTTTGAACGGTCAAAGCCAAGCTCATTCTTGAGGGCACTCAACGAGTCATCATGGCCGCTGGCTGCAGGCATGGGTGCAGTGTGACGTCCCATGGGTAAATAAAAAAATGTGATGAACTGCATCACAATTAATTCGAAGAACCCTGCCATTCCCTAAGTACATTATCATGGTGGTTGGGTCAATCACTCCCAGCAGATAGCACATAAGAATGCGCGGCACATTTTTCTGTACTGTCAGTTAAAAGACAACACCAAATCCAGCATCTCAAACACGACTACAGTGTGCCTCTTTCAACAAGGCAGCAGCCTTGCAAACAGTGGGAAGCGACAAACGTACATTCTTGTTAAATCGAGAATCATCTTCCTCATCATCATCTTTAGTTGCATTGCTCTTACTAGACTTCTTCCTCTGTGTAAAGGGAAATGCAATCCACATTAGAAGACTAGCCATAAAAAAGACAAGGAAAACATAGATAGAATAACAATGAAGGAAACAAATGCAGTCCACTTCAACAAACCTTTGGAACAACATCCACCTCGTCGCCAGAGTCACCACAAAAATCTCCATCGACATCATCACGGGCACGCTTGGGTAGAGTCTTAGATGAACCATAGTCTTTGCGTCTACCACTATGAACATCCCTCACAAAATCAGCAAGCACAAAGTCGTCGTCATCAGAGTTGGCACCTTCAGTGACATGTAGTCGCTTGCGCTGAGGATCATCCTTTCCACCAGCTTCAGCAGTTCTCTTGCCAAGATTCTTGTCCATGCAAGCAACACGTGGACTCCGCCGAGGTGTACCACCTTCCTCAGCAATAGTACTCAGCCTCTTCTTCTGCAGAGAAGGCTTCTTCACCTTGGCAAATTTGGCACCCTTGGCTCCATCTGCAGCTCTCCTCTGCTTCTCCTTCTTCGCAAACTCTCTTGAGTCACTTTCAAACCTCAACTTCTTCTTCCTTTGCTTAAACTCATATTCACGTAGTTGTTCCGAGACCATCCAATCCTGTGTAACTTCCTATGTACCATCAACAGACTGCGATTGAGTTTCAGACAAGATGAGACGTCTGTGGTCAAAGCTCACACAAACATTACCCTCTGCAAAATAATGGTCAATCAATTGAGTAACCTCCTCAAACCCACGCGCCCAGCATGGAAAACAAACACTACGTCAAAATGAAGTTTAACTATGGTCGTTAAAAAGTGCTCAAAAAGAACAAATTCAATACACTTAGATATATAAATGAAGTGCTACAACCATAAGCTAAAAATAAAAAATAATGCATTGCACAAAAAACTTGAATAAAACAATAATGCAGTTCACGCATACATATAGTGGAGTTCACACATACAAAATAAATGCAGTCCTGCATACACTAACTTCACGTTTGTTCCCAACAAAATGCCGGACTAGATAAAGCAAGGCAACGCCAGTTTTTACAACATCAAGTAACCAGCATACACAAAATAAACAAATCAATCACAAACCAGAAGGAGGGGCCACACTTATCGGAGAATATTCAATCGACGAATTCACTTGATGTCCTCCCTCGACACCATGATCCTTACCACCAGGACAACGAGAGCCAATTGGTGTATCATTATGAGAACCGCAATCACCTACTTGATTCTAAAAGAACAAGAAACAGAAATTACAAAACATCACGTGACAACTAACAGAGCATAAACCAATATACATGATGATGTAGGAAACTAGATAAACTTAAAACAAAATAAACAAAAATCCTAAATAAGTATTCCACATACCCTGAACTCCTCCTCCCACTCTGCTTGGCGAAGACATGGCGTTTTCCTGCAGCACAACAACTAAGTGACAGATATAAGCAACAAAATCGGCAAAAATCTTACGAAACCCTAGATCCACCTTGCTACACACGAGTATCAACTTCAAATCGAGATAAAAATTGGCTGCCTACAGAAAAATAACACAAGCAAAAATAGCAATAGCAACTACGAGAGTCACAAAACAAGACGAGGGGACGATCAAGACCTAGAACAAGAGGAGCGTACCACAAAAAAGGTGCAGCGACGGCGACGGCGGGGAGGGGGGAGGGTACGGCGACGAGAACGGACATGACAGGGTTGCGGGAGTGCACCGGCAAGGACTCGCGGAGCGGACGACGACGCGGAATACAGGAATAAGAACCTCTTGAGGGTGGCGGTTCCTCAGGCGACGACGGTTGCTGCGGGCGACGGCGGTTTTGCTCGAGGGAGAGATGCCTCGGGAGAAACTACAAAGAGAGGAGAGGGGATTGTTCTCGGTCTCTCTCCGTCAGCGGAGCGGTGGGATCGCCTGGAATGGACACATAGGAGGCCCGTGTGTGGCAAAGGGCAACATAAAACGGGCCGGCCCAAAAACGGCCCGGCTAAAAATAAGAAAGACCACATCAAAACGCACATGGTGCAGTTCTATGTGAAGAACAATGAAGTTCAATCAGTAAAACAAAATAAAATAAACGCAGTTCGTAAAAAAAGTTTAAATAAAAAACAACACGCATGTTAAAAAACGTATCCGAAAAGAAAAAGTCTACCTTCAAATAAGTGCCACACAAAAAAAATTGGGGGGGGGGGTGCAACCCCCCTACCCCTCATGTAACAGGGACTGCAGTAAGTACACGCAAAAAACAGATGGAATACGCAACACTAGAAAAATACAGTGCACGCCATTACGAAGCAGTACGGTATATTAATCCAGTTCCGGATTACCAGCGAAAAACTCATAAAATTGCGGAATACATTGTACTTTATTCAGCGGCTGCAGCAAGGACAGGCAAAAACGGTGAAGTACGCCCCTATAGACAACATGAAGTTCTCTACTGTAGACGATGTAATGTAGAACTCTAACCAATGCAGTTTCATTATCACATAGGTTACATATAAACGTGATAAATGCCCGTTCGCACAGAAAGTGGTGGTGAAAAAAATTTACTGATCAAAAATAAAAATAAAACCACGTTAAGAAAACCACGTTCGCATACAATCACCCAATCGGAGCGGTTCCATCGCCACAAGCCCACAATCACAAATGCAACACCAAACCACGAAATGCACAACCGCATCGTCAGCGAGATCGTGCAGTTCATCCAATGCGGCCATCCCACCCCGCGTCCTACCCTTAAATTCAGACCCCTGCCAAAAGGGCTTCTCATCCACAACAACACAAGTATCCATTGCGCTGCCACCAAATCGCTCCACCACATCCATATCCACGCAAAACACCAAGCCCTACTACCGGCCATGGCGTTTGCCGACGAGTACCACGGTGTGGAGGCCCACGGCAACACCAAGTTGCACGTCATCCACACCAACGACAAGAAGCAGGTGGCGATCACGCTCGCGCGGTACGAGCGCCACCACAGCCTCTAGCGCCACAAGATCATCGGCATTGATCTTGAGTACAACAACGAGCCTGAAGCGACGCAGAAACCCACCCGTTGCCAAATCTCGGTCGACAAGAAACACCCGATGCTACTCTTCCAACTGAGCGCCGCTGAAAGGTGCACCATCTTTGACAGCTTCCTTGCCGACCCCAGGTACACCTTTGCAGGCTTCTCCATCGACGGCGACAAAGAAAGGCTAGAGCGCATCAACCTAGAGGTCGCCGACTTCATCATATCCAGAAGGAGTGGAGGGTGCCCGAGGCAACCAAGGAGTTGGAGTCCCTTGGAGACGTCTTCGGCATGCTCGTCGACGACTACTACGACAACATGAAGAAGAAGATCACCAATGATGAACACAAGCAATGGGCAACCCTGCCTCTGTCCATGAGGCACATCGAGTACGTGACAAAGGACGCCTACGCAGCGTACGAGATATGGAACCACATCACCCTCACCCAGGACGGGCTTCGCCGTGCAAAGCTGGAGAAAGAGGAGCCCCCCCAAGAAGCACGCCAGGAGCAGCTGGGGATGGGGAGACGCTACCTGGTGAAGAAGAAGATGGTGCCGACCAAAGAGCCAACAATGACAGCGTCGTTTTAGAATTATCATCAAATTTGCTTTATGTTGTTTGCTTATGTATTGTTAGTTTGCTTGTGATCATTTGCTTTTGCTGAACTTAGTTTGCTTGCCATGCAGAATCGCTTGTAATGATGAACTTTGATTATGTTAGATTGCTTTCTTTTGAAATTAGTTTGCTGATGATGAACTTGTCGTACTGAATGCCTGTGATAATCTGTTTTTTGGTGTTTGCTTATGTATAATTAGATTCGAGCAGTGTGCAAAATAGGACAGACTCTGAGATATATGTAGTGCGGAAATATATGAACGTCCACACTACAACAAGACCCCACCTATAGCAACACATTTTTCCGTATCTAAATGTCCATATATGCGTTGTTAGGGTCTTTACCAACGGTTTGGGATGCGTAGCCTTATCCAGTGTTGCTAGCGCATAATACAACGGTTATACTTCCGTTGGTAAAAGAAATCGTTGCAAGGCTACAACACGTAAAACTGACTTTTACAACACTCGTATACGTTGGTGGTTAATGTACAGGAACTCAAATATCATTGCTTCGCAACAAAGAATCTGCAACGCTTCAGGTGTTTCACATATAAAACGTGAATAATATTTCACATATTACCTGCAATTAAATTAATACTCCACATAATGGTGATAAGTATGTGTATATCAAGTGAGAAGAAAAAAATATACGCGGGAGAGGAAAGAATCATATATTGAAAAAAACTGTGGGATTACAATTGTTCATGTTACACGAGGAATGACATCCAAATGTGATGGACAATCTAGATATTCTCACAGTGAAACTTTAACTGAAAGCAATAATCAACATCCCTACAACTTAACTAAAACTGAACCGAGGAACATCATCGTCTAACGGGAACATCATCCCTACAACTTAACTAAAACTGAAAACATCCATCATAACTAAAACTGAAAACAGCGTCGTCATCATCAACCGGAACATCATCATCATCATCATCATTGCAGTATACTTGCCACACCCATATAAGCGTCCATATATCTTTTGAATCTACAAAAAAAATAACAAAATAAGCTTTTAATACACAATGCATTGACATGATGCAAATAGTAACGGGTTGCCCAGCAAATAAGAAATATTACTTCTTACAAAGGTTAATTACTCCCGAAACATTGGTTGCCCGGCTAGATTACGACTATTACAAAGAAAAATTGTTATCTAAAAGTATTCCCTTACAACTCAATATACTACTTCAGGTCACAAAAGAAACATAAACAGACTCTGAGAAAAATAAACAGATGTCGCTCTGGCCTAAAAGACAGCCACTAATAACATAGTACCTACTTAGTTGACGGGTTAAAAGCACAATAGACACTGCTCATATGGAACAGTGCAAGTGACATAATGGGAAATTCAGCAATTTATGAACCATGACAGCAAGAGTTCATGTGGGTAATTCAGCAATTTATGAATCAAAGTGGTGAGAGCTCAGTGGTCAGTTTAGCAATGTACGAATCAAAAGGTCAAGAGCATCTAAGAAGAACATTACATGCATTTCCGTCTTCACAAACAGTTAAGATATGTAGATCGTAGACAGTTACCAGAACCATGGCTACGAATACTGCCGTATCTTGGAAAAATCTACTCGTAGATCCAGCCGTCCATGATGTTTGCCTCCATCTTGATAGTGCCTGAACGGATGAGTGCGGCACCTCACATTAAATTACACACAACAATAGGTACACCATTGGCGAGATAGGAGTACATAAATAGTTGAATAGAGCAGGAAAGGAGGCTGGAAAATGGTTAGAGCTAATGTAAGCAATAAAGGAATAAATAAATAATCACCACAACGGAAATAGTCTTAGTTGAAGGTAAAATTCAGTGACGTAATATGAATGTAGAGACTGGCACATTCAAAATCACCGAATGGGACTGAGTATTTCTTTCTTTGGAAACCTGCGCACAAACAAATATTGATCCTCTACTTAACGAATGACAAACATGATGATAAATAGTGAGCCGCTGCCGGTGTACATGTGCGTGTGCTTGCTGCAAGCTTTAGTATCTGCATGTTTGCACACGAACATGCATAAAGCTCAGGTGCAGGTTGCATCTAAGTGGGGTATTGGGATTCAGTTTTATTTTCACTATGATGAACAACAGTAGTAGATAAGTACCTTTTTTTAGATTAGTAGATAAGTACTTGGTATAGATGAATCCTCTGCATTGACTTGACCCAAGTGAATATATAATAACTGCATGCTATGAGGGGACAATCACATAACCAAATGACAAAGAAAATGTGTACTAAATCTCAAAAAATAAAATGTGTACTATCTTAAGGTGAGTTTTTAGACGAAGAGGCTAGCAAGACCGAGGAATTTAACTGGGGAGTTGCATAACGGCTTTTCAGAGGCGCGTGCTAGTCACCATCCGGATGTAGGAGGCGAAATAACAGCCGCCCCTACAGTCGTCTGATGCGCTCGAGCGCGGCCGTTTGATCCCTTCTCTCTTTTTCTGCACACTGCTTTCTTTGCGCATGCAACATGCAAGCATCAGACGTCCTCTTCCTCACAGTGCATCGCAGCACCACTCCTAGCAGCGTAGTAGCTCGGACACTCCCTCACGACATCGTCTCCTAGCATCACCGGCGGCCCTGCAGCACATCGCCTTGCAGTATCGGATGCTTCCGGCGAACACCTCGCAACACTGACGCTCTTGCCGGCGAGCACCTCACAACACCTGTTGCTTCCGACGAGCAGCCTCGCAGCACCGACGCTCCTGCCGGCAAGTGGCCTTGCAGCATCGTATGCTTCAGGCCAGCATTGGCGCTCCTGCCGTCGAGCGGCCTCGCAGCACCGGATGCTTCTCGTGAGCACCAACGCTCCCGCCGACAAGCGGCCTCGTAGCACCGGATGCTCCCGGCGAGTGGCGTGGCACCATGATAGGTAAAAAATTCCCAACGACCATCGCAGCAACCAGTGATGCTTCGTAGCAGAGGCGCCGCCTGTGGCAGCACCGGGAGCCCTCGCGCATGAATATGTGAGGATTAGCAGCATCGGCGCTCCATCGACGGGTGGTCGTAGCACGCGGTCGCAGCGGAGACGCCATCGCAACCTCTGTTGCAGCATCGCCGAGCATCTGGTCCGCCAATGAGCTCGCAGAAGGTTGACCACCTCGCAGCACCGCTGCGCTCTCGTACAAATCATCCACTGCACGGCTGGTCTATATAGCAGGTCATGCCGCAGCTGCGGCGTCTATCCTATTGCAGCTGCGGGACTGCCCCCATACTGGAGCAGAGCATTCATTTGAGGGAGCTCATAGAGGCCATCCATGGCAGAGCAAATCCCATGGGATAGAGCAAAAGAGAGAGAAGGGGGGAACGTGTGGCTGGAAAGGAACCTGCCCCTGCGGCTGGATAAGGAGGTCGAGGGGACAGAGCGGTGGGTGGGTCCACCCCAGACGGCCAGACGCCTGGTAAATTGGTTGTGCCCACCGTGTGATTGAGCGTGATCGGACGGCGCACGAAGAGGTCACTCGCGCGGCTGCGTACATCCGGATGAAGCGAAGGAGTTCCCTTTTCAAACCAAAGGAAGAGAAGGACGTTAGTGTATGAAAATAAATTGGAAAGTAACAGTGTATCACATTTGACGTGTTCATGAAATTGAATGTTTGTTATCCTGTAGCAACGCACAGGTATTTAGCTAGTAATCCAAATTGTGTAGAATAGTAAGAGCATACAACAATCAGTACATTAATAGGTGTGGAGAGAAGTATTTATCAGGGTTCTGAATCATATCAACAGCGTCAAAGCAACATCATAGAAGAAACAATGTGCATTATTAATTCACCTGCTCGCTAAAACAAAGGTTTATGTGCTTCCCCCAATAGGTCCACGTCCTCTAGTATTTGAGCTGGACATGAAAGTCACCATTAGCAAGCTACTACCTCAACCTAAATAACCGAACCATCAGACTCCTGAAAAGTGTGAAATTGCAGCAAAAAAACTTTGTTAGTAACTCATCAAAACTGCCATACAGAGATCTATAAAGACTGGATCTCTCCTTCTGTTTGAAAGCGAACTACTATAAAAATCAAAGTATCAAAATACCATTGTTTTAATATAACAACATTTATTAAAGTATTGACGATAGAATGGACCTGTTTGGCTACGTCACAAAACACTGTAAAATTTCCTGGCTAGCCGTCAGTCAGGCATGCATTCGAAGCTAGCTAGCCATTGTAGTACTAGAATATATAGGTCTATTAGACTAATGATGATTAGCGACAGCGACACCGGCAGAGTAATTAGCAGATGACCTCTGAGTAGTAGGCACTTGAAAATATTCATACCAGACATTTGCAAAGAGAAGGCACATGAATCGAACATATATATTTGGGCTCAAATATTCCTCTGTGTAACATAAGCACCACACACAGCTGTTCTATGAAAATCAAATAGAACATTTACCATCTAGTAAAATGTGATGAAAACATCCTCTGAATTATATAGACAATAGGGAAGAGTGAAAAAGTTCCCATGTCAGCTTTTGTCAACGCTGATGAAGGAAGCAAAGTGTTCAAGTACCGCAGCCGCAGGTAACAAACAACTAAGAGAGCTCAGCTCAGACAGTTTGGCGGAGTCTGATGGTTCATCTAAAAGAGCAAGCCGCTGGACAAGAAAGAGCAAGCCGCAGGTACCTAGACATCTACCGTAGCCGCTGGACATGAAAGTCACCTTTGATATCTCACAATTACTAATTTAATAGAATAGCAATCAGTGCATGAAATAAATCAACGGAGATCGGAAGTCAGTCTGTAGGCCTATCTGTTCGTCAATGAATTCCACAAGGGCCAAACTTTTTTAACAGGGATTAGCTGCAATAGAATTGGGGGTGCATACCTAGACATCTACAGGAGAGGAGAAGAACAGAGGTTAGAGAAAGGGGAAAAGAGAGAGGACGAATCCAGGGAGGGGGTTCACTCACCGGCGAGAGGAGGACGACATGGCCACCGGCGCCGGAGCCGACACCCGAAACCATAGCCACCGGGGGGAGGTCGCAGGTGGGCTTCGGTGGCTGGGAGCGCCGGATCTAGCCGCATGGGAGGGCACCGCAGTGTGTGGGGATCTCGGGATGTGCTTCCTGATGGAGGGATTCGACGGACGTGGCCTTAATTAGCCGCCGCGGGTGGCGCAACGAGGTGCCGCGCCAAGAGAGAGATGGGATGTGAGAGGGATGGGTGGGTGGGGGATACGGCGGATCCGGTAGCCTCCGGAGGTGCGATGTGGGATGAGGGGAGGGGAGGGCCAGCGGCGAGGTGGAAGGAGGGTGACGAGGCAGTTGGTGGCGGCGATTTGGGAGAGACGGGGGCATCGGGCTCTCTGTTTCTCGCGCGTCCTTCTCTCCTTTCCTTTGTTTTTTTTCATATGTCTCCCAGGATAGGGTCAAGAGGTGCAAATCTGCAACGTATATTTACAACCTTTAATTTGTGTATCTATTGTGAATTTTACAACGTATAGCCAAAATGTTGTAGAATGTATGTTGCTTTATAAGGGGTATCCTTGTAGTGCCAGTACATCAACATAACCAATGCAGTACAGACTCTGTCAAATGAAGAAGCCACTGAAAATTAAAAAAATCCCACATACCATACACAAATGCAGGCCCAACCATGCATTCCGCGGTTCGTCTTGATATGACAATGCAACTCGCTTTTTTCTGGTAAGCAGTCCTCTTGCTACTCAAATGCATTCGTGTACACTGAATCAGAACCAATCCACCACCTAACACCAACCATAAACATTTATTACTTTTGTTGGTCAATTGGTTGCATAAAAACGTATCCATTCGTGCTCTAGACTAACACAACTCCTCCCCCGTTCCTCTTTTTCTTCAAATCATAGATCCAGGGTTCATCCAATCCCCATCTCTTCTCTGGAATTCCACTGAACCCGCCATGGACTGTAAGTGCGGGTGTTTGGCAAGGATGGCACCGGTAGCGGACACATGCGTCTACGCAGAAGGTCTAGAGCTCACAAACGTCGACTAGCGCAGCATGCTCGGGTGCCTGATGATACCCAACAGGGGGTTTCAGCCGCCATTTCTTCATCGCCGCACAACCGCAGATCTATAGGAAAGTTGGGTATGTTTTTTCCCTCGCAACTTTGGACATAATCTAGCCTACAAATCCACATATGAATATATAGTTCAATCAATTTTTTCAGTAGTGTCAACAAAAAACAAAACATAATTTCTATTGTTGTTCAGATTTGTTAGCTATTAAGACTAGATGCTTCCACCTACTTGTCTTCAGTACCACACCACGTATCGACACTAGTTAGATCAGAACCCCAACACACGAACAAAAAAAAGGGTTAGTAGATCAGCGCTGCAGTTCTATTAACATGCTGATGATGTACACTGTAACTCACCTACCAGTACAAGCATGTTGCAGTATAATATGTATCCAAGTAAAACTGGAGGTCAATTATGTATATAAGTTTGTTCATACATTGCAACTACTTTAGAAAATAACAGTCATATATATGTAAGTATTAAAGTCAACAGAAACAGATCATCCTAAGTATAAAGAAAAACATTTGTTGTTTACTTATAAAATTCTTTTTCCACCCATTCCAATATGCAGAAACTGCCATCCACAATAAAATTTCCCGCTCTAAGTTCAGGGAAGGTTACTTTGGAGACACAACACAAGAATGGGTATGCAGACATGCAAGCTGGCTACCACATCGACTCTGAAGACTGCATCAACATAACTACTGGTTGGAAAGATTTTGTCTCCCAGAATGGCTTTGATGTCGGAGAAGTGGCCATGGTGTTTTTCTACAAAGAAGAAGACTCCCTGAAGTTTACAATATTTGCACTCTAGGCTGTCTAAATATGAAGCAACCAATATTTCCAATGCTTTGCTTATGTTGTATGCTTTCCAAATTATGTCATCAAACACTTTGAACAATGCCTATTTAAAGTATGCAACCTCAACTACATCATTTTATCATCCTTTTTAGACAAGCTGATGTTAGAAGGAATGCAGTTCTCTCAAGTACATATTGTGGTACTAATAATAATAAAAAAAGCAGTCCTTTGAACAGTAACAAGGAAATGCGAATGGTCGAAACTTTGCTGTTAACATATGATGTTCAAAAAAAATTCATAGTATGCAGTTCAAAAAAATTCTTATAATAACTATTCAGCTAACACAAGCATATAATGGACCATCCATTCTAATAGCACAACAGAACATTAACCACACTGCTAATGCAGTACGGAAGTGCATATTATGAAGTCCTCTAGAACACAGAATTCAGTTCAAGAAAACAGATCTCATAAGCTGCCATAACCACTGAATTGTAGCTACAACAAAGTACACTACTAACGAAAATGCAGTGCACTACAACGTATGCCATAACTACAATAAATAAAATTAAAAACAATAGAACTCCAGACATGTGGTAGACTAACAGAGGTGTCAATTTCACTCGCACTTCCATAACTCGCTTAAAAATTGTCCAGCAACTAAACTATCGAAAAATACCCCCGCAAAAAATACATGGAAGACACGGCAACTAGACGAACAACATCAGCTCTCATTTAAAAAACACAGTTAAAAATTACAATTATACCCGCAATACAATGAATTCAAACATATAGCAACACTAATTACAATATTCAAACATGAATGGACGCGCAAAATCCAAAAAATCATCAAGAACAGAGGGGCGGACGAAGCTCACTCGCCCGCACAATCAAATTAACAGAAATTGAAAACTAACTCCTAAAAGTTAACAAATTATAGAGTGAATGGACCGATTAAAACGAACGCAAATCAAAGAATTCCTACTAAAAAATAACATGCGAGCACAAAAAATCGCATCTGAAGCGAACACGAACGAATAGAGAAAGCTCGTCCGCCAAATCACTCGATTTGCAAGCACTCTAGTAGATTTTACTGTAAATTAGAAAGAATGAAGGTAAAATGAGCTGCAGAGACAAACTAAATCATCGCGCAACACCCGATTCCACACAGAAAACACGGGCGGAACACCAGAAAATGAAGTAGTTCTCCCGTGAAGCATTGCAGTGCCCAATGTGAAGACGATGCAGTTCGCTTCTGTTAAGCGTGCAGTGCGGAAGTATTATCAGAATAACACTTCTAAACTGCACGCTCAATGGAAGTGCACGTCATTTTTTGAACCAAGTGTTTTGCAGTACTCTGGTCAGTGAACTTCGTGTCAAAACAATGCATGCCGTGTTTTTTCGGTACCATTTCCGCTCTAGTTTTTAAATGTTTATCGAAACAAGGCGTCTAATATACCGTTGAGAATTTAAGAGCAGTTTTGAAAATGTTGCGGCGCACGACGAGTGGCAGCGAGTGTTTTCTTGTATTTTTTTCTAAACTGCTCGTCGGAATGAAGCAAATGATACACCGTTGGAAACATATTATCGAGGCACATCTTTTTCATATATATTATTTTCCTAATTCGTGACGGTTTAAGAGCAGTTTTAAATTTATTAAATCGCGGAATTGAGTTTTTTCGAAAAAAATCAATTTTCGATACTATTTTAGCTCCAATTTTTGAATGGTTTGTCGAAGTGGGGAGTATGATACGTCTTTGGAAAGCTACGGACAATGCGCAACTTTCATATGTTTAAATATTTTTTATATTCCTTATGATTTTTTGTTATTTTAGAAAATCATGCGCCTGACAACGGGAGGCAGCAGCCGTTTTGCGCAAAATTATTGCAAACCGCTGGTCGATTCGAATTACATGCCATTGGAAAGATATCGACAATGTGCAAATTTTTCATGTAGAACACTCTTTCCAATTCCTTTAAAATTACTGTAATGCGGACACTGTTTTAAAATTACTGTAATGCAGACACTGTTTTTTGCGACACAAAAATCTTCGTCTGTATTGCATCAGACAGAAGAATGCACTGCTTCAAACTGGAAACCGCACTGCATCAGATAGTCAAGTGAACTTCTTGATTTATTTTTTGTTGGATGTAAATTTTCTCGAACAAGATTTTTGTTGTTTTTTAATCAAAATAAAATATTAACGTGAGTGGACCGCGAAGACTAGGGAAAGTGAACCACATCATATATCAAAGTGAACCGCATTACCATCTTTTTGTTTCACTAAAATTTTCACACTTTTATGTTAGGTGCAAGTGAACAACATCACTCTTGAAAGTGAACCACATCAGAGGATAAAACGCACTGCAGGACCAAGTTTTGAAACACAAAAACACACGAACGAAACAGAGTGCACTCTTGCATATGCATAATAAATGTGGCTTTGTGAAATCGAGGCAAGGCAAGCGTACTGCATTTTTTCTCTTTGCGTTGCAAACACATATAATTAGCATCACATGGATACACTGAAAAATGCATTCACAAATCACAAGAGAACTGCACCCATGGTCTGGCCGAACCTCCTGCCCGCTCTAACCAAACTTCATGCCGTGGCCATGCCCGCAAACTGCAAGCATCTGTGAGCTGAACTGCTAGTCTAGAGAGCGTTAAAGGTAGAACTTCACCTACACGGGGAGAGATGTGTTCTTGCTAGTGAACTGCAAGACCAAGTTGACTTCTGTTCAACATAAACAAAATATTAATTCAAAGGTGTGGCCGCAAGCGAACATAGAACAATGCATGCAGTGAACCTCTCCAACACGCACACTACACTTCAACTCAAGGGTTACTGTACAGCACATCCACATGCCACGCTGCTCCAGCTCGGCGGATCGTTTGATTCCGATAGTCGAAATATATCATAGATGATGCTGATAGACACAAAATCATCACCGGGCTCCCAGTCGAACTACAATGGACGGCCAGCCGAGCTGCATTTGACCCCATCCTTGGATGCCCGCGACGCCCAGCCGTAGGCAATGGCTGCAATGACCCGTCCATACAGTAGGTCGAGGTGGCGGCGAGCAGGGAACTGGTTGACGATAAACATGGATTGGCGGTGGATCTGACCTGGGGTTAGAGTAGAGAGGGGAAGGTAGGGGCGCGACGAGGGAGACGAGGTCATGGGGAGTCAGCAGCGTGGCTGGTTTGGCCGTTTGCTGCTCGATTCCATGGCTTGGGGTGTAGTGGGTCCGGATCCGACGCCAGGGAGGCACGGGGGTCATGGCGGGCGCGCCGATGGTGGTCGGTCGAGGGTGGAGCGCTTTAGCAGGGAAGATGGCTGCGGGCAGTGCAAAAGTAGGCATGCCGACCTGAATCCATCATCGAGAGGTGCGTAGGGGGCGGTTGCCGTACCGGATCCATCGACGGGAGTCCACAATTAGCGCTGGGAGGGCGATGGCAGCCCGATCCGACCATTGAGGCCATGCCGAGGATCGTTGGTCGCCTAATATGGTGATGAATGCCTTGGATGGGGCCAGTGGAGGCTGAGGGTTGTGTTTTTGTTGGAAATATTCCCTAGAGGCAATAATAAAAAGGTTATTATCATATTTTCTCGTTCATGATAATCGTTTATTGTCCATGGTAGAATTGTATTGATCGGAAACTCAAATACATGTGTGGATACATAGACAACAAGATGTCCCTAGTCAGCCTCTAGCAGACTAGCTTGTTCATAAAAAATGTCTATGGTTTCCTAGCCATCGACATGAGTTGTCATTTGATAATGAGGTCACATCATTAGGAGAATGATGTGATGGACAAGACCCAAACTATAAACATAACATATGATCGTATCAAGTTTATTGCTATCGTTTTCTGCATGTCAAGTATATGTACCTAAGACCATGAGATCATGCAACTCACTGACACCGGAGGAGTACCTCGTGTGTACCAATCATCGCAACGTAATTGAGTGACTATAAAGGTCCTCTACAGGTATCTCCGAGGGTGTCTGTTGAGTTGGCATGGATCAAGACTGGGATTTGTCACTCCGTGAGATGGAGAGGTATCTCTAGGCCCTCTCGGTAATACAAATCACAAGAAGCTTTCAAGCAATGTGACTAAGGAGTTAGTCATGGGATCTTGTATTACGGAACGAGTAAAGAGACTTGCCGGTGACGAGATTGAACTAGGTATAGAGATACTGACGATCAAATCTCGGGCAAGTAACATACCGATAGACAAAGGGAACTACATATGGGACTGAATGAATCCTTGACATCGAGGTTCGACCGATAAGATCTTCGAAGAATATATGGGGACCAATATGGGAATCCAGGTCCCATTAATGGTTAATGACCGTAGTGGTGTCTCGGTCATGTCTGCATAGTTCTCGAACCCGCAGGGTCTGCACACTTAACGTTTGGTGATGATATAAGTGTAGTTAAGTCATTATGGCGGTCACCGAAGGTTGTTCGGAGTCCCGGATGAGATCCCAAACATGATGAGAAACTTCGGAATGGTCCAGAGGTGAAGATTGATATATTTGATGAAGGGTATTGGTGTCCATAATTGTGCCGAGGGTACCGGGTGATGACCAGTGCCACCGGAAGGGGTTTCGGGGGCCCCCGGCAAGTGTTGGGCGGCCTCGTGGGCCAAGGGGAGGGGGCAAACCATCCCACTAAGGGGATGAGTGTCACCTCACCCCATTTCATGTAACCAGGAGGGTTGGGGCGCCCCCTAGGGCTTCCCACCTCCCGGCTTGGGGGGCATGTTACCCTAGGGGAGATCCCATCTGCCTTGGCCGCCCCCTAGGGGAAACCCTAAAGGCGCCACCCCTTTTCCCTTCCCCTATATATGGAGAGGTAGACAGAGGGAAGCCTCACACTTAAGCACATCTCCATGCTGCGGCGTCGCCCTTCCTCTCCCTCGTAGCCATCTTCCTCTCCGTAGTGCTTAGCGAAGCTCTGCTGATATTCCACCACCACCACCGCCACAACGCCGTTGTGCTGCCGTAGGACTTGAGCTTCTAATTCACCATTGCTCGCTGGATCAAGGAGGTGAAGGAGAAATCAAGCCGTACGTGTGTTGAACGTGGAGGTGCCGTCCATTCGGCACTAGATCGGAGTTCGTGGGACGGATCGTGATTGGATCTCGAAGACGTACCACTACATCAACCGCGTTCTTTGACGCTTCCACTTAGCGATCTACAAGGGTATGTAGATCCAATCTCTCCTATTGTCGATGGTCATCTCCTAGATTGCATCTTGGGTGTTCGTAGGAAATTTTTTGTTTCCCATGCAACATTCCCCAACAATGGCATCATGAGTTAGGTCTATGCGTAGATGACATCACGAGTAGAACACAAAGGAGTTTGTGGGCGTTGGTATTCAGATTTCTTCGTTCCCTGGTCCTATTTTGATTCAGCGGTATTGTGGGATGAAGCGGCTCGGACCAACTTTATATGTCCACGTACATGAAACTGGTTCCATGGACAAACATGCAACTTGTTGCATAAAGATGGTTGGCTGGTGTCTGTCTCTACCACCTTAGTTGAATCGGATTCGACGAAGGTGGTCCTTGTAGAATGTTGAATAGCAATTTGCATATCACCTTTGTGGTTTTGCATAGGTAAGAATCGTTGTTGCTAGATACCCATAGCAGCCATGTAAAACATGCAATAAGAAATTAGAGGACGTATAACTTGTTTCTGCAGGGTATGTTGTGATATGATATGGCCAAAGACATTATGAGATATATTTGATGTATGAGATGATCATGTTTGTATAGATTATCATGACTTGCATGTCGATGAATACGACAACTGGCAAGAGCCATAGGGTTGTCTTTAATTATTGTATGACCTGCGTGTCAATCATTAAGCGCTATATAATGCTTTACTTTATCGCTAAGCGGTAGCAATAGTTGTAGAAGCATGGTTGGCGTGACAACCCCGATGGCAACCCGATGATGGAGATCATGGTGTCATGCCTATGATGATGGAGATCATGCCGGTGCTTTGGAGGTGGAGATCAAAAGCACAACATGATGGCCATATCATGTCACTTATGATTTGCATGTGATGTTAACCCTCTTATGCATCTTATTTTACTTATGACGATGGTAGCATTATAAGGTGACCGCTCACTAAAATTTCAAGATAAAATTGTGTTCTCCCGAAGTGTGCACCATTGCGAAAGTTCATCGTTTCGAAGCACCATGTGATGATCGGGTGTGATAGACTCAATGTTCACATACAATGGGTGCAAGCCAATTTTGCACATGCGGAACACTTGGGTTAAAATTAAAGAGCCTGGCATGTACAGACATGGCCTCAGAACACAAGAGACCGAAAGGTCAATCATGAGTCATATAGTAGATCTAATCGATATGGAGATGTTCACCATTGAAACCACCTCATCTCATGTGATGATCGGACTTGGGTTGGTGAATTTGGATCATGTTACACTTGGACAATCGGAGGGATGTTGATTTGAGTGGGAGCTCTTAAGTAATATGATTAATTGAACTCATTATCATGAACAATATTCTAAATTGTCTTTTCAAATTATGTTGAAGATCAATAGCTTGCGCTGTAGCTCCCTGTTTTAATATGTTCCTAGAGAAATACTAAGTTGAAAAATATTGTGAGCAATTATGCGGACTAGGTCCATAATATGAGGATTGTCCTCACTGCTCCATAGAAGGATTATGTCCATGATGCACCGCTCTGTGTACCAACCCCTCTAGCGTCGTATGTGGATGTTGTGAACATCTAGCAGACACGTTATGATGACTACTTGATAGTTTAGTGCGCCATGCTTTATGGCTTAGAACCGGGACTTCAAAGGCATTTTGAACGTGATGGTGCATATGAGATGTTCCAGGAGTTGAAGTTTATTTTTGCGAAAAATGCCCGGATCGAGAGGTATGAGACCTCGGAAAAAATCTATAACTACAAGATGGAGAGAATAGCTCAGCCAGTGAGAAAGTGCTCAGAATGTGTGGGTGCTACAATCGCTTGAATCATGTGACGCCCGGATAATTAAGCTACAGTGAACCTCTGCTAATGATGCCACGCCACCTCGGTTACTGTTGATAAACTCGCGTTGATTCGAAACCGATTCAAATTCAAATTAAAAATACAGTCAAACAATAAAAGTTTTCAAATATTAAAACTAAATGTTCGGGTGGAGCCAAATAATCTATAAAGAATATTGTTGAAGTAACCACCCTTTTATAAAGTATTTAAATAGAATAAAATAAATAAAAGAACAGCAAAGCTATTATTTGAATACTCTTAACACAATAAACAAGATACAAATTACTTTATTTAAGTGCTAAATCATTTGTGGCAGTGACATAAGTTGCAACACTATTTTAGGTGTCACTTATATGTTTCATAAAACTAAAATAAGAAGGAAACTAAAATGAAAACAGAAAAGAAAAGAATAAAGAAAAGAAAAGGAAATAAATAAAACAGAAAAATAAAAGGTTAAAAGGCCTATTCTACCGGCACTATGGCCCAAGTAGCAAACTGGCCAGCCTAGCCCACCCCGCTCCATCCCCTCCTCATGCTACAGAAGACAGTGGAGGGTGTGGCTGCCATCCGCCGACCATGGCCGCACTAGGTCGTGCGTGGCGCCATCTGCCGGCCCAGACGCTCCACAAGGCTGCACGGCGTCGCGGAAAACCCTAAACCCCCACTCACTCTTCCGCCTTGCGCCGTTTTCTCATTTCCCCACATCAAGTACCCGTGCTGCTGATGCCATGGCCTCGTCATCCTCGCGCCGACCGAGCTCCCCGACACTTGAGGCTGTGTCGATCCGATGCGCCGTCGTCGACTGCATGGACGGGATCAACCACGGAGCGCCTGCATCGCCGTCTGCATCGTCTTCTCCATCGTCAGCCATCGGAGCTCCGCCTCTCGATCCCTCGCCATCACTGCATCCCCGGCCTCATCGTCCCCTCCTCTGCAACCATAGTAAGCACCTGCAACAAACTCCTCTTGTCTTGCCCTTGCATTTGAACCACAGCGCATTGCCGATGTTGCCCTGCTCCGGCCTCTCCTTCGTGGTCGCGGCCCCCCTCCGCTTACCGCTGCACCGTGTGCTCGCCGCCGGTCGAGCTACGGTCGCACCAGCATGCGTCCGACACCCGCAGCCATGGCGCCCGCTCCGCCCATCTCCGCCGCCTGCCACTCGCTCGTCGGCCGCGACCCGCGCCCCACCTCGCCTCCACGCGACCTGACCGCCACACCTCCCGCCCCGCCTCCGCTCGCTACCGCCGCGGAGCCGCGCTGGCCTCGCTGGCCTTGCGGGCGAGCGCCCCAGCGGCCAACTCCGGCGCCCCGCCGCGCCCCGGCGGCCGTCGCCTGCCCCGGCGGCCAACTCTGGCGGGCTCGCCTCGCCCCGGCGGCCTCGCCCCACGGTACCTGCGGGCGAGCGCTCGCTCGGGTGCCCGTCGCCCGCATCCGAGCCCCGCCCCGCTAAGCGCCCGATCCGCCCTACTAAGGGCCCCTCGGCCACTGCCAGGTGGGGCCCCGTGGCCCCAGGACATCAAAAAAAAGGAAAAGAACAAAAAAAATATATTAATTCATTAATTAATAGGTTAATTAAGTTAATTAATTATAATTAAGTTAATATAATCAATTAACTAACCTACCTAATCTGTTAGTTAAACTAATTAATTTGGTTAATTAGTTATCAGTGTATGACACGCGGGCCCCACGAGTCAGCTTGACCAGTTAACCCACTGTTGACTGCTGACGTCATGCTGACGTCATGCTGATGTCAGCATGCGCTATTCAGGATAATGTTGATTTATTTAATAATTAATAAATTAGAAAATGTTTTAAAACTTTAAAAATTAATATAAAATAATCCGTAACTCGGATGAAAATACTTTATATATGAAAGTTGCTCAGAATTTCGAGACGCATCCGAATACGTAGACCGTTCGTCCACCACAAATCCCTAGCATACCGAACCCGCAACTTTCCCCCTCTGTTTCATCCGCCCGAAAACGCGAAACACCGGGAATACTTTCCCGGATGTTTTTCATCCTTGCCAATAGCACCTCCTACTGCGTTAGGTCACACGTAGCACCGCCTATTTCCATGTTATGCTTTGTGATGCTGTTGTTTGCTCTGTTATTTATTTGTTTCCCCCTTCGTTGCTTATTTTTGGTAGACTCCGATACTGTGATAGACCCTGAGACCGTTGATGCTTCGGTGCTCGACTACGGCTAGGATTCCAAAGATTCCTTTCGTCTGCAGAGCTTCGAGGCAAGCCCCCCCCCTTTGATCACCAGATATCGCCTATTCTTCTCTCTACTGCTTGCATTAGAGTAGTGTAGCATGTTACTGTTCGGTTACTCCTATTCTGTTGCATAGCCTGTCATTGCTGCTACAACTGTTGATACCTGTACTTGCCATCCTAATGCTTAGTATAGGATGCTAGTATTCCATCAGGTGCCCTTCATTCTTGTCCGTCTGCCATGCTATACTATCGGGCCGTGGTCACTAGGGTGGTGATCACGGGTATATATAAATACATACTTTACATGACACATGATGTGACTAAATTCGGGTCGGCTCTTTGAGTACCCGCAAGTGATTCGATGTGGGGGCTGAAAGAATAGGTGGCTCCATCCAGGTAGTGGTGGGCCTGAGTTCCTGATGGCCCCCGAGTGGATCTTTGAGGCGGAGCGACAGGGCTGGTTGAGACACCCAGTGGAGAGGTGGCCTGGCCCTGGTCGTTGTCCGTGGTGATTTGATAATAACACGCTTAACGAGTTTGGATATTTGATCTGAGTCTGGCGATTGGCCTATACGCACGAACCAGCTACGTGGGAATAGTTATGGGTACTCGACGTCGTGGTATCAGCCGAAGCCTTCTTGACGTCAGTGATTGAGCGGGGCGCGCCGGGTTGGACCGCGTAACGTAACTTCCTTAGTAATGGAGGTTGCTAGGTCTGCTCACCATCCACGTACGCATCGTGCAGGTGTGCGTTGGGCGATGGGCCCAGACCCCTGCGCGCCTAGGACTTAGACCGGCGTCCTGACCTCTCTGTTGTGCTTAGGTAGGGCTGCGACGTGTTGATCTTCCGAGGCCGGGCATGACCCTGGAAAGTGTGTCCGGCCAAATGGGATCGAGTGTGTTGGGTTATGTGGTGCACCCCTGCAGGGAAGTTAATCTATTCGAATAGCCGTGTCCCTCGGTAAAAGGGCGACCCGGAGTTGTATTCCGACCTCATGACAACTAGAACCGGATACTTAATAAAACACACCCTTACCAGTGCCAGATACAACTCAGTGGTTGCTCTCTCACAGGGTGATGTGCGGGAGTATCGCCGGGTAGGATTATGCTATATGATGTTACTTGGTGAACTTACCATCTACTCCCTTCTACTGCTGCAAGACGGAGGCTGCGAGAAGTGAGGATACTTGTTACTTTCCAGCTACCCTCATCTTCTGCTGCAAGATGGAGGTTACGAGAAGCGTTGTCTTCGATTGGATTAGCTATCCCCCTCTTATTCTGCTTTCTGCAGTTCAGTCCACATATATTACCCCCTTTACCCAGATATCATTGCATGTGTAGTGTAGATCCTTGCTTGCGAGTACTTTGGATGAGTACTCACGGTTGCTTTTCTCCCCCTTTTCTCCTTTTGTCCCTTCTTCTCGTATGACGCAACCAGATGGTGGAGTCTAGGAGCCAGAGGATCACGATGATGTTTCTACGTGGAGTTCGGCTTCGAGGAGTAGTTAGGAGGTCCCAGGCAGGAGGCCTTGCCTTTTCGATCACTGCTATATTTGTGCTAGCCTTCTTAAGGCAAACTTGTTTAACTTACGTCTGTACTCAGATATTTTTGCTTCCGCTGACTCTTGTGTATTTGAGCTTATGTATTCGAGCCCTCGAGGCCCCTGGCTTGTAATATAAAGCTTGTATTATTTTAATTTGTGTCTAGAGTTGTGTTGTGATATCTTTAAGTGAGTCTCTGATCTTTGTCGTACACATTTGCGTGCATGATTAGTGTACGGTCAAATCGGGGGCGTCACAAGTTGGTATCAGAGCTAACTGCCTGTAGGAATCCCCCTTTCCAACTCCTTGGCCGAAGTTGAGTCTAGTCTTTGAAAAACAAATTTACTAACTTGTTGTGTGTCTTACGGGCCCACAACACCATTGGGTGGTATTAGGATCTTTTACTCCTCGTCTATACTCTGGGACTCTTATCTCTCTTCTAATTCGGGATAAATGAATTTTGCTAAATCTAACATTAGGATCTTGTTATTACTTTCACCCGGAGAGCACCTTATGATCGATGATCGTCCGCTGCACCAGAAGACCCTGAAGATAATCTCCGCTGTCAACCCGAGAACTTGTGTTCATTGCCTTTGCAATTCACTGCCACCGATATATCCCTATGGATATCTGCATGCACTTGCCATTCTCATGATCATTGCTCGTCGCTCTTGTTGTTACAATATGCCTCGAAATAATTCTCCGTTGTTTCGAGAATCCTTTGAGTTTACTGTCTTCTAGTTTTATTTCGCATGAAAACCCTTACGGTTATTTCCTCACAATTATCGAGGATCCGTTCTTCTCAATTGTTCATGTGTTTAACAAAATTCTTCAGAATACTTTTCGATCTTTCGAAAAATTTCTGAAGCCAGTTACTCTTGAAATTTTTGCCGGCTTGCATTATGGTTAATTCCATGTGACTAGTAGTCTTCGTTAGCATCCCTTGTCTTAGCCATTTTTAGCCAATTGATTCAATGTGTGCGTATGCACGCAGTCATCGGGTTATCCTTTTTGAAATTATCTTTCCGACTCAGACGTCATTCCGGACATGAGTTGGTTCTCGGCAATTCAAACCTTTATTGATTGTCCAACTAAGTGTTTTCAACTTATCCATCATGGATCAGAGCGTCTGCTTCTGATCCTTCGTTTTGGAAACCATAATTTCTTTCTATTTAAGCTTCGTACTAATCAGGTGATTCTTGAATCTGACGCCTCTGCATTCTTCTTCCTCTGAGTGAGTACCGATACTCACATCAGCTCCGTTGTGGATCGCTCGATCCTTTGTTGAAATATTATCCGACAGTGTCCTTCGTATACAAAAAAAACATCGAGAAGTTCTGTCCCTGATGCATAATACCTTCGGTAAATTGTATCCTCTTCTTTGACAACCATGCTCTCCCTTGGAGTTGGTGATATTTACTTTTGAAACTTGTGGTATATGTTACTAAGATGCCCGACGGGTTGAACCTATGCCTTCACCTAATCCGTGAAAACCCAAAAGTTTTCACAAGTCATACTCTTCCGGTGTTCCACCAGTCAAAATTCCAACACTACAGTTTTATTAAAGCGAGAGGTGAATGAAATGATATGCATTGAAGAAGTGGGAGTCGACCTTGAACTTGTGTTCATGCCCATGAAAATGACCGTCTCGGAAGCTTCTTGCAAAATGATTATCCAGCTATACGATTCTTTCGAAATTCTTGAATTGATTACTTACAGTTATGGTTCCGACCATGCTGTCTTGATCTGATATATCTGATGGGAATTCATTCCAGTTCCTCGTCTATTTTGGCTAGGTTGAAGTATCTACTGTCATAGGTCAATGACCTAGTTCAACTTCTATCGTGTTCTACCTTCGAGTTTTACCATCTGTTATCTCGAGGATATCATGCCTTTGCACTACACCTTTTGAACTTTTGATGAAGTAATACCTTTACTTGTCATAATCACTCTACGGGTTCTAGGTTGCCGTCAACCGAGGACACCGTTTAGTAAATCAAATCCGCTCTAAAAATTCAACACCCCTAGTAGATGTTACTGGGAAATTTTTAAACTCAATCTAGTTTTATTCCTAGACTATCAGGTACATCCCTCGTCTAGCTATCTTTGACTGTGCTACCTCGTCCTTCTTTGGTGAACGAATTCTTCAGAGATTGAGCACAACTTACATCAAGCTTTCAGCATCTGGTTGCTTGTTCAGTAAAGCAACTTTGATTCCGAGCTTGCATCTTATATATTGATCCTATAACTTGCCACTTCGTCATTCCCTTGCTTGTTGTCGTTGTTGTTTGACTGCATCCTCTTGAAACCTCCCGACAAATGTGTCGGATCACCTTCAACACTTTGGCTTCTTCTGAGATGTCAACTGTGTTCGTGATGAGAAATCCCCTCCTTGCCCTTGATGATTTTTATTATCATCGACAACACCCTTGACTTCCTTTCATCGCGATCTTGTCCACATTATAAATACAACTTGCTCTCCAGCTAGTGTTGTGTTCTGCCTTGAAGTATTACTGTCTTTTATGTCGAGAATGTTGTGGGGATTGCTCCACCTCTTAGAAATTCTTGTTATGATGATACTTCGCACCATCACCATTCTTCCTTGGTCCCCGTGTTGTTTTAATCGGGATACCAATATGCTAACAATGCTGCTTGAGTTCTGTATTTCTAGCAACCCTATTGCTTCGAAGTTAACGATCGACAATTCGTTCTTAGACTGTTGGTTATGGAATCGTCACTCTAACATTGATCTTGCTACCTAAGGTCATATTTCGGGCACACCTTTCACCTAATGATTAATGGTGTATGTTTTTGCTCGAGCATACAACATTATATCATTTGAATTGACAAAGTGTTATCTTCTTGTTCACATTATTTTGGAAATCCATCCATTTGGAATTCTCGATGAATTGTCGCTGAGCCCATCAGCCACCTCCTCATCCTCTCCTTGGATTAATGATGAACTATTGTTTCGGGAACCTGCTCCCATAGTTCGTTTCCCGAGAATCTTGCAATGTCATTTCGTCGATTTGAGTTGCACCTTTTCTTCTCGAACATCCTGAGTCTGGGGTATCATGACACCAATCGGATCTGATTCTCGGTCTGATATGATGGTTGGGATAACTTTCCAGTAGTTATAATGTTGGTCCTTCGATGACCCAGTAATATGATGTCATGCCTAGCACCCCCGGCTGGAGGACCCATCATTATAATTTCTTTTGCAAGGATAGCCATTCTTCCAGGAGGAAATTGTAAGACTTATTCTATAAGTTGCTTCTGATGGATCATTTGTGTATCCAAAGACTGGCCCTTGATTGAAACACCATATCATTGCTACCTCGAAGCATGAATATGATACCCTGCTCATCAACAAGAACATTGGAGGCGTGATGCTAAATGTTTCGTGGTCAGTTATCCAAACACCGTTGTATGGGTAACATCTTGTTTAATCCTTGCCTCCTTATCTGAATGGTTGGGTACTTGCTCTCATACCATGTATGCCATGTTCTTCTTGTCCATGGGAAGGATATACTCCTATTAATTGTGTGTAATCACAATTTTCCTTTTCATTTGTTTGTTTAACCTTTCTTTGATCTACATACAATCTAAGCAGCAATAATTTTTCTGCTTATGTAAACACCTTGGTGTACAACTCTGTCAGTAAGACCTTGATTCTATTGTTGATAACATCCCGGTACTGCTGCTGGATGAGAACTTTGCCTATTGGTCCGTGGTCCGCCTCGTTTCAACGAGCGGGAAAATGGTTCTCTTCGTTCCCCGTCCTTGGTACCGATATAGTTGCTGACATAGCTGACAAGCTACCCACTCACATGCCTCCCTGTCGAGGCTGTGCAAGATGTCACCACCTTTCCTATTTTCAACCCACATGGTGGGCCCATAACCCACAGGTCCACGGGATCGAAACTTGACTCTCCTGTACAACCCTGATTCTATTGTATTCTTTGCACTTGGCTTCGTGTGTAATTCACGAGCTAAATTCTACCATGTTTCATCCTGGTATCAAACACCATATTATTCTCGTTGATCAAGACCCCATTCCAGCTTCTATTTAGGCATCGAATGACTGCCTACCCGTTTGAAACTTTGGTACCATTGATTATTGCACTAAACGAATTCACTGAAATACAACTCATGGGGTACCTCGTGTATTTCCCATTGAGTTCACTGTCAGATGCCCAGCTTTGTGGAGATGCGTTCTTCCGGAGTTTTTCCCCCTTGTCGTGTTCGTATGACGATGAAGATCCTGAAGAAAGGATGACAACTTGATCTCGATGACCTGAAGCAGAGGACGGAAGACATGAACGTAATGAATCAACCTCTTCGAGACGGGCAGCCAAGACCGAGAAGATCCGTTAGAATTTCGTAACCAGAACTTTCCCCCTTACTTCCCTCCTAAATCTCGGGACGAGATTTCTTGTAGTGGAGGAGAATTGTGACGCCCAGATAATTAAGCTACAGTGAACCTCTGCTAATGATGCCACGCCACCTTGGTTACTGTTGATAAACTCGTGTTGATTCGAAACTGATTCAAATTCAAATTAAAAATACAGTCAAACAATAAAAGTTTTCAAATATTAAAACTAAATGTTCGGGTGGAGCGAAATAATCTATAAAGAATATTGTTGAAGTAACCACCCTTTTATAAAGTATTTAAATAGAATAAAATAGATAAAAGAACAGCAAAGCTATTATTTGAATACTCTTAACATAATAAACAAGATACAAATTACTTTATTTAAGTGCTAAATCATTTGTGGCAGTGACATAAGTTGCAACACTATTTTAGGTGTCACTTATATGTTTCATAAAACTAAAATAAGAAGGAAACTAAAATGAAAACAGAAAAGAAAAGAATAAAGAAAAGAAAAGGAAATAAATAAAACAGAAAAATAAAAGGTTAAAAGGCCTATTCTACCGGCACTATGGCCCAAGTAGCAAACTGGCCAGCCTAGCCCACCTCGCTCCATCCCCTCCTCACGCTACAGAGGACAGTGGAGGGCATGGCGGCCATCCGCCGGCCATGGCCGCGCTAGGTCGTGCGTGGCGCCATCTGCCGGCCCCCGACGCTCCACAAGGCTGCCCGGCGTCGCGGAAAACCCTAAACCCCCACTCACTCTTCCACCTTGCGCCGTTTTCTCATTTCCCCACATCAAGTACCCGTGCTGCCGATGCCATGGCCTCGTCATCCTCGCACCCACCGAGCTCCCCGACACTTGAGGCTGTGTCGATCCGATGCGCCGTCGTCGACTGCGTGGACGGGATCAACCACGGAGCGCCTGCATCGCCGTCTGCATCGTCTTATCCGTCGTCGGCCATCGGAGCTCTGCCGCTCGATCCCTCGCCATCACTGCATCCCCGGCCTCATCGTCCCCTCCTCTGCAACCATAGTAAGCACCTGCAACGAACTCCTCTTGTCTTGCCCTTGCATTTGAACCACAGCGCATTGCCGATGTTGCCCTGCTCCGGCCTCTGCTTCGTGGTGGCGGCCCACCTCCGCTCACCGCTGCACCATGTGCTTGCCGCCGCTCGAGCTGCGGTCGCACCAGCAGGCGCCCGACACCTGCAGCCATGGCGCCCGCTCCGCCCATCTCCGCCGCCTGCCACTCGCTCGTCAGCCGCGACCCGCGCCCCACCTCGCCTCCATGCGACCTGACCGCCGCACCTCCCGCCCCGCCTCCGCTCGCTACCGCCGCGGTGCCGCGCTGCCCTCGCCGGCCTTGCGGGCGAGCGCCCCAGCGGCCAACTCCGGCGCCCCGCCGCGCCCCGGCGGCCGTCGCCCGCCCCGGCGGCCAACTCCGGCGGGCTCGCCTCGCCCCGGCGGCCTCGCCCCGCGGTACCTGCGGGCGAGCGCTCGCTCGGGTGCCCGTCGCCCGCATCCGAGCCCTGCCCCGCTAAGCGCCCGATCCGCCCTGCTCAGGGCCCCTTGGCCACTGCCAGGTGGGGCCCCGTGGCCCCAGGACATCTTAAAAAAAAGGAAAAGAACAAAACAAATAATTAAAAAAATATTAATGAATTAACTAATAGGTTAATTAAGTTAATTAATTATAATTAAGTTAACATAATCAATTAACTAACCTACCTAATCTGTTAGTTAAACTAATTAATTTGGTTAATTAGTTATTAGTGTATGACACGCAGGCCCCACGCGTCAGCTTGACCAGTCAACCCACTGTTGACTGCTGACGTCAAGCTGACGTCTTGCTGATGTCAGCATGCACTATTCTGGATAATGTTGATTTATTTAATAATTAATAAATTAGAAAATGTTTTAAAACTTTAAAAAATAATATAAAGTAATCCGTAACTCCGATGAAAATACTTTATATATGAAAGTTGCTCAGAATTTCGAGACGCATCCAAATACGCAGACCGTTCATCCACCACACATCCCTAGCATACCGAACCCGCAACTTTCCCCCTCTGTTTCATCCGCCCGAAAACACGAAACAACGAGAATACTTTCCCGGATGTTTTTCATCCTTGCCAGTATCACCTCCTACTGCGTTAGGTCACACGTAGCACCGCGTATTTGCATGTTATGCTTTGTGATGCTATTGTTTGCTCTGTCATTTATTTGTTTCCCCCTTCGTTGATTATTTGCGGTAGACTCCGATACTGTGATAGACCCTGAGACCGTTGATGCTTCGGTGTTCCACTACGGCTACGATTCCGAAGATTCCTTTCGTATGCAGAGCTTCCAGGAAAGCCCCCCCCCCTTTGATCACCAGATATCGCCTATTCTTCTCTCTACTGCTTGCATTAGAGTAGTGTAGCATGTTACTGTTCGGTTACTCCTATTCTATTGCATAGCCTGTCATTGCTGCTACAACTGTTGATACCTGTACCTGCCATCCTAATGCTTAGTATAGGATGCTAGTATTCCATCAGTGGCCCTTCATTCTTGTCCGTCTGCCATGCTATACTATCGGGCCATGGTCACTAGGGTGGTGATCACGGGTATATATAAATACATACTTTACATGACACATGATGTGACTAAAGTCGGGTCGGCTCTTTGAGTGCCCGCAAGTGATTCGATGTGGGGGCTGAAAGGACAGGTGGCTCCATGCAGGTAGTGGTGGGCCTGAGTTCCTGACGGCCCCCGAGTGGATCTTTGAGGCGGAGCGACAGGGCAGGTTGAGACACCCAGTGGAGAGGTGGCCTGGCCCTGGTCGTTGTCCGTGGTGATTTCATAATAACACGCTTAACGAGTTTGGATATTTGATCTGAGTCTGGCGATTGGCCTATATGCACTAACCAGCTACGTGGGAATAGTAATGGGTACTTGACGTCGTGGTATCAGCCGAAGCCTTCTTGACGTCAGTGATTGAGCGGCGCGCGCCGGGTTGGACCACGTAACGTAACTTCCTTAGTAATGGAGGTTGCTAGGTCTGCTCGGCCGCGTACGCAACGTGCAGGTGTGCGTTGGGCGATGGGCCCGGACCCCTGCGCGCCTAGGACTTAGACCGGTGTCCTGACCTCTCTGTTGTGCTTAGGTAGGGTTGTGACGTGTTGATCTTCCGAGGCCGGGCATGACCCTGGAAAGTGTGTCCTGCCAAATGGGATCGAGCGTGCTGGGTTATGTGGTGCACCCCTGCAGGGAAGTTAATCTATTCGAATAGCCGTGTCCCTCGGTAAAAGGACGACCCGGAGTTGTATTCCGACCTCATGACAACTAGAACCGGATACTTAATAAAACACACCCTTACCAGTGCCAGATACAACTCAGTGGTTGCTCTCTCACAGGGTGATGTGCGGGAGTATCGCCGGGTAGGATTATGCTATATGATGTTACTTGGTGAACTTACCATCTACTCCCTTCTACTGCTGCAAGACGGAGGCTGCGAGAAGCGAGGATACTTGTTACTTTCCAGCTACCCTCATCTTCTGCTGCAGGATGGAGGTTACGAGAAGCGTAGGCTTCGATTGGATTAGCTATCCCCCTCTTATTCTACTTTCTGCAGTTCAGTCCACATATATTACCCCCTTTACCCAGATATCATTGCATGTGTAGTGTAGATCCTTGCTTGCGAGTACTTTGGATGAGTACTCACGGTTGCTTTTCTCCCCCTTTTCTCCTTTTGTCCCTTTTTCTTGGATGACGCAACCAGATGGTGGAGTCCAGGAGCCAGAGGATCCCGATGATGTTTCTACATGGTGTTCGGCTACGAGGTGTAGTTAGGAGGTCCCAGGCAGGAGGCCTTGCCTTTTCGATTGCTGCTATATTTGTGCTAGCCTTCTTAAGGCAAACTTGTTTAACTTACGTCTGTACTCAGATATTTTTGCTTCCGCTGACTCTTGTGTATTCGAGCTTATGTATTCGAGCCCTCGAGGCCCCTGGCTTGTAATATAAAGCTTGTATTATTTTAATTTGTTTCTAGAGTTGTGTTGTGATATCTTCCAGTGAGTCCCTGATCTTGGTCATACACATTTGCGTGCATGATTAGTGTACGGTCAAATCGGGGGCGTCACAAATCAAGTGGGAGTTAATCTTCCAGATAAGATAGTGATTGGCAGAGTTTTCCAGTCACTACCACCAAGCTGCTAGAACTTCGTGATGAACTATAACATGAAAGGGATGGAGATGACCCCGGAGTTGTTTGTGGTAGGCCGCGGAGGTAGAAAGCAAGAAGGAGCGTCAAGTGTTGATGGTTAACAAGACCACCAGTTTCAAAAAGGGAAAGGGAAAGAAGGGAAACTTCATGAATGGCAAGCCAGTTGCCGCTCCAGTGAACAAACCCAAGGTTGAACCCAAACCCGAGACTAAGTGCTTCTATTGTAAGGGGAACAATCACTGGTACCGGAACTACCCCAAATAGTTGGTAGATATGAAGGCTGGCGACTTCAACAAAAGTATATTTGATATGCGTGTTATTGATGTGTACCTACTAGTACTCCTAGCAGTACCTGGGTATGAGATACTGGTTCAGTTGCTAATATGGGTAACTCGAAACCAAAGCTGCGGAATAAACGGAGACTAGCTAAGGGCGAGGTGATGATGTGTGTTGGAAGTGTTTCCAAGGTTGATGTGGTCACCATCCCACGCTCCCTCTACCTTCGAGGTTTGAGTTGAACCTAGATAAATGCTATCTGGTGTCTGCGTTGAGGCATGAGCGTGATTAGATTGTGTATTGCAATACAGTTATTCATTTAAGTCAGAGAATAATGGTTCTTCTGTTTCCATGAATAATACGTTCTATGGTCATGCACCCAATGTGAATGGTTTATTGAATCTCGATCGTAGTGATATACATGTTCATAATATTGATGCCAAAAGATGTAGAGTTGATAATGATAGTCCCATTTCTTGTAGCACTGTCGCTTAGGTCATATTGGTGTAAAGCGCATGAAGAAACTCCATGCTGATGGACGTTGTGAGTCACTTGATTTTGAATCACTTGGCACATGCGAACCATGCCTCATGGGCAAGATGACTAAAATCCCGTTTCCTGGAACAATGGTACGGGAAAGTGACTTGTTGGAAATCATACATACTGATGTGTGTGGTCCGATGAATATTGACGCGTGCGGTGGATATTGTTATTTCCTCACCTTCACCAATGATTTGAGTAGATATGGGTATATTTACTTAATGAAGCATGAGTCTGAAACATTTGAAAATTTCAAGAAATTTCAGAGTGAAGTTGAGAATCATCGTAACAAGAAGATTAAATTCCTAGATATGATTGAGGGGGAGAATATCTGAGATATGAGATTGGCAATCACTTAAGACAATGTGGAATTGTTTCATAGTTAACGCCACCTGGAACACCACAGCGTAATGGTGTGTCAGAACATCGTAATCATACCATATTGGATATGGTGCGTTCTATGATGTCTCTTGCCGATCTGGCACTATGGTTTTGGGGTTATGCGCTAGAGACAGTTGCATTCACTTTAAATAGGGCACCATCTAAGTCCGTAGACATAACACCGTATGAACTATGGTTTGGCAAGAAACATAAGCTATCGTTTCTTAAAGTTTAGGGCTTCGATCCTTATGTCAAAAGGCTTCAGCTAGAAAAGCTAGAACCCAAAGCGGACAAATATATCTTCATAGGATACCCAAAGGAGACCATTGGGTATACATTCTATCTCAGATCAGAGGGCAAAGTGTTTGTCCCTAAGAACAAGTCTTCTCGAGAAAGAGTTTCTCTTGAAAGAATTGAGTGGGAGGAAGATAGAACTTGATGAGGTTGTTGAACCTTTACTTCAACCAGAGAGTAGCGCATCCCAGAAATATGTTTCTGTGGAACCTATGACAGTTTTAGAGGAAACTAATGATTGAGATCATGAAGTTTCTGATCAAGTTCCTGTCGAACCTCATAGATAGACAAGGATACGTACTACTCCTGAGTGGTAGGGCAACCCTATCTTGGAGGTCATGTTGTTGGACAACGATGAACCTACGAGCTATGGAGAAGCGATGGTGGACCCAGATTCCGATAAATTGTTAGAGGCCACGATATCACAGATGGGATCCGTGTATGAAAACAAAGTATGTACTTTGGAAGTATTACATGGAGGGCGAAAGGCCATTTCAGAATAAATGGATCTTCAAGAAGAAGACGGATGCGGATGGTAATGTCACCGTCTATAAAGCTCGACTTGTGGGAAAGTGGTTTTCACAAGTTCAAGGAGTTTACAACAATGAGACTTTCTCACCCATAGCGATGCTTGAGTCCGTCCGAATTATGTTAGCAGTTGCTGTTTTTCATTATGAAATCTGGCAGATGGATGTCAAACAGAGTTTCCTTAACGGTTTCCATGAGGAAAGGTTGTATGTGATACAACCGGAAGGTCTTGATGATCCTAAGGATGCTAAAAGGTATGCAAGCTCCATCGATCCTTTATGGATTGGGGCGAGCATCTCGGAGTTGGAATATACGCTTTGATGACTTGATCCAAGATTTTGTGTTTATACAAAGTTTGCAAGAAACTTGTATTTACAAGAAAGTCAGTGCGAGCACTACAACATTTCTGATAAGTATATGTGGATGACATATTGTTGATCGGAAATGATATAGAATTTCTAGAAAGCATTAAAGGGTTGTTTGTAATGAGTTTTTCAAAGGAAGACCTAGGTAAAACTGCATACATATTGGGCATCAAGATCTATAGAAATAAATCAACACGACTAATAAGACTATCATAGCGCACATACCTAGACATGATTTTGAAGGATTTCAAAATGGATCAGTCAAAGAAGGAGTTCTCGCCTGAGTGGTAAGGTGTGAAGTTGAGTGAGACTCAAAGCTCGGCAATGACACAAGAAGAGAAATGATGAAGGTCGTCCCCTATGCCTTAGACATAGGCTCTATACGATATGTCATGCTGTGTACCGCACCTACGGTATGACTTGCCACGTGTCTGGCAAGGGGATACAAAAGTGACCCAGGAGTGGATCACCGGACAGCGGTCAAAATTGTCCTTTGAGGAATAAGGAAATGTTTCTCGGTTATGGAGGTTATAAAGAGTTCAGCGTAAAGGGTTACTATCGGTGTCAAAACTGGCAGATCTCGGGTAGGGGTGCCCAAGTTGTGCGTCTAAGGATCGATGGTAACAAGAGACATGGGACATGATGTTTACCCAAGTTCAAGCCCGCTCGATCGAGGTAATACCATACTTCCTGCTTGATTAATCTTGATGAATATAGGGTTACAAGAGTTGATCTACCTCGAGATCGTAATGGCTAAAGCCCTAGAAGTCTAGCCTATGCAATTGTGATTCTGTTACCCTCTACAGACTAGGCCCTCCGGTTTATATATCCACCGGAGGAGGCCTAGGTTTACAAGGATTACTTGGGAATAAAGGTATCATTACATCCGAACATCTATGAAGCCTTTCTACATACACAGGAGTCCTAACCGGACACGGGGGATGTCAGTTTATCTTCATCTTCACGGCCCATATATCTGGCCCAGCCTCGATAGACCGGATCCTTGTGGACCCCCAAATCCAGGACTCCCTCAGTAGCCCCTGAACTTTCCTTCAATGACGAGGTTGTATCCGGCTTCATGTCTTCGGTCTTGTAAAGTAGGTTCTTCTTCTGAATAGATGATAGTTCGGCTCCATATATATTATATATTTAATATTATATCCTGACCATTCCATGCCGCCATCGCCTCGGCTTCCACTTTTTAGATGAATGCGAATCGTCTGGGTATTTTTACAAATAACCCCTCAACTGTGTAAGGAAGGCGCCTATTTAACAAGACAAATCTCGTATGCCCTTCCACTCCACGAGAAAAATCCTTAGAGCTTGCCACGGAAAATTTCCAAACATGGTCGGCATTCCGAGTTCTTCCTCACGCCCTCATGGCCCTCAAGCAAGCGATTAGGTAAGTAGATTAGTATCCCATGTGCATCTGAGTAAACTTCAGACGCATGGGTATCTCCCTCCCGCGGATCTAGTCGCCGTCCGGGTTGGAATAACCTCTATTGACGGCGAAGCCTTGGCGGAGAATTTCCCCAATCCTACCAAAGAGGAGAGGGTGTGCTTCGCCTCCTTCCTTTTAAGAGGCGTAGGATTCACTATCCATCATTTCCTCAGTGGGTTTCTGGAGTTCTATGGTCTCTAGATGCACGATCTCATGCCAGGTTCTATCTTGCACATCGCGGGTTTCGTCGCTCTTTGTGAGTTGTTTCTGGGTTATGACGCTCATATAGAGCTATGGTGAAAATTCTTCTGCCTCGTCCCTCGCTTCCAAAAGGGATCTATATTCGAGGTGGGTGGCACCGAAGTGTGGCGCATAGTAGGGACAGGTTACCTTTCCGGCACTTCGAATAAGGCATCCGAAGAGTGGCCCTCGAAGTGGTTTTATATTGAAGACATTGTTGTCCCGGACCCAATCCGGCGTGGCCTTCCAGAATTTTCCAGTGCTCCTTTAAAGAAGTGTTTAAACTGGTGTCCCCGAAGCTTGAAGGAAGAAGACAGTGCGGAGATTAAAAGGCTAGTAAGCAAGATTAGACTACTTGCCCATTCTGAGCTGACAATAATTGAAGTAATGGCAATCTCCATAAGGCGATGCGCGCAGCCGCTTCAAGCTAGAGGGTTTCCTATGTGGCATTATAATGGGAAGGATGATGCCTCGCGCTATCTACGCAAGGATCCAGACAACCCTGCCGCCCTCGCCGCCATCCTAGCTGACCTCTACAAAGGGGAGAAGGAGGACTTTCTTCTCTTGATGTTTCGGGAAGGTTTCTCTATGTACAACCCCATCGACTAGGTGAGTCTTTCTTTCATTGCTAGCACTGTTCAATTTTACTTTCGTGACACACTAACCAAACTAAATTCGTTTATCTCCAATAGGAGTGGAGGAAGGTGGTCGAAGGGATTCATAACCCCATCTCGTAGCCAGAGGACAATATTCAAGATATAGATCCTGGATTCGAAGAAGATCCGGACATGGAGTTTTCTATCAGGCTAGCCATGATGGTACTAAAGTGGCTATTGTAGCCGATTACCCTAGCATTCTTCCTTCCTCCCGCGTAAGTACCCGGGAGTCGCCTCTTCAAAGAGATCCTTCCCAGCGCGCCTCACCCCACCGCACTATATCTTGCTCAAAAGGGGCAACGCTCATCCCGTCGTACTGCGTCAAGAGCGTCTTCCAGGAAGGCGATACCTGCATAGGGCGAGTCTCTAAAGCGAAAGGAGACCAGAGACACCACCGAACCGCCTCCTTTATCAAAGAAGTATGGCTTTTTAACATGTGCTGGTTGGCGGAGGCGGATTGTAATTTTCCGCTTTGTTTTACTTTTAGGAGGAGCATACGTCGAACGGTGCCCGGTGATCCTGCTGGCCATGCTTCAACCAATCCGGCCTCGGACCCATCCATAAGGACTACGGTCGATACGGGCGTAATGTCGGACTGTCCCCTTCAAGAGGATTCAGATGAGGTATCAGTCACCAATTCTGAAGTGGAAAGAGCGATGAATCATCGGCGCGCAAAACTGCCATGCGCGATCCAACTTTTACTGAAGAGGCGTTCAATGCCCTCAGTTCTGCGGATGCATATATCCGAGCTGCCCGAGATGGACTTGCCGGAGCCACTCACCAGCTTTCGAAGGATATGCGGGTAAGAACGTGTAGATTCAATAATCATATGCCAGTAGCCCCGAGACTTGAAGTAGTTAGCACAACTGATTTCAGGATCGCTATATCTCAGGTACTCAAGGAAAATAATAACTTATTATCCTAGGAACTTGAAGAATCTCGGACCAAGTTAACTATTGTTACTACCAAATTGGAAGATTCGAAGAGGACCAAGAAGGGCTCTGATGGTAAGGACAATAGTGTCCGAAAGGTATAACCCTGCGCCAATCAATGATTTGTAATTACACATTGTTGCAATTACAGCGGTAGGGTTGACAGAACAATTGGGGGAGAAGCTACATGCTACTCCGGCGGATAAAAAACACGCCGAAGGGCAAGTGGCTACTGGTCAACGCATAATAACACGGACCATAGAGGAAAAGAACAAACTGCAAGATACGAATGTCAGGCAAGCCGAAGAGCTAAAGGACATATGAGCCCAATTCGCGGATGCCTTGAAAGAGAACAATAAGCTAAAAGGTGGTATATTTAGTATTACCTTGAACCTAGCTTTCGTTATAGTATCTTGATTCAAAGTTTTAACAAAATTGTTCCTTTAGATTTGTTATCTGGGCGGCCTGAGGGAGAGGTGTCTGGATTCCAAGGTGACATGCTGCAAGAGCTCTCCAAAGTACACGAGCGAGCTCGGAAAGCCATGAAGAATATGGCCAAAGCCTTATGACCAGGCGATTCACCTCCAGAAATTATGGAGGAACTGGCGAATTTATTCAAAGGGGCTTGACGTTGCTTTGAACTGTGGAAGGCATCAACATGTCGAGAAGATGCTCGAGAAGCCTGTGCTATGGTGAAGACATGCTACACCAGACTTGATCCGAATCATATGGCCCGGGTTGGATCTCGAGGACCTGACGGACTAGAAATTCCCGTCAGCTTGGTATATGACCAAGTGAAGACAACCACCAAATTTTCAAAACAAGACTGTAAACTAGACAGTCTTATAGATGGTATAGATGAAGAGTAGGCGTTTGATTCTATGTAACAATGTACTTTATCATCAAACATATCTCCGACCAAATTTATTAAAAAGATTTTCATGGCAGACCTTCCTCTTTGACCTCCGAATCCCAAGGGCTGGAGTGTTTCCGAATACTATTCACGTGGTAAACACGGGATATGTTCGGAAACCAGGCAATCCGGTCATCTTTGCTTAAACTAACAAACTGTCTTCGGGGAGTTATGTTATATTACTATTTAACGTAAGAAACATCTTCTAGAGAGAATAGTTTCGTTAAGGGTTCCTTTCCCTGGGCCATCATGCATATGTATGCGTGCCTAGACTTTGATCCTTACAAAATAGGATTGTAGGAAGCCTATCCTATGAGATTTGAAGGATTATGTGCCAAAATGTGATTCGTCGTTTGTCCGTCGACCAATGATTCCCTTAAGAATGCTAGCTTTTGGCTTCACCGGTCTGAGGTACAAGTCTCACTACTAGAAAAAGGCCTACTAATGGCGCACCTATTTTGGCCATTAATAGCGCATTAGGGGTACGCCATTTGTGCCATGCCATTAGTATATACCACGGTGCGCCATTAGTATGCCTCCCAAGGGGCCATATATACCCAGGTGCTTTGGCATACTAATGGCGCACTCTTGCCTGATGCGCCATTAGTAACTTTGGCATACTAATGGCGCACTGTTGGTTGATGCGCCATTAGTATCCTTTGGCATACTAATAGCGCACGGTGATGTGATGCGCCATTAGTATGAATATTAGGTTATTTATTTATTTTTTAATTTTCTGTTTTTTGCACAGGTTACAAAATGTATTATTGGACAAAATATAGACAGCACCAGCACACAGCAACAACAGATTCATCGAATACAATAGAAGATTAGTCTCTGAATACAATTCATCATATTAGTCTCAGAATACAATTCATCATATTAGTCTCCGAATTCAAAAGACCAAAGAAAGATAGAACATTATATTACAAGTCTCGAGACCGCGAGTAGCGAGTTTGTCTTGACATTACAAGTCGATATCGATCATCTAAACTTCCATCACATAGAAGAGAGTTGCGGTCATCACGATGAGCATCATCACGATGAAACTCGTCTTCATCCCGTTCCTCCAACGCTCCCTCCCCTCTCCCGCTAGATAGCGGGCGTATCTAGATTCCGCCTCGGCCCTAGTGGTGTACCCTTTGTAACTGTTACCGCTGAATCAGTGAACCTGTCTTCGACACTCCTCCCAGTCGTCGTAGACTCCGGGAACCTTACCCTTGTACACGACATAGGACGGCATCGCTATGCACTAGCCAAACGAAACGTTAGTACCAATTCACAGACAATACATAAGCAATATATAAGTATGCAACAGAACGATCGAAAGAGAAAAGCAAGACATTAATAGCATCGATTACATCTAAGTTGAACGACTGTCGAAACCAAAGAGACATACTACAAGTTCATTAAAGTTTAATTACAACATGAGCCAATCGATGTTTCAGAACTAGACACAACATCACTACTTTTGACTCGACTCAAGGGACCGGAGCGTGGATGAAGCCGCCGTCTATCGTGGGAGTCATGAAATCGCGGGCGTTGTCAGCCTGCATTTGTAGCATTGTGTCGATGTCACTGTTGGACGGTTGATTTCTGAGGTAGAACTGTCCCGAGGTACGAAGGACATCTTGATGGATGATTTCCGCAAACTCCGACTGGATGCGAAAGAATTCTTGTCTGATGTCCGCGTCCTGGATTGCCGACACGCTCGCGGCCCAATCTTTGAGTTTACTTGGTAGCAGAAGTTGATGATGGTCCCGTACGATCGCCCGCATGTGATGGATGGCATAGTAGGCACCCTTCTGACTGCCAGGCGGCTGCTTGACGCAGTAGAACGTCGTATTGTGGGAACACGTGCTTGCCGTACTTACGAATAGGCCTGGTGAAGGTGCCTCCAGATTTGGCGTAGCCGGGGAGAACATCATCAAGAACATTCTTGACATTTGTGTAGTCTACCTTCGACTGACGGTCCGAGTCGAAATACGTGGCCATGGAATATTTGGGCTTAGGAGAATGAGTGTGCAATGTGTGTCACTGCACAAAACATGGAATGTTAAAAGAAAAACGATCGAAATCTAAGAATTCATATGTTACGGGGCGGTTGAGGGGAGGACTTACTCGGGAAAGTAAGGCACGAGGAAGTTATCCTTATCTCGGTTTGCCAGAATGACGCCTTCGAGGTAAGAACTCGTGACTTGCTGGTTCCCAGCGCTGCCCAAGATCTTGGCACGCATGTAGAAGGAGTCGACTATCACGATGTCCGGGGTCTTGTCGCGAATGATCCGCATCTCCATACTCAGCGAAAATAGACGAACGAAGGTGTAGTGCAGCGGATGAAGGTTCAACATAGCGTAGATGTCATCAAACCGCAGGACGATCGTACCCCGGATGGAGTTATCCACAAAGCCCTTGCTCTCTGGCACCATGGCCACGAAAACCGGGTATGCCACATCCTTCTCTCTGAGACGCTGCTTCTCCAAAGAAAGAACACTGTCATGCAGACTCCGCATAGCACCGGTTGCAGCATCGAGCATATTTCTCGGTAGCATCGGCCTACCCGCCACATGCACCCTCCTCATTACATCCTCAGGTGAAGGTGGCCCGTCATGAGCACGGATCGTACTCGGTGCCGGCTGGCTCGCACCCTTGTTAGTCTTTCTCTTCCGTGCCTTCTTCTTCTCCTGTAATTGGACCGAGTTCTGCTCACAGACCGCCTTCTTGAGTGTGTTGGGGCTGATAATATTTCGCACCTCACCTATCTGAGGCTCGGTGAAGTCGGCAGCTGGAGGCGTCTCCTGAGAACTGAATGGCAGACGACACCTTTTGCAACTTGGTTTCTCCGCGGTACCAGCTAGATCGCACACGTCTTTTGTAGGGTTGGGTTCTTGAGAAGGAGGCCCCATGAAGTCGCCACCGTACCCATGATCGGCAAAGTACTGATCGACGTTGGCAAATGTATCGTCGTCGTTGTCGTCATCGTCGCTCGGATCCTGTGCCATATGCATGTTTGGATCCAGTGGCATAGGGATGTCCGGCACCATTGCGGTGGTCTTGCCATGGGGCCGACTTGGCGCCGGCACGACTGGCGGTGTTGTCTTTGGGGTGGTGTCCCCCGCCCCCAAACGAATCTGGCTCTTCGGCAAAAGCAGGGGCCAGCTCAGTCAGGCGCTGAGGGTCATCATATCATCTTCGTCGACCCCAACGGGTCGAATCGGAGGTAACAACTCGTTGCAGCCTGGCAGCAACCGAACTAGTTGAACCCTAAACAAGTTTGGTGGCATCCTAGTACCGTGGAACACGGGGTTGACCGGTTGAATGATTTTGCCCTTGGCAACATCGACCAACTCGTTGTTCACGAAGTGCAGGAGAGTGCACGGAACGTCGGCGGCGCCCTGCGAAAACATGTAGGGCGTCAGGGATGCCCAGTCAAAGGCAAGGAGATGAATTCCTCGGCCGAGAGAGGCTTAATTAGTTACCGTGATGATGGCGTCGAGCTCGGCTAATGTCGAGGCACCGCCAACGGCTGGCGTGCAGTTGACGGAGGGGCCGCTTTCTGCAAAGGTGCCGGCCGGCGTACACCTGTGTGCATTAAGCTCCCGTGCCGGCGTCGGAGACACCAATGCCGCCTCCGCCGGAGACACCAATGGCCCCGCCATCGCGTTCTGCGAGTTGCTGGCCGTGAAGCTGGGAATCGAGGGCGGCCCCTATTGGCCGCCCGCAATCCACGCCTGCAACCCCTCGATCAAGGTAGGCACAATGGCGGTGATCGTCGCTCCCAGTTGTTGTTGCACTTGCTCTTGGACAATCTCCGGAATCCGCGCCACTTGTGCCTTGAGTTCTTGAACCTCGCGCGACTGGCTTTCCGAGCTGGTCTTTTTCTCCTTTCGCCCACCAGCGTTATAGTATGATGACCATTTTGTGGACAAGCCTTTGTCGGCCACCCGACCAGCTGACGACGGCTTACTGAGCTTATCCTTTTTCTTCATTACATTCAACAACCTATTTAGAGTGGTGTCCCAAGGGTTGCTCTTAGTCGACCCCGCGCTACCGCGTTCAGTCGCCTGCGGAAGGAATGTGAACCATTTAGAAATTTGGCTTCATTAATTAGAATGCAACCATATCGAGCTAATTACGCGGGGGTGGATTCCTTACCAGAACAAGCTCAAGCACCCTGGTCTTCGGATCCGTGGTAAGCTCCTTTGTTTTCGGGTCCTTCTTGTACCGGGCCCTGACAAAGTTCCTGGTCTGCTTGTCACCGTATTTATCGAACAGGGGCGGTAGGCCTTGCTCGGCACGGTCCGCCTCCTCCTTGTCCCATATAGGCTCCGCCACTCTGACACCGCCGGGACCGAGTGTGTGTTCCCCTAAGTTCAGCTCCCGCATTTCTTTCCCCCACTGACTTGATTCGGAGGTTGCGGTGCTCGAGCACTTGATCTTGAAGTCGTTGTAGTCATCTTCGGTGATCGAAGGATTTTTCTCCTTGATGTTCTCATAACTCTCACCTTTCTCGATCATTCTCTTCACCGTGCTTCTCCAAGTAGACAGGGCCGTGCTCATCCTCGTGAGGGTAGTATTGTTCACTTTATTCTCTTTGAGGCTTGTGTTTTCAAATTCAGCGGGGAACTTGTATCGTTTGTGCAGCTTCGTGAAGAGGAGGTTGCGCAAATTCCCTCGGTCAGGATGCCTTAGGTTCTCAGTGTTGATCGAGACGGTGCTCCGGAGAATGCACCCGAGCTGAAGCGAGTACCCCTTGACTATTCGTTCGGGCGCCATTGGATTCCCGCCGGAGTCCACTTGAGTAAATTCCTCCTTGACGGTGCGGAGCACGGTCGGGCGCCGGTCCTTCCGTTGCCTCTTCGGTTGGCTGCCATCTGTGCGTGCGCCGCCATCATCAGTGGTGTCATCCTCGGCGGCACCATCAGTGGTGTCATCCCCGACGGCACCATCAGTGGGGTCATCCTCGGCGGCACCATCAGTGGTAGTGTCAGGATCGATGGGGAAGGCGGCGTCCTCATACAAGTGAGTTTGTTCCTCCATCTCCTAGGACAGCTCCCAGAATGCCTTCCCGCCCGAACCCCCAGCCTTATCGTTGTTGGCCATGTTTCTCTCTAAATAGGAAACAAATTTGGTCAAAAGGTTGGTTATTGTCAAGGAACAAGATCATGGTCTCATCATTTAGGGTTTGTCGACACCGAGGCATCCTAAAAGCTAAGCTTTTATCATTGAGGGTTTTTCGACGCCGAGGCACCCTAAAAGCCTAAGCTTTCATAATTTAGGTTTTGATAGACACCGAGGCACCCTAAAAGCCAAGGTTTTATACTTTATGGTTTGTCGACACCGAGACATCCTAAAAGCTAAGCTGAGAAGGAGAATTCTAAGTTGGGCCTAATCACTTGGCTCTATTGCCGCCTATGGTTTAATGCAGCAAGAATAAAGGGGCAGTTGATCCTACCTAATTAACTACTAAGATACCCCGGCCCATGCATTAGTCACAAGTACCCCATATGTCCTATTATTAGCAAAGTCATGCTAAAATTCACGGAAAATTTCAGCATGACCTTTGCTGAAAATAAGACATATGGAGTACCCGAATTTGCCAGAACGGAAGTTAATCGACATTCCAGCAAACTCAAGGGCCTCTCGGGGTACCTGCAAAATCATTATCCCCGCGTAATGAAGTCGCCAATGGGTCATTTCAGAAGATCACAAGTAGCATCATCACAAGTAAAACATCATCACAAGTACAGCAGCAACAGCAGTGAATACAGGCATAACAGCAGCAGCAACAGTTAAGAAAAAGTTGCAGAAGCTTGTAAAACAATACTTTGAAGTTCAAATCCAAATATTTACATCAAGGAACCAAATACATGACCACCATTATTATCATTGTGCTAGTGTGACATACAAGTAGTACTAGTGTACATGAAAAAAAACCTAAAACCTAAAACCCCAACAGAACATCAAGCCCACCAACCGGCTTAACGAACTAAAGATCTCACTGGACGAGGAATATCAAGCCCACCAACCGGCTAAAAGAGAACAAAACCCAACTTGCATAGCAACTTGTCAAGAACTGACCCAAGTGGAGCTTATCTAGTTATCTCCACTTCTTTATCTAATAGGTCTCTGTTTGAGCGGGAGAGAATGGCCATGAGTAGGTTGATTACCAAGAAAGCACCTGACACGACTGGCTGAAAATACAGACTTGGGATGACAGCGAATAAATGTAACCAACCCTAACTGCAAATTAACTAGAGTTGAAGCTGGTAAACAGGAGAACAAGAGCATTAGGTAAGGCTCCACCAATGTTCAAGCATCTTTTATTTAGGATCAAATTAAGCTCCACAGAGATGTATAAATACAATATATATGAGACTATAAATCGTAAACCATGCCTGAGACTGAGACCAGATTCAGAAATGAACAGTAACACAGAAGACAGAAATTGTGCAAGATACTCTTGTCAAGTGTAACTTTTGCCAGGTCTGAATTGCCATATATGCAGCAGTAATTAAAATGAGTCAAATGGAACAGGCTGCTAGCTGAGAGTAAGAGCACACCAACCAGATCAGACTTAGCCCAGTCTGAGAAATACTAACTAGGACTAGCCCCTTGTAAGCCTATTTTGAATTAACAAAAGATTAAAAGTAGCAGGTGCAATGCAGCTGCATCATATACATTGGGCTAAACGTGGTCTCAGCATTCAGATATCATCTTCTATAAGCAATGCATACAGCTTAGGTCGTCAGATAACTTAACTCGGGAAAATGCTGGGACAAAGCAATACTAGTGGCACATTTGCAAGACTTGTGGTAGCTGACCTAACCTAGTGTACGGAAGCATTCCAGCAAAGATATCCATGGAAGATCATATCTCAGGTGTTTGACTGACGGTGACCAACTGAATGGAACCGAGCAAACCACAAATTCAGACAAGTAGAAAATACAGGTCTAGAGATTGAAAATCCCCTAACCAGAGTCTAAACCTAAAATTTTGCCTTTGTCCAACCATAACTGCTAACTGAATATTTATTTTGTAATCAACTAGGCCTTGCAAATACAGGTATTGAAACTAACTAATTGTAAATCCCCTAACCAGAGTCTAATCCATGACTTTCTTCAAATGTCTAAACCAAAATTTTTGTAATCAACTAGGCAATTCAGAGGTCAGTGTTTGTCCAACCCTAACTGCTAACTGAATATTTATTTCAAGGTGCTACAATGAGCAGTTGCTCCACCGCCGGCAGAAGGTGCAAGGACGAAGGGACGAAAGAAAGAGATGAGGCCAGGGGACATACCTTGCTCCGTTGGTCCACCACTACGACCGACGAGGCCGCGGCAGCGCTAGGGCACGGCGAGGGCGTCGGGGGCGCGGGCGTCGGGGGCGCGGGCGTCGGGGGCG
>LR738713.1:82933770-82952728 GCA_902687465.1 Secale cereale
CTCGGTTCGGGAAGGTGGCGCGGGGGCGGCGAGGGAGGCGGCGCTCGGCTCGGCGGGGGTGGCGCGGGGGCGGCGGCGTCGGGGCGCTGGAGGGAGGGAGAGGGATGAACTGGCGAGGGAGAGAGGGAATGGGTGGGGTTGGGGACGAAGTATGGATGGGGGAGATTACTAATGGCGCACCTCCCCCTAGTGCGCCATAAGTACGGCGATTCTAATGGCGCACCTCCCCCTGGTGTGCCATTAGTATTGATTTTTAGTTACTAGCCCGACTGGTCAGGTTATATCCCACCTAACCCAATCCCCATCAGAACACACCCACTAGCCCGACTGGTTAGCAAGCAGCACGCCCACCAGGAGGTCCTGGGTTCGATTCCCAGGCTCCCCAATTTTTTTTATGCATTTAAAATGCTGTTTGACACTTATTTGTGTTTAAATATGTTCAAACTTGTTTAAATCGTAACAGTAATATATTTTTATAAAACAGTAGTAATTTTTTTAAAAATATAATCAAATTTGTTATTTGAAAATATTTATGAATATGAAAAAATATCATCAAATTTATTATTTTGAGTATATCATGAGTTCATGGGTCGGTGGCGGCGGCCGGTGGAGCAGGGGAGGGTGCGGTGGGTCGTCGGCGGCGGTTGAGTAGGGGAGGGTGCGGGGGGTCGGCGGCAGCGGCCGGTGGAGTGGGGGGTGCTCGACGACGAGGGGGACCGGATCTGGCGAGGTGGGATAGCGATCGAGATGGAGGGGGATCGAGATCGAGTGTCCATGAAATTTAAAAACATTCAAGAGTTCAAAAAGTGCCCATGAAATACAATCGAGAAATGAAGGCTACGATTTAAATACAATCGATCTTAGCTAGATATCTGTTCAGAATCTTCTTGCCCTTGTTTTTCGCTAATGGAGTTCTTCTGTGGAACGGACGTCCTTTAGGTAGGGTGGTCCTGCTTCTTCTTGTGGTGTATGCTGCTACTTCATCATCATCGTCATGTTCGATCCTCGGGTCACCGTACTTGTCGAAGTCTTGCTCATTGGCTACTCCATCCATTCCGATGATCTTCCTTTTGCCTCTCCTCACGACAACACGACTGGGCTTTGACGGGTCGGTAATGAAGAAGCATTGGTCAACTTGGGAAGCCAGTACCCATGGCTCATTTTTCGCGGTGATGTTTGTGCCCGCGGTCTTGGATTTGGCTTCGGGCATAACCATGGTGGTGAAATACCGGTCTTCTTTTAGGACGCTCCTGGCCCATGTGACACGGAACATCGGGACCTTCTCTCCAGCGTAGCTCAGCTCCCAGATCTCCTCGATCCTTCCGTAGTATCTGTCCTTGTCGTTACTGGTGTAGGATTCCATCGTTACCCCGGAGTTCTGATAACCATCACTCTTCATGTCCCTGGCCTCAGTGTAGAATGTGTAGCCGTTGATATCGTACGCCTCATAGGTCATCAGGTTGTGCTCGGCGCCCTCTGAGAAGGCGAATATGAATTGTTCTTCCATGGAAGAATCCTCATGTAAAGGGTACGATAGAAGCTTCTGCTTGAACCAACGCGTGAAACATGAGTTGTGCTCTTTGATTATATCTCTGTCCGTCCTCTGTTGGCCTCGGTCATTGTACGTGATACAGTGGTCAAAACCTTCGGGAGAATATATAATGTTTTTTTAACGAACAAAAGGCGTAACATACAAGAAAAACAGAGTCCGGGAGGCACACGAGGTGCCCACGACATAGGGGGCGCCCCCAGGTGAGGGGGGGGGGCACCCTCCATCCTCGTGGACGGCTCGTGTCTCATCCGGACTGCCTCTTATTTTTCTATTTTTCTAAATATTCAAAAATGGTGGAAAATTGCCATTAGAACTGTTTTGGAGTCGGTTTACTTACCGTATCACATACCCCTTCCTTTTCGGGGTCTGAATCATTCAGGAAGGTATCCCTAATGTATTCCTCCAGGGTTACGGTTTCAATAACATTGGTTTCAACATTTATAGGATTACCTCAGATATAATGTTTGATTCTTTGACCATTCACCACCTTCAGATATGCCTTCGAAGTTGTTGATTTTTATGGCACCAGAACGATAGACCTCCTCGATAACGTAAGAACCTTCCCATTTAGAGAGAAGTTTTCCTGCAAAAAATCTTAAACGAGAGTTGTATAGCAAGACATAATCACCTACGTTAAACTCACGCTTTTCTATCCTTTTGTCATGCCATCTTTTAACTTTTTCTTTAAACAACTTGGCATTCTCAAAGGCATGGGTTCTCCATTCATCAAGAGAGCTAATGTCAAATAACCTCTTCTCACCGGCAAGTTTGAAATCATAATTGAGCTCTTTAATAAACCAATATCCCTTATGTTCTAGCTCAAGAATTAAGTGACAAGCTTTTCCATAAACCATCTTATATGGAGACATACCCATAGGATTTTTGCATGCAGTCCTATAGGCCCATAATGCATCATCAAGTTTCTTGGACCAATTCTTTCTAGACCTATTAACTGTCTTTTGCAAAATTAATTCAGCTCTCTTTTGCTTAATTCTACTTGAACACCAGTTTGTGGGTGATAAGGGGATGCAATTATATGGTTAACAACATACTTAGCAAGCATTTTACGGAAAGCACCATGAATAAAGTGTGAACAACCATCAGTCATTAAGTATCTAGGGACTCCAAACATTGGAAAAATAACTTCTATAGGCATCTTAATAGAGGTATTGTGATCAGCACTACTAGTTGGAATAGCTTCTACCCACTTAGTAACGTAATCAACAGCAACTAAAATATGTGTATACCCGTTAGAGGAAGGAAACGGTACCATATAGTCAAAGCCCCAGACAACAAACAGTTCAATAACAAGTGAATAATTCATATGCATTTCTTGGCGTCTACTAATATTACCAATTATTTGACATTCATCACAAGATAATACAAACTTACGAGCATCCTTGAAGAGAGTAGGCCAATAAAAACCAGATTGCAATACCTTATGTGCAGTTCTATCTCCAGCATGGTGTCCTCCATAACCTTCGGAGTGGCACTTGCGTAGGATCTGTTCATGTTCATGCTCGGGTACACAACGTTTAATAATACCATCTACTCATTTATAAAGGTGTGGATCATCCCAGAAGTAATGTCTCAAATCATAGAAGATTTTTTTTCTTTTGCTGGTATGTGAAACTAGGTGGTATAAACTTAGCAACAATGTAATTAGCATAATCAGCATACCATGGAGCAATACGAGAAGTATTTATGATAGCTAATTGTTCGTCATGAAATCTATCATCAATAGGTTGTGGGTCATCAAGAATATTCTCTAGCCTAGACAAGTTGTCTGCAACGGGGTTCTCAGCTCCCTTTCTATCAATAATATGCAAATCAAATTCTTGCAGCAAGAGAACCCATCTGATAATTCTTTGTTTAGCATATTTCTTTTCCATATGGTATTTGATAGCAGCATGATCCGTGTGAATAGTTACTTTAGAATCAACAATGTAAGGTCTAAACTTATCACATGAAAATACAACTGCTAAAAATTCTTTCTCAGTAGTAGCATAATTTATTTGGGCATTGTCTAGAGTTTTACTAGCATATTGAATAACATTCAATTTCTTATCAACACTTTGTCCTAGAACAGCACCTACAACATAATCACTAGCATCGCACATAATCTCAAAGGGTAAATTCCGGTCAGGAGGCTGGACAATAGGTGGAGAGATCAATGCTTTCTTAAGTATTTCAAATGCTTCTAAACAATCATAATCAAAAACAAAAGGAACATCTTTTTGTAAGATATTAGTCAGAGGCATGGAGATTTTGGAGAAGTCCTTAATGAACCTCCTATAAATCCTGGCATGACCAAGGAAACTTCGTATACCTTTAATGTCCTTGGGACACAATAACTTTTCAATAGCATCAACTTTAGCTTTGTCAACTTCAATACCTCTTTCAGAAATTTTATGTCCCAAGACAATGCCTTCATTAACCATAAAGTGGCACTTCTCCCAATTCAAGACAAGATTAGTGTCTTCACAGCTCTGCAAAACTCGATCAAGGTTGCTCAAGCAATCATCAAAAGAAGTTCCGTAAACGGAAAAGTCATCCATGAAAACCTCAACAATCTTTTCACAAAAATCAGAGAATATAGCCATCATGCATCTTTGAAAGGTAGCAGGTGCATTACATAAATCAAAAGGCATACGTCTATAAGCAAAGGTACCGAAAGGACAAGTAAATGTAGTCTTTTCTTGATCCCCTTTTGACACATGTATTAGAGAGAAACCAGAATAACCATCTAGAAATCAAAAATGAGTGTGTTTGGATAACCTTTCTAGCATTTGATCAATAAAAGGAAAAGGGTAATGATATTTCTTAGTAGCTTTATTTAATTTGCGGAAATCAATTACCATCCTATAACCTATAACAATTCTTTGTAGGATCAATTCATCTTTATCATTAGGAACAACAATCATACCTCCCTTCTTAGGGACATAGTGGACATGACTTACCCACTGGCTAGCAGCAACTGGATAGATAATACCTCCCTCTAGAAGCTTTAGTATTTCCTTCCTTACCACTACTTTCATCTTAGGATTTATCCATCGTTGATGATCAATAACCGGTTTAGCGTCCTCTTCCAATTTTATCTTGTGTTGGCATAAAGTAGGACTAATGCGTTTAAGATCATCCAGAGTATATCCAATAGCAGCACGGTGCTACTTCAGAGTTAGCACTGATAATAACCGGATATATCTTCTTTTCATCAAGATAAAGATACTTAAGATTATCAGGTAATGGTTTATGTTCAAACACGGGATCACCCTTGGGTGGAGGAGGATCCCCTAGGATTTCAACAGGCAAGTTGTATTTCAATACGGGTCCCGATTTAAAGATTATTTCATCTATTTCCCTTCTCTCATTCATATACATATCATTTTGATGGTCTAGCAGATATTTTTCTAAAGGATCGTTAGGAGGCACAACAATAGAAGCAAGACCAATAATTTCATCCTTACTAGGTAATTCTTTATCATGGGGTTGTCTACGAAATTTATCAAAGTTCAAATCATGAGACATATCCCCTAAACCAACAGTAACAATATCTTTTACGCAGTCTATCTTAGCATTAATAGTATTCAAAAAGGGTCTACCAAATTTGTTGGGACAATAATCATCTTGTGGGGAACCAAGAACAAGAAAATCAGCAGCGTATTTAACTTTCCCACACAAGACTTCAACATCTCTAACAATCCCAATTGCTGAAATAGTGTCTGCATTATCAAGCTTAATAGTGACATTCAAGCTCAACGGGTGCAATATTGCTACTTCTCGAGCTTGTGTTGTATTCCCTTGAAGAGGAAAGGGAGATGCAGCACAGTAGCATAATTATTTCCCTCAGTTTTTGAGAACCAAGGTATCAATCCAGTAGGAGACCACGTGCCAGTCCCTCACACCTGCACAAAAAAATAAGAACTTCGCAGCCAACGCGATAAGGGGTTGTCAATCCCTTTACGGTCACTTACAAAAGTGAGATCTGATAGAGATGATAGTTTATATTTTTGGTATTTTTTGTTTATAAGAACATCCAATAAAAGCGATAAAAGTAAAGTAGATGTAGATTGATATATTGAGAATAGACCCAGGGGCCATAGTTTTCTCTAGTGGCTTCTCTCATGATAGCGATATTCTACGGCGGGTAAACAAATTATTGTCGAGCAATTGATAGAAAATCGAATAATTATGATACTATCTAGGCATGATCATTGTATATAGGCATCACGTCCGAGACAACTAGACGGACTCCTGCCTGCATCTACTACTATTAGTCCACACATCGACCGCTATCCAGCATGCATCTAGCATATTGAGTTCATAAGAACAGAGTAAAGCCATAAGCAAGATGACATGATATAGAGGGATATACTCAAGCAATATGATATAAACCCCATCTTTTTATCCTCGATGGCAACAATACAATACATGCCTTGCTGCCCCTACTGTCACTGGGAAAGGACACCGCAAGATTGAACCCAAAGCCAAGATCTTCTCCCATTACAAGAACTATAGATCTAGTAGGCCAAACCAAACCAATAATTCGAAGAGACTGGCATGGACATTATGAGCACACATATTTTTTTTAGAGAAGAACCAAATATTTTTCATAGATAACCTTGATCATAAACTCACAATTCATCGGATCTCGACAAACACACCGCAAAAAGAGATTACATTGAATAGATCTCCTCGAAGACCGAGGAGAACTTTGTATTGAGATCCAGAGAGAGAGAGGAAGCCATCTAGATTCTAGCTATGGACCCGAAGGTATGTGGTAAACTACTCACAACTCATGGTGAGGGTGATGATGTTGATGATGAAGACCTCCGTGATGGATCCCCCTCCGGTGGAGCTCCGGAACAGGCTCCAAGATGGGATATTTACGGGAACAGAAGGTACGTCGGTGGAATTAGGGTTTTCTCTCTGTTCACGGAGTTTCTGGGGTACGCGGATTTCTATAGGAAGAAGCAGGGCACCGGGTACGCTCGAGGGGGCCACGAGGCAGTGGCGCGCCCCCACCCTTGTGGGCCAGCCCTCGATCCCCTGACTTGTTTCTCAAGCTCCGCGTGCGTGATTTTCTCCGAAAATATCTCTCGCGAAGGTTTCATTCCGTTTGGACTCCGTTTGATATTCTTTTTTTGTAAAACCCTGAAACAGGCAAAAAAAATAGCAATCTAGACTGGGCCTTTGGGTTAGTAGGTTAGTCCCAAAAATGATATAAAAGTGAATGATAAAGCCCATTAAACATCCAAGACTTCATAAATAATAGCATGGAACAATAAAAAATTATAGATACATTGGAGACGTATCAAGCATCCCCAAGCTTAATTCCTGCTCGTCCTCGAGTAGGTAAATGATAAAGAAAGAATTTATGATGTGGAATGCTAACCAATATAGTTCTTTAATGTAATAATCTTAATTGTGGCATGAATGTTCAGATCTGAAAGATTCAAGATAAAAGTCTATATTGACATAAGAAATAACAATACTTCAAGCCTACTAACAAAGCAATCACGTCTTCTCAAAATACTATGGCTAAAGAAAGTTATCCCTACAAAATCATAGTCTGGCTATGCTCCCTCTTCATCACACAAAATATTCATATCATGCACAATCCCGATTTCAACCAAGCATTTGTTTTCATACTCTATCTTTTCAAACCTTTCAACTTTCACGCAATACATGAGAGTGAGCCATGGATATAGCACTATTGGTGGAATAGAGGTGGTTGTGGAGAAGACAAAAAGGTGGGAGATAGTCTAACATCGACTAGGCGTATCAACGGGCTGTGGAGATGCCCATCGACTAGGGATTGCCATGCAACGGATGTACTAGAGCTAAATATGAATGAAAGCTCAACAAAAGAAACTAGTGGGTGTGCATCCAACTTGCTTGCTCACGAAGACGTAGGGCATTTGAGGAAGCCCATTGTTGGAATATACAGGCCAAGTTCTATAATGAAAATTCCCACTAGTATATGAAAGTGACTAAGCATGAGTCTCTCTACAATGAAGAACATGGTGCTACTTTGAAGCACAAGTGTGGAAAAAAGATAGTAGCAATTGTCCCTTCTCTCTTTTCTCTCATTTTTTTGGAGGGGCTTTCTCCTCTTTTTGTTTTTTTATTAGCCCCTCTCTATATTTTTTTTGGGCCATCTCCATTTTTTATTGGCCTTTCCTCACATGGGACAATGCTCTAATAATGATGATCATCCCACTTTTATTACAAATCGATACTACAACAAGTATGACCCTACATGAATGCCTCCGACGGTGTAACGGGATATGCAATGAATCAAGAGTGACATATATGAAAAATTATGCATGGTGGCTTTACCACAACTACGATGTCAACTACATGATCATGCATGGCAATATGACAATATGATGCGTGTCATATGAACGGAACGGTGGAAAGTGGCATGGCAATATATCTCGGAATGGCTATGGAAATGCCATGACAGGTAGGTATGGTGGCTGTTTTGAGGAACAATATGGTGGCTGTTTTGAGGAAGGATATATAGTGGGTTTATGGCACAGGAAAAAGTTGCGCTGTACAAGAGAGGCTAACAATGGTGGAAGGGTGAGAGTGCGTATAATCCATGGACTCAACATTAGTCATAAGAACTCATATACTTATTGCAACAATCTACAAGTCATCAAAACAAAGCAATCAACGCATGCTCCTAGGGGGGGGGAGGTTGGTAGGAGTTAACCATCGCGCGCCCCCGACCTCCACACAAAGGTTGGCACTCTACAAATACCTCAAGCTCTAACTTCGTCACATAGCGGTTCACCATACGTGCATGATACGGGAATCACTAAATTTGACACAAGTATTTCTCAATTTCATAATAAGTCCACTAGCATGACTCTAATATCACTATCCTGATGTCTCAAAACAATTATGAAGCATCCAACATCTCATCATATTCAACGCACTTAGTGTGAAAGTTTTTACTACATTGACATTGGATGTCTATCATGTGAAGACTAGTTTCTTAGCCTAAACACATTACCATGATGTTTTAATAGACTCTCGAAAGGATATAAGTGAAGCATGAGAGTTCAACAATTTCTACAAAATGTTATCACCACCGTGCTCTAAAAGATATAAGTGAAGCACTAGAGCAAAACTATTCAACTCAAAAGATATAAGTGAAGCGCATAGAGTGTTCTAATAATTTCTAGGCCATATTTAACTCTCTCAAATAGGTGTGTCCAGCAAGGATTATTGTGGCAAACTAACAAGCAAAGACTAAAATTATACAAGACGTCCAAGCAAAACACATATCATGTTGCGGATAAAAATATAGCTCCAAGTATAGTTACCGATGGATGAAGACGAAAGAGGGGATGCCTTCCTGGGGCATCCCCAAGCTTAGGATTTTGATTATCTTGAATTTACTTGGGATGTCATGGGCATCCCCAAGCTTAGGCCTTTGCTACTCCTTGTTCCATAGTCCTTCAAAGAAATACTCAAAACTGGAAAACTTCACAACACAAAACTTAGACAAAAGTTCTCGTGAGCTCCGTTAGTATAAGAAAGCAAACCACTACTCAAAGGTGCAACAATGAATTCATTCTTCGTTTATATTGATGTTAAACATACTGTATTCCAACTTCTCTATGGTTCATATCCTCCAATACTACTCATAGATGCATCGGAATAAACAAACAACACATGAAAAACTGAATTTGTCAAAAACAGAATAGTCTGTAGTAATCTGCAGGTTTCGCCTACTTATGGAACTCCAAAAAATTCTAACTAAATTAGTAAATTTGCGGAATTTGTCTACCAATCATCTGAAAAAAGAATCAACTAAAAAGCAAGCTCCAGTAAAATCTGAAGACTACTTTAGCGAGCGCTAACGATTCTGTTTTTCACAGCTAGATCATATAAACTTCACACAAGTCTTCCCAAAGGTTCTACTTGGCAAAACCACTGAACAAAACATGAAAACACATCTAATCAGAGGCTAGATTCAATATTATTTCCTAACAGCAACAAAACCAAAAAAAAATAAAATTGGGTTGCCTCCCAACAAGCGCTATCGTTTTACGCCCCTAGCTATGCATAATTTTAGTGATGCTCTCATTAAGGACAAGACTTGAAGAACAAAAAGAGCATCATATAGCATGTGAAAATCACATCTAAGTCTAACATACTTCTATGCAGAGGCATATTATAGGAAAACAAATTAGCAAGACAAGCAAGATCTAGCATATGCCAGGAAGAAGAAAGAAACCAGATCAATCTCAACATGAAGAGAGGTAATTTAGTAACATGAAGATTTCTACAACCATATTTTCCTCTCTCATAATAATTGCATGTACGATCATAAGAAAATTTAACAATATAGCTATCACAAAACATATTCTCAACAAGATTCACATGCATGCGAAGTTGACACTCTTCCAAAATAGTGGGATCAACATTAACTAAAGTCATGACCTCTCCAAACCCACTTTTATCTAAAATTTCAAAAGATTGAACATTCTCCAAATATGTGGGATATAAAGTTGACAATCTTCCAAACCCACTTTCAATATTATTGCAAACATTATTATCAATCTTTCATTCATCATGGGAATTAAATAAATTTTCAAGATCATAAGAAGAATCACCCCAATCATGATCATAGCAACAAGTAGTGGGCATAGCAAAATAAGCATCCCCAAGCTTAGGGTTTTGCATATCATTAGCACAATTGACATTAATAGAGTTTATAATAACATCATTGCAATCATGCTTTTTTATTTAACAAGCTATCATGAATCACTTTTTCTTTTAATAATTCCTCACAATTTTCAAATTCATAAATTTCAAGGAAAACCCCATAAAGATAATCTAGTGCACCCAACTCACTAGAAATAGGTTCAACATAATTGGATATCTTAAAGAGATTAGCAAGTGGATGAGGATCCATACTTTAGCAAGCGAATATGCAAGCTATTTGAGGGCACATAGCAACACAAGCAAACAAGAGGCAAGCGAACGATAAACACACGGCAGAAGAAGGGCAAATAAAACGGCAAGGGTGAAGTAGGGGAGAGGAAAACAAGAGGCAAAAAATGTAATGCGAAGGATAAGGGTTTGTGATAGGCATTTGGTATATGACTTTTGTGTAAGCCTCCCCGACAACGGCGCCAGGAATTCTTCTTGCTACTTCTCGAGCTTGCGTTGTATTCCCTCGAAGAGGAAAGGGAGATGCAACACAGTAGCGTAAGTATTTCCCTCAGTTTTTTAGAACCATGGTATCAATCCAGTAAGAGACCATGCGCCAGTCCCTCGCACCTGCACAAACAAATAAGAACTTCGCAGCCAACGCTATAAGGGGTTGTCAATCCCTTTACAGTCACTTACGAAAGTGAGATATGATAGTTTATATTTTTGGTATTTTTGGTTTATAAGAACATCAAATAAAAGCGATAAAAGTAAAGTAGATGTAGATTGATATGTTGAGAATAGACCCGGGGGCCATAGTTTTCTCGAGTGGTTTCTCTCATGATACCGATATTCTACGGCGGGTAAACAAATTACTGTCGAGCAATTGATAGACAAGCGAATAATTATGAGACTATCTAGGCATGATCATTGTATATAGGCATCACGTCCGAGAAAAGTAGACCGACTCCTGCCTGCATCTACTACTATTACTCCACACATCGACCGCTATCCTGCATGCATCTAGTGTATTGAGTTCATAAGAACAGAGTAACGCCTTAAGCAAGATGACACGATGTAGAGGGATAAACTCAAGCAATATGATATGAACCCCATCTTTTTATCCTCGATGACAACAATACAATATGTGCCTTGCTGCCCCTACTGTCACTGGGAAAGGACACCGTAAGGTTGAACCCAAAGCCAAGCACTTCTCCCATTGCAAGAACTATAGATCTAGTAGGCCAAACCAAACCAATAATTCGAAGAGACTTGCAAGGATATTATGAGCACACATAAAAAGTTCAGAGAAGAACCAAATATCTTTCATAGATAACCTTGATCATATACTCACAATTCATCGTATCTCGACAAACTCACCGCAAAAAGAGATTACATCGAATAGATCTCCTCAAAGACCGAGGAGAACTTTGTATTGAGACCCAGAGAGAGAGAAGAAGCCAGCTAGATACTAGCTATGGTCCCGAAGGTCTGTGGTAAACTACTCACAACTCATGGTGGGGACGACGATGATGATGATGAAGACCTCCGTGATGGATCCCCCTTCGGTGGAGCTCCGGAACAGGCTCCAAGATGGGATCTTCACGAGAATAGAAGGTACGACGGTGGAATTAGGGTTTTCTCTCTGTTCACGGAGTTTCTCGAGTACGTAGACTTATATAGGAAGAAGGAGGGCACTGGGGGACGCTCGAGGGGGCCACAAGGCAGGGGGCGCGCCCTGGGAAGGGGGGCGCCCCCCACCCTCGTGGGCCAGCCCTCGATCCCCTGATGTGGTTCTCAAGCCCCGTGTGCGTGATTTTCCCTAAAAATATCTCTCGCGAAGGTTTCAATCCGTTTGGACTTCGTTTGATATTCTTTTTCTGCAAAACCCTGAAACAGGCAAAAAACAGCAATCTGGACTGGGCCTTTGGGTTAGTAGGTTAGTCCCAAAAATGATATAAAAGTGAATGATAAAACCCATTAAACATCCAAGACTTCATAAATAATAACATGGAACAATCAAAAATTATATATACGTTGGATACGTATGAAATATCATGCATAATTTCATCAAATAAGGAAATAGGTATTACATTCGCACTAGCAGCTATGTCACATAAGCCATGATAGGAATGATATCTTATTTTCACATAAATAATAGGCAAGCCTACAACTGGTCTATGTTTATTCCTAGCATCGAGTTTGGCTATTCTAGCAGCTTCCTCTTGGAGGTAATTAACATGTCCATCTAAATTTTCAACCAAGAGATCTTTAACCATAGCAACACTAGGTTCAACTTTAATTTGCTCAAAGGGTGTAGGTGTTCCAGTATTACTCTTATGAACCACAGTTGAAGCTTTAGCATGATCCTTTATTCTAACAGGAAAGGTGGTTTCTCAATATAAGCAGTGGGAACAATAGGATCAACATTATAAGTGATAGTATTTTCTTCAACTTTAACAGGTTCAACTACTTTTACTTCAATGGGAGGATGGTATTTAAACCACTTCTCCTTGGGAAGATCAACATGAGTAGCAAATGATTCACAGAAAGAAGCTACTATCTCAGAGTCAATTCCATATTTAGTGCTAAACTCACGGAAAACATCAGTATCCATAAAAGCTTTAACATAATCAAACTTAGGGGGCATACCTGACTCCTTACCTTCGTCGAGATCCCAATCTTCAGAGTTTCGTTTAATTCTATCCAATAAATCCTATTTTAATTCCATAGTCTTCATCATAAAAGAACCAACACAAGAATTATCGACCATGGTGCGATTATTGAGAGAAAGCCAAGCGTAAATTTTTTGAATGATCATTTTTCTTGAGAGCTCATGATTGGGGCATGAATACAACATTGACTCAAGCCTCCCCAAGCTTAAGCTATGCTTTATCCTTCACGAGGCCAAAAATTATATATATAATTACGATCACAATGAACCTGATGCATAGGATAGAACTTCTGATGAAATTCCAACTTCAGTAGATTATAGTTCCATGATCCAATATCATCGCATAGCCAAAACCATGTCAATGAATCTCCCTTTAAAGATAAAGGGAAGAGCTTCTTCTTGATAACATCCTCGGGCATACCTGCTAGCTTAAATAATCCACAAACTTCATCCACATAGATTAGGTGTAAATCGGGATGTAGTGTTCCATCTGCTGTAAAGGGATTATCTAGCAGTTTCTCTATCATAGCCGAAGGAATTTCAAAGGAAACATTTTCAGTAGGTTCAGTAGGTTTAAGAGAAACTCTTTGCTCTTCAGGTCGGGATGACGATACCCCAAACAGGCCCCTCAAAGGATCCTGAGCCATAGTAACAAGTGACATTAAATTTCAGCACACTATATAAATTTCAGCTCACTTACCAAAGGCGCTTCACTCCCCGGCAATGGTGCCAGAAAAGATTCTTGATGACCCACAAGTGTAGGGGATCTATCGTAGTCCTTTCAATAAGTAAGAGTGTCGAACCCAACAAGGAGCAGAAGGAAATGATAGACAATTTTCAGCAAGGTATTTTCTGCAAGCACTGAAATTATCGGTAATAGATAGTTTTGTGATAAGGTAATTGGTAGCAAGTGACAAATAGTAAAATTAAATAAGGTGAAGAAAGATGTCCCGATCCTTTTTGTAGCAAAGGACAAGCCTGGACAAACTCTTATATGAAGGAAAACGCTCCCGAGGACACATGGGAATTATCATCAAGCTAGTTTTCATTACGATCATCTGATTCGCGTTTGGTACTTTGTTAATTTGGTATGTGGGTGGACCGATGCTTGGGTGCTGTCCTTACTTGGACAATCGTCCCACTTATGATTAACCCCTATTGCAAGCATCCGCAACTACAAAAGAAGTATTAAGGTAAACCTAACCATAGCATGAAACAAGTGGATCCAAATCAGCCCCTTACGAAGCAACACATAAACTAGGGTTTAAGCTTCTGTCACTCTAGCAACCCATCATCTACTTATTACTTCCCAATGCCTTCCTCTATGCCCAAATATGGTGAAGTGTCATGTAGTCGACGTTCACACGACACCACTAGAGGAGAGACAACATACATCTCATCAAAATATCGAATGAATACCAAATTCACATGACTACTTATAGCAAGACTTCTCCCATGTTCTCAGGAACAAAAGTAACTACTCACAAGACATAATATTTTTCATGATCATAGGGGTATTAATATGCATAATGGATCTGAACATATGATATTCCACCAAGTAAACCAACTAGCATCAAATACAAGGAGTAATCAACACTACTAGCAACCCACAGGTACAAATCTGAGGTTTGAGGTACAAAGATTGGATACAAGAGATGAACTAGGGTTGGAGAGGAGATGGTGCTTGTGAAGATGTTGATGAAGATAACCCTCCCATGATGGGAGAGTTGTTGGTGATGACGGCAGTGACGATTTCCCCTCCCGGAGGGAAGTATCCCCGGCAGAACAGCTCCGCCGGAGCCCTAGATTGGTTCCGCCAAGGTTCCGCCTCGAGACGGAGGCGTCAGGTCCCAAAAGCCTCCTTATGATTTTTTTTCCAGGTCAAAACACCCCGTATAGGAGAAGATGGGCATCAGGGGGTCACCGGGTGGCCCACAAGGCAGGGGGGCGCGCCTAGAGGAGGGGGGCGCTCCCACCCTCATGGACAGGTGGTGGCCCCCTTGTGAATCTCTTTCTCCAGATATTTTTATATTTTCCGAAACGGTGTTTCATGGAGTTTCGGAGCTTTTTGAGTTGTGCAAGATATGTTTCCAGTGTTTGCTCCTTTTCCAGCCTAGAATTCCAGCTGCCGGCATTCTCCCTCTTCATCTAAACCTTGTAAAATAAGAGAGAAATGCATAAGTATTGTGACATAACGTTTAATAACAGCCCAAAGTGCAATAAATATCAACATAAAAACATGATGCAAAATGGATCTATAAAGCGCCTCGTCATCGAACACCTCCCCCTCGGTTGGCGCCCTGCTGCTTGCCGTCCATGGGAGGTGGACGAATGGGTCATCGCTCACCTTCAAGTAATGGCCCAAGCCAGAGGCGGCACAGGAGGAAGGTTGGTCATCAGCGGCAGCCTTACCGGCCTCCTCGGCAGCAAGCTTGCTGGCCTCCTCAGTGGCAGGCTTGCCAGCCTCCTCGGCAGTAGCCTTGCTGGCCCCTCCGGCAGGCCCCTTGCGGACCTCTTTGGCACCGGCCTCACCGGTCCCTCCGGCGGGTCCCTTGGCGGGATCCTCATCAATGGTCTTGGTGGCCTCCTCGGCAGCGGCCCTGTCAGCCTCAACCCCAGTGTCCTTGGCGACCTCCTCAATGATGGGGTCGACATCCGCTCGGTCCGTCGAGGGTGGAGCTAAAGACCAGGGGGAAAGGTGTCGGGACCCCGATCCTAAGTCACACAGGTCTAGCATGTAACACATCATATCACTTTGCGGCCTCACGCACAGTATCCCCACGGGTGCAACCTTAACTAGCCCGGGACCGTTTGCGCATTTTGGCACACGTATATGATAGTGTCGCTAGCATCCATATGACAGAGAACCCGGGCCGACATGTCTATTTATAAACCAAAAGTGGCACTAAATTACAGAGACAGGCATACATGACCGAGCAACGAACGTGTCGGTCATCAACGTATGAACCCAAGTCGTAGCAAGCTACAAGGACTCAAAGGAACAACGCGTGAAATTTCCCCTAAGGAACAAACACAGGAACGAAGGAGGACACATGCCGGCCAGCCTAAGTGTTCCAGAGCAGTAGCAAGCTACCAAGGCTCAGTGGAAGCACTAGGAGACATTTCCCTGTAAGATAGGCTACCAAGGGTAAACAACTAGGTGTCGGATCCCACACATAGCAATACACATTACACGTACACATAACATGCAAGTATGTGATGTACAACATGGTATCACAACATAACTCAACAACTCATATAGATAAGGCCTAGAAGAGCCATCATAGCATTTATTACAAACAGGGGTCACATGACCCAACATACAGAGCATACAGGCAACAGAAGCATAACATGTCTGAGTACAGACAACTACAAATGAAAAAGGCTGAGAAGCCTGACTATCTACAAGACCCTCCCAAGGTATAAGATCGTAGCTGAGATAACAAGCTAAACGTCGAAGTCCACGCGGAACCACTAGTGAGACTGAAGTCTCTCTACAAAACATAAATTAACCAAACGTGAGTAGAAAGGTACTCAGCAATACTTACATCAGAACTAACTACATATGCATCAGTATCAACAAAGGGGGTGGTGGAGTTCGACTGTAGCAAGCCAGCTTTGACTCGGTGGCTATTCTGAACTACAACTGCAAGTAACTCTTTTGAGGTGGCGCACACGAGTCCACATATTCACCAATGAATACACCACTATGGATCCGCTCCCGTCTTCCTACGAGAACGCCATCCACTGCACTCACACTTGTCTTGAGCATTTTAGAGTATCCACTTGCACTTGTCTATGTACCACGTAAGCATCCAAGAACTCCATAACCGCGGACTCAGCTATTCGAATAGATCATGTTAACCCTGCAGGAGTGTATTTCTTTACACACGCTCTCGCCACTTACCGCCATGTACACGTCATGTATCTTGGCAACCTTCAAGCGGAAGCCTGGCGAGGGTGTTGGCCACGACCTGACTAACCACACAAGACTCTAGTCTAGGTTTATCACCTATTCGGGTTCCATCCGTAAGGAGATCCGGCCGGGTGTAGCTCACGGCCCCAAACAATGTGTACAGGGTTCCCAAGCCCACCATCCGGGTGCCACTTGGTACACCGGGCCACTACACCTAGTATGTCCCAAGCCCACCTGTACCGGGTGCCACTTGGTAGACTACTAGCACTACCTACAAACACCAAAAACTAGTCGCAACTCCTGGACAGAGATCGAGTTGATCAATAAGTCGAGAGGGGCACTTAAGCATTCCAATGCATGGTAGTAGCTAGTCATTGGACAACTTACACAGAAGTCAGTTCTTGAGGACGGTTCCAGTGAGACAACCCACCATGTACTCCTACATGGCCTCTCACCGCTACCTTTACCAAATCGTGTTCACACACTTAGCTCACACACAGTAGGACATGTTCACCACATTCCAATTCATCCCCGATGAATCAGACCTGACACAACTCTAAGCAATAGCAGGCATAACCAGAAAGCATGAATGAGTAGGCACAACAGGGCTCAAACAACTCCTACTCATGCTAGTGGGTTTCAACTATTTACGGTGGCAATGACAGGTCATGCAGAGGAAAGGGGTTCAGCTAACACAGCAAAAAGCAGTTCAATTGTTGTTGTCCAAATGCAGTAAAGGAGAGCAAGAGCGAGAGAGAGGGATTGTATCGGAATGCTCAATGGGGGTTTGCTTGCCTGGCACTTCTGAAGATAGTATAGCTCTTCATCGGTGTCATTGAACTCATCGTCGGAACACGTCTATCGAGGGGGGACAAACACCGGCAACAAAGAAAGAACATAATCAATGCAAGGCGACAATATGATGCATGATCATGACATGGCAATATGCTGTTGATTGAGCTAATGCAACTAGCAACCATATTAAATGAAGTTGGTTTGAACCAAAGGTTCAAATTCAAACTCCACATGTGGTTATGTAAATGTCATTTAATTGATTTGACCTGATCAGCAGGTTTAACTTGTTCAAACATGCATGAAAATGCCATAAACAGATTCTTTGGATTTTTCTGATCATTTTTCATATATAAATTATTTTCATTGTAGTTATAGATTATTTTCTATGATTTCTGAAGTTTATAACATTTTCTGGAATTTCCTGATTATTTAAAATAAACTAAATCCAGAAAATGCTTTATTGCATCAGCATTACGTCACAGTGACGTCAGCGGTCAACTGGCGGCCAGTGTCAAACCTGACGTGTAGGGTCCACACGTCAGTGACACAGCAGTTAAACATGCTTAGCTAAACTTAACAAAAACTAGTTAGGAAGTGGGTCCCACGTGTCAGTAGCACATTATACTAATCACAGTAATTAGCACTTAACTAACAACCTAAGCTAAATTAGTCCAACGCCGGCCCCACATGTCATTGACTCAGGTTGGTCAAACCCTGGTCAAGTCGGCTCAAACCCACCACCGACTCGACGCCGGCGAGGCCAGACACGGCGGAGAGGCTCGGGATTCCTCCTCCGGTGACCAAATGGCCGGCGGAGGGCATCTACGTGCTGCTGACGAACTCGCGCATCGAGTGGAGTAGGTGGTGTGTGCTGCGGTGGCCGGAATCTCGCCGGCGTTGAGGTTTGGCGGCGACAGAGCCACGGGCTCGAGGCAAGCGACAGCTGCGGTGCAAAACACGGGGCGTGGATCATGGTTTTGGGTTGCTGGGGATGTGCTGAGCACATTCCAGTGCTCGGACGCAGGTGATGGTAACTATGGCCGCGACGGTGACATGGCCGGCGGCGAGGAGGCTTTTGGCGCCGGTGGATTGACGGCTACGAGCTGCAAATGAGGCAGGTGAGAGAGGGGTTCGGTGTGGGGGCTCACAGTGGACACGCAGAGCAGAACAGCAAGCTCGGGGGGGCGTCGGAGATGGTGAATCGACCAGCAAAGTCCGGCGAGCAGATGCGGTGGTGACGAGCTCGAAGACGACGACGTGGTGATCCTCGGCTTGAGTTCGTCGGCATGGAGAGTAAGCGGACGACGGCGGAGATGCTGGACACAACGGTAGGATGAGGGGTGGCCGG
>LR738713.1:82952888-82969537 GCA_902687465.1 Secale cereale
GAGCGGTGGTGAGGAGCTCCACTCGGGTTCTTCTGTTCTTGCGAGACAGAGACGGGGGGGAGGGAGGCCAGGGGTGTCGAGGGGGAAGTGCATGGCGCTCGTGGAGGAGTCCAGGGTGAAGGGGAGGAAGCCAGGCAGGGTGGAGGTGGTCGGCGTGCGGCGAGCATGCGCCGGGCACGCGCGCTCATCCTCTTGGCAAGGAGGAAGACGACAGGGAGGAGGCGATGGCGGGCTGGGCCTGCTTGCTGGGCTGGGCTCGCAACAGTGTTGGCCACCAGGTAAGCGCAGGTAGGTCTCTCTCTCTGTTCTCATTTTTGTTTCTGTTTTCTATTTTTGCTTCTGTTTTGAATTTGGTTTACTAACCAAATTATTTTTGCAGCTTCTGGAAACTTTTGTGGAAGTAAAAAGGTTTATCCCAGAGCTCCACAAGAAGTCTCAGAATTATTGGGGCAATAAAAATATTTATAGGATTTATTTGCTCCAACTCAAATACATTAGTGAATTAAATCAAAGCCCAAACAATTCCCCAAAAATGTTCAATATTTTTGGTTTGGATCAAAACCCTTGCCAAAATTATCAAACATTGATGAAAGCATTTTTGGGTTTATTGAAAATATTTTTAGGTTGGACCTGTTTGGTTTGCTTTGGTGCTAGGGTTTAGTCAACCCCATTTCAACTTTTTGAAAACTTAAACATGATGCAGGCAAGATGCAAACACTAGGCAGTACCAGAAGCTAGGGATGTGACAACTCACCCCCACTAAACAAGAATCTCGTCCCGAGATTCAAGCGTAGGGTAAGAAAACAGAGGGACAAAAGGCTAACACAATCTTCATGATCCAACTGTCTTTCACATGAATGTTGATTGCTTTCATCATGTTGGTTTGGACATCCTTGCTTTGGAGATCTTTGTCCAACACAGAGACGACGAAAAAAATTCTACAAAATTTATCTTTTGAAAGATCGACAACTCAATATCAACTCATGGAGCGAGACGTTGAAACATCTCTTGAGCTGAGACACGGAACACACATCTAGAGGGATGGAGTGAAAAAAAAGACGAAGGTTCACTGGATAGGTGATAGTTCCACACTTAAGAAGGTGGTGAACGGTAGTCAACATACCGAGGAGTTGACTTGCCATGATTCTATAACGGGGCACCTTAGAGGAGGTGACTTGTAGAATTATTCCCTTAAGTGGCATAAAGAATTACTTTTGATATAGAGATCATTGAAATTCCCTATACCAGCCTAAGGCAAATCACAATCGATCATTTGGAGGAGTTCGGTAGAAAGACATACTCGGACTAGAACGAATGATGTGGACTACCTTGTTGAAGACAACGCAATTAGTTATTTTTGCCTATCACCGGAATTGGATGGGACCCATGGAAAGTCCACTTTTGAAGATGAGCTGGGACAACAATTACTGAGGTGCAAGCGGGGAACAAAATGCAAATGTCGGTTATGATTCTGGTAACTGGGAAGAAACCCAACAGTAGAGAGTGAATCTACTCTTTGAGAGGTTATAGCATAACCAAGAACACTGGGAGCAATCTCGGATAGTGCTAGTGGTAACACCTAGTGCTTGTGCGTGCTCTCAAGAACTTGAGCATTTCCATAATCATCTAAGTTTTACCATTATCCGTGCCAAGGGTGCTGACAACACAACATACGACCATGATGAATAACGATGGACGATACAGATGCAAAGGAAGATAACACCTTCTCAGATTTCACCTTAGCGGAGTCAAGGGGCAAAATCTGGATGATCGACCGAGAGACATTTAGCACTCCGCTTCTAATGTTCTCCTTGATGTGCTAGCGCAACCCATTTATTAAAATGGTTTGGTACCTAGAACATCAAGTAAAAGGTCGGACTTTAGGAGCACAAAAATCCATAAGGAACAACTAGGGAATAAATCCTACGAAATCCTTATGGGGAGGTGGCGAACTTCTTCAATCAAGATACTACAACAATAGGTCTTCTGGCTGAGTGTGTTGGCCACGACATCCACTTTACCGATTATCGAGAGACCAATATTATAGTTCTTGGAAAATGCTCCAACCATCATATCTGCCCGAGATTCAGTTCTGGTTGGTGTCAGGATATTCCAGACTCATCGAGTCTAGAAAGAAAAATGAAGGTTTGCAACCCAAATCGACGAGACGACGTTGCGAGATTCTCGGGAAATGGACTGCGGTAGTAAGCTCCAACACATGAGCTTGTTCTGCTACAAACATGTGAACATGCTGTTCCAGACAACATGATCACATGGCAGTCTTACAATAAAACACTACCGGGTTCAGGTGGGGAACCATCATTGAGGATATCGGAACCTTGTGCAGGACCTAGGATAGCACAACAACTCCTTTTCCTTGAACAAATCAGTCAGTGGCTTGGTGTGCTAGGGAATACATATGGAGTGGAGGTAATTAATCTCCAGGCCATAGTATACATTCACGCATGCATAACTGACTTGGAATGATTCCAGAAGAAGCAAAAAAATCTTTCTCGAACTCACGACGGCAACTTGCACCAAATGCACATGAATTGGAGGAAGTCACTTCTTCCATCCAAGCATAAGCTTCATGACGGAACTCGAAGGCATTGCTTACAAAGTTTCCAACAGTAGCTTAATGTCCAACAAAATAATGGAGAGGATAAGGATGTTGTCGATGGGCTCAACAATAACTCAGCCAGGTTTCCATATAGGTGGAATTCCACAATTAAGTGAACACGGTGATAGCATTGGTCATACCAAGAGATATAACGGTGTATGCTCGAGGAATCAACCACGAGTAAGACAACGTTACGAATATCATTGGTTCTGATTAGACTTGACAATAGCCCATACTTAAATCAAAGTTAGGATAAAACGATAGGTCCAGCAACTGAACACGAAGATCAATTGATGAAAATACCATCTTTCTTCAACAACACACAAACAAGGATATCCCTTTGAAAATGAACTAAGTGGGACAAGCTTTCATCTTCCAACTGTCCAAGTTGTCGTTTAGCTTAACCAACTAGCTCCGGATATCCAACACAGATTCTTGGAGAAGGGGTGGTTTATAAGAATACCGACTTGATCACGAGCTCAACATAGCGGTCAGGTGACAACCTGGTGATACTTTCGAGAAGATATTCGAAAAATCATGAACCACCAATATGTTACTAAGCTCGCAAATAATCTTGCTTTTCAGGGCAAGATGAAATGATCTAAAGAGCGAAGGATTGACAAAATCCTAACTCATTGATCGAAGAGTGCACCAGAAAAATGGACTAGGTAGCACGATCAATCTTAGAATGGTGATTCAGTAACCACACGCTAAGAATGAGATTATCGTCCATTAACTACCAAGCAACGAGGTTGCTAGGAGTATTGATTTCACACATCATGATTCACTTGTCATTATTCCAGTTACAACAACACGGAGACTGAGGAATAAACGATGATGGCGAGAAGTATCACGGTATCAAGAGTTCATAGGAGGTGGTGCAATTCCCATGACACACTTGACATATAAGAGGGTAACACTCCAAGTTAGAATAGAATCAAAAGCTGGAATGTCATCTTGATCTGTGGAGTACAACTGCTTGACCCAATCCTAGATATGAATAAGGTACTAGAGTTTATTTCTCCTAGTCATTCCAGAATAGAATAACTTGACGGACCACAAGAGTAAAAGGCATCGATGAACACGAATGAACCACTACTCCTGACTATCAACTGATAGACGAGATCCTAATACGACTAAAAGGGACAACTCAAAGGAACATATAACTTTATGAGTTGTGGATGCGTAGATTAGCATGTCGAACGAGTTCAACATATTTCTTCCGGATAACCCATGCAGAAAGGTAGAATTGGCAGAGTCACAATATGGAATGGAGAACTCATCAAGAGCACTCTGGTTGTGATCCTTTGGTTCAAAAGAACTTCTGCCATAACGGTTCATGGTATTGGAAGAACGATTCACGACGGACCTCGAGGACTATCACAAGGTACTAATATCCTAGAGGAACTAGCAAACACTATCAACATGAAGCAAGTAGGGTGAATCTCGGGTTCAAGAACCCAGGAATAGAATACCTACTAACTAAATGGCATCACGGGATGCTTTGTAGAATGATGGCCAGAATCATCACACTGAGAACACAACACAAGGTTGTTTTACTGGGTGATTCTCTAAGATACCTAGTGTCATAATAATAACTCCAGCATATGTGTCGAGTTAAAGTCCTTCAACACACTGACTAGTGTGCTTAGTCTTGCCCAAAGGAACATCGGGAACATGAAGGAAAGCTTTGGAAATGCATCAGATTGTTTAGAAACTTGGGAAGACTCGGACAACATAACGGCTGTAAATGCTCAGAAATACTTTTGAGACTCACGCACAAGGACAGCATAACCACTCAACATCACAATGTCAAGGTTTTGAGACCAACAGTTGAACACACGGAAGTACTAGAAACAGAACTGAGAGTTGAAACCACCATTAACGTGATCCTGATAAATAGAATGAGAAGCCTAGTTTCTTATCCCCGTAAAAGAGAAGAAGGTGCCTCAGATCAGAAGGTCATAAGGTAAAGGAGTAAAAAGATCCTTACGTTCCCTTCCACAATCAATTCCCTTAATATAACTAAAGAGTTTCTAGACACGACTTCGACCAGTTTGGCTTGGTAATCCTACAGGCAGTCAAGCTCTGATACGAAAGCTGTCGGGACCCCGATCCTAAGTCACACAGGTCTAGCATGTAACACATCATATCACTTTGCGGCCTCACGCACGGTATCCCCACGGGTGCCACCTTACCTGGCCTAGGACCGTTTGCGCATTTTGGCACACGTATATGATAGTGTCGCTAGCATCCATATGACACAGAACCCGGGCCGACATGTCTAGTTATAAACCAAAAGTGGCGCTAAATTATGGAGGCAGGCATACATGACCCAGCAACGAACGTGTCGGTCATCAACATATGAACCCAAGTCATAGCAAGCTAGAAGGACTTAAAGGAACAACGCGTGACATTTCCCCTAAGGGACAGACACAGGAACGAAGAAGGACACATGCCGGCCAGCCTAGGTGTTCCGGAGCAGTAGCAAGCTACCAAGGATCAAGGGTAAACAACTATAGGTGTCGGATCCCACACATAGCAATACACATTACACGTACGCATACCATGCAAGTATGTGTTGTACAACATGGCATCACAACATAACTCAACAACTCATATAGATAAGGCCCAGAAGAGCCATCATAGCATTTATTACAAACAGGGGTCACATGACCCAACATACAGAGCACACAGGCAACGAAAGCATAACATGTCTGAGTACAGACAACTACAAATGAAAAAGGCTGAGAAGCCTGACTATCTACAAGACCCTCCCAAGGTACAAGATCGTAGCTGAGGTAACAAGCTGAACGTCGAAGTCCACGCGGAACCACTAGTGAGACTGAAGTCTCTCTGCAAAACTTAAATTAAGCAAACGTGAGTACAAAGGTACTCAACAAGACTTACATCAGAACTAACTACATATGCATCAGTATCAACAAAGGGGGTGGTGGAGTTCGACTGCAACAAGCCAGCTTTGACTCGGTGGCTATCCTGAACTACAACTGCAAGTAACTCTTTTGAGGTGGCGCACACGAGTCCACATATTCACCAATCAATACACCACTATGGATCCGCTCCCGTCTCCCTACGAGGACTGTTGGGGATCGTAGCAGAAAATCAAAATTTTTCCTACGCGTCACCAAGATCTATCTATGGAGTAATCTAGCAACGAGCATAAAGGAGAGTGGATCTACATACCCTTGTAGATCGCGATGCGGAAGCGTTGCAAGAACGCGGATGAAGGAGTCGTACTCACTGCGATTCAGATCGCGGTTGATTCCGATCTAAGCGCCGAACAACGGCGCCTCCGCGTTCAACACACGTGCAGCCCGGTGACGTCTCCCACGCCTTGATCCAGCAAGGAGAGAGGGAGAGGTTGGGGAAGACTCCATCCAACAGCAGCACGACGGCGTGGTGGTGGTGGAGGAGCGCGGGACTCCAGCAGGGCTTCGCCAAGCGCTGCAAGAGATGAGGAGGGAGAGAGGTAGGGCTGCGCCATGCGACAGAGGTCAGAACGTGTTATGGGCAGCCCCAAACCTCACATATATATAGGGGGAAGGGGGGGCTGCGCCCCCTTTAGGGTTTCCCACACCTAGGGGTGCGGCCAGCCCTAGATCCCATCTAGGGGGGCGGCCAAGGGGGAGAGAGGGGGAGGCGCACCACTATGTGGGCCTTAGGCCCATCTGAGCCTAGGGTTTCCCCCTTTTTTCTTCTCTCTTTGCCTTGGGCCTGGTTAGGGGGGCGCACCAGCCCACCTGGGGCTGGTCCCCTCCCACACTTGGCCCACGCAGCCTTCTGGGGCCGGTGGCCCCACCTGGTGGACCCCCGGGACCCTCCCGGTGGTCCCGGTACGCTACCGATAGCGCCCAAAACTTTTCCGGTGACCAAAACGGGACTTCCCATATATGAATCTTTACCTCCGGACCATTCCGGAACTGCTCGTGACGTCCGAGATCTCATCCGGGACTCCAAACAACATTCGGTAACCGCGTACATACTTTCCCTATAACCCTAGCGTCATCGAACCTTAAGTGTGTAGACCCTACGGGCTCGGGAACCATGTAGACATGACCGAGACAACTCTCCGGCCAATAACCAACAGCGGGATCTGGATACCCATGTCGGCTCCCACATGTTCCACGATGATCTCATCGGATGAACCACGATGTCAAGGATTCAATCAATCCCGTATACGATTCCCTTTGTCGATCGGTATAGCACCTGCCCGAGATTCGATCGTCGGTATACCGATACCTTGCTCAATCTCGTTACCGGCAAGTCTCTTTACTCGTTACGTAACACATCATCCCGTGATCAACTCCTTGATCACATATTGTGCACATTATGATGATGTCCTACCGAGTGGGCCCAGAGATACCTCTCCGTCACACGGAGTGACAAATCCCAGTCTCGATTCATGCCAACCCAGCAGACACTTTCGGAGATACCTGTAGTGCACCTTTATAGCCACCCAGTTACGTTGTGACGTTTGGTACACCCAAAGCATTCCTACGGTATCCGGGAGTTGCACAATCTCATGGTCTAAGGAAAAGATACTTGACATTTAGAAAAGCTTTAGCATACGAACTACACGATCTGTGCTAGGCTTAGGATTGGGTCTTGTCCATCACATCATTCTCCTAATGATGTGATCCCGTTATCAACGACATCCAATGTCCATGGTCAGGAAACCGTGGCCATCTGTTGATCAACGAGCTAGTCAACTAGAGGCTTACTAGGGACATGGTGTTTGTCTATGTATCCACACATGTATCTGAGTTTCCTATCAATACAATTCTAGCATGGATAATAAACAATTATCATGAACAAGGAAATATAATTATAACCAATTTATTACTGCCTCTAGGGCATATTTCCAACAGTCTCCCACTTGCACTAGAGTCAATAATCTAGTTCACATCGCCATGTGATTAACACTCACAGGTCACATCGCCATGTGACCAACATCCAAAGAGTTTACTAGAGTCAGTAATCTAGTTCACATCAATATGTGATTAACACTCAATGAGTTCTGGGTTTGATCATGTTATGCTTGTGAGAGAGGTTGTAGTCAACGGGTCTGCAACATTCAGATCCCTATGTACTTCGCAAAACTTTATGTCATATCGTAGATGCTGCTACCACGTTCCACTTGGAGCTATTCCAAACTGTTGCTCCATTATACGTATCCGGTATCTCTACTCAAAGTTATCCGGATAGGTGTTAAGCTTGCATTGACGTAACTCTTTACGTCGAACTCTTTATCACCTCCATAACCGAGAAACATTTCCTTATTCCTCTAAGGATAATTTTGACCACTATCTAGTAATCCACTCCTGGATCACCTTTGTACCCTCTTGCCAGACATGTGGCAAGGCACACATCAGGTGCGGTACTTAGCATGGCATACCGTATAGAGCCTATGACAAAACCATAGGGGACGACCTTCGTCCTTCCTCTTTCTTCTGCCGTGGTCAAGCTTTGAGTCTTACTCAACTTCACACCTTACAACTCAGGTAAGAACTCCTTCTTTGACTGATCTATTTTGAACTCCTTCAAAATCATGTCAAAGGTGTGTGTTCTTTTGAAAGTATCATCAGGCGTCTTGATCTATCTGTATAGATCTTGATGCCCAATATGTAAGCAGCTTTATCCAGGTATTCCTTTGAAAAACTCATTTCAAACAACCCTTTATGCTTTCCAGAAATTCTACATCATTTCGGATCAACAATATGTCATTCACATATACTTATCAGAAATGTTGTAGTGCTCCCACTCACTTTATTGCAAATACAAGTTTCCAACAAACTTTGTATACCCAAAAACTTTGATCACTCCATCAAAGTGTATATTCCGACTCCGAGATGCTTGCTCTAGTCCATGGAAGGATCGCTGGAGCTAGCATATCTTTTAGCATCCTTAGGATCGACAAAACCTCTCTGATTGTATCACATACAACCTTTCCTTACGAAAACTGGTAAGGAAACTTGTTTTGTCATCCATCTGCCAGATTTCATAAATGCAGCTAATGCTAACATGATTCCGACGGACTTAAGCATCGCTACGGGTGAGAAAATCTCATCGTAGTCAACTCCTTGAACTTGTGGAAAACTCTTCGCCACAAGTCGAGCTTCATAGACGGTGACATTACCGTCCACGTCCGTCTTCTTCTTAAAGATCCAGTTATCTCAATGGCTTGCCAATCATCGGGCAAGTCCACCAAAGTCCATACTTTGTTTTGATACATGGATCCTATCTCGGATTTCCCGGCTTCTAACCATTTGCCGGAATACGGGCCCACCATCGCTTCTCCATAGTTCGTAGGTTCATCGTTGTCCAACAACATGACCTCTAAGACAGGATCACCGTACCACTCAGGAGTAGTACATATCCTTGTCGACCTATGAGGTTCGATAGCAACTTGATCTGGAGCTTCATGATCACTATCATTAGTTTCCTCTTCAACTGTCGTAGGTTCCACAGAAACATCTTTCTGTGTTGCACTACTCTCCGGTTGAAGTGAGGGTTCGACAACCTCATCAAGTTCTATCTTCCTCCCACTCAATTCTTTCGAGAGAAACTCATTCTCGAGAAAGGACCCATTCTTAGCGACAAACATTTTTGTCCTTGGATCTGAGATAGAAGGTATACCCAACTGTTACCTTTGGGTATCCTATGAAGATGTTTTGTCCGCTTTGGGTTCGAGCTTTTCCCGGCTGAAGCCATAAGCCTCGCAGCCCCAAACATTGAGAAACGACAACTACGGTTTCTTGCCAAACCATACGACGTCGTCTCAACGGACTTAGATGGTGCCCTATCTAAAGTGAATGCAGCTGTCTCTAATGCATAACCTCAAAATAACAGCGGTAGATCGGTAAGATACATCATAGATCGCACCATATCTCATAAGGTTCGATTACGATGTCCGGACACCCCATTCCGCTGTGGTGTTCAAGGGGGCTTCAACTGCGAAACAATTCCACAATGTCTTAAGTGATTGCCAAACTCATAATTCAGAAAATATCCCCTTGATCAGATCGTAGGAACATGATCTTCTTGTTATGTTGATTCTTAATCTTCACTCTGAAATTGTTTGAACCTTTCAAACGTTTCAGACTTTTGCTTCATTAAGTAAATATACCATATCTACTCAAATCGTCAGTGAAGATGAGAAAATAACGATATCCACCACACGCCTTAATTCTCACTGGATCACATACATCAGCATGTATGATTTCCAACAAGTCACTTACCCGTTTCATTGTACCTGAAAACGGGATCTCAGTCATCCTGCCCATGAGGCATGGCTCGCATGTGTCAAGCGATTCAAAATCAAGTGACTCCAAACGTCCATTAGCATGGAGTTTCTTCATGCATTTTATGCCAAAATGACCTAAGCGGCAGTGCCACAAGAAAGTGGTACTATCATTATTAACTCTACATCTTTTGGCATTAATATTATCATCATGTGTATTACTATGATCGAGATTCAACAAACCATTGGGTGCATGACCATAAAGGTATTATTCATGTAAACAGAATAACCATTATTCTCTGACTTAAATGAATAACCGTATTGCAATGAACATGATCTAATCATATTCATGCTCAACGTGGACACCCGATAACATTTATCTAGGTTCAACACTAATCTCGAAAATAGAGTAAGTGTGCGATGGTGATATTATCAACCTTGGAAACACTTCCAACACACATCGTCACCTCGCCCTTAGCTAGTCTCCATTCAGTCTGTAGTTTTTGCTTCAAGTCACTAATAATAGCAACTGAACCGGTATCCAATACCCAGGTGCTACAAGGAGTACTACTAAGGTACACATCAATAACACGTATATCAAATATACTTTGTTGAAGTTGCCAGCTTTTCTTATCTACCATGTATTTGGGGTAGTTCCGCTACCATGTGACCGTTCCCCTTACAATCGAAGCACTTAGTCTCGAGGTTTGGGTGCAACCTTGGGTTCCCTCATTAGAGTGACAACTGGTTTGCCATTCATGAAGTTTCCCTTCTAGCCCTTGCCCCTTTTGAAACCAGTGGTCTTGTTAAACCATCAACACTTGATGCTCCTTCTTGATTTCTACTTTCGCGGTCTTAAGAACCGCTAATAGCTCCGGGATCATCTCCATCCTTTGCATGTCATAGTTCATCACGAAGTTCTAGTAGCTTGGTGATAGTGTCTAGAGAATTCTGTCAACCACTATCTCACTTGGAAGATTAACTCCCACTTGGTTCAAGTGATTTTAGCACCCAGACATTCTGAGCACATGCTCACTAGTTGAGCCATTCTCCTCCATCTTTTTGGCAAAATAACTTGTCAGAGGTCTCATACCTCTCAACACGGGCATGAGCTTGAAATCCAAATTTCAGCTCTTAGAACATCTCATATGTTCCATGGCGTTCAAAACGTCATTGGAATCCCGATTCCAGGCCGTAAAGTATGGTGCACTAAACTATCAAGTAGTCATCAGGACGTGTCTCTCAGGTGTTCACAACATCCACAGACAACGTTGTAGGGGTTTGCACATCGAGCGGTGCATCAAAGACGTAAGCTTTCTGTGCAGCAGTGAGGACACTCCTCGGACTACGGACCCAGTCCGCATCCTTGCTTACAATATCTTTCAACTTAGTCTTTCTCTAGGATCGTATTAAACAGGGAGCTACAACGCAGTTATTGGTCTACAACATAATTTGCGAAGACAACTTAGACTATTGTTCATGACAATGAAGTTCATCTAATGAACTCCCACTCAGATAGACATCTCTCTAGTCATCTAAGTGATACATGATCCGAATCGACTAGGCCGTGTCCGATGATCACGTGAGACGGACTAGTCATCAACGGTGAACATCTTCATGTTGATCGTATCTTCTATACGACTCATGTTCGACCTTTCGGTCTTCCGTGTTCCGAGGCCATGTCTGTACATGCTAGGCTCGTCAAGACAACCCTAAGTGTATCGCGTGTGTAAATCTGGCTTACACCCGTTGTATGCGAACGTTAGAACCTATCACACCCGATCATCACGTGGTGCTTCGGAACAATGAACCTTAGCAACGGTGCACAGTTAGGGGGAACGCAATTCTTGAAATTTTAGTGAGAGATCATCTTATTCACTACCGTCGTTCTAAGCAAATAAGATGTAAAACATGATAAACATCACATGCAATCAAATAGTGACATGATATGGCCAATATCATCTTGCTCCTTTGATCTTCATCTTCGGGGCTCCATGATAATCATCGTCACTGGCATGACACCATGATCTCCATCATCATGATCTCCATCATCGTGTCTTCATGAAGTCGTCTCGCCAAACATTACTTCTACTACTATGGCTAACGTTTAGCAATAAAGTAAAGTAATTACATGGCGTTATTCAGTGACACGCGGGTCATACAATAAATAAGACAACTCCTATGGCTCCTGCCGGTTGTCATTCTCATCGACATGCAAGTCGTGATTCCTATTACAAGAACATGATCAATCTCATACATCACACATATATCATTCATCACATCCTTTTGGCCATATCACATCACATGGCACATGCTGCAAGAACAAGTTAGACGTCCTCTAATTGTTGTTGCAAGTTTTTATGTGGCTGCTATAGGTTTCTAGCAAGAACGTTTCTTACCTACGCCAAAACCACAACGTGATATGCCAATTTCTATTTACCCTTCATAAGGACCTTTTTCATCGAATCCGATCCGACTAAAGTGGGAGAGACAGACACCCGCTAGCCACCTTATGCAACTAGTGCATGTCAGTCGGTGGAACCTGTCTCACGTAAGAGTACGTGTAAGGTCGGTCCGGGCCGCTTCATCCCACGATGCCGCCGAATCAAGATAAGACTAGTAACGGCAAGTAAATTGACATGATCTACGCCCACAACTACTTTGTGTTCTACTCGTGCAAGATACTACGCATAGACCTAGCTCATGATGCCACTGTTGGGGATCGTAGCAGAAAATCAAATTTTTTCCTACGCGTCACCAAGAACTATCTATGGAGTAATCTAGCAATGAGCATAAAGGAGAGTGGATCTACATACCCTTGTAGATCGCGATGCGGAAGCGTTGCAAGAACGCGGATGAAGGAGTCGTACTCACTGTGATTCAGATCGCGGTTGATTCCGATCTAAGCGCCGAACAACGGCGCCTCCGCGTTCAACACACGTGCAGCCCGGTGACGTCTCCCACGCCTTGATCCAGCAAGGAGAGAGGGAGAGGTTGGGGAAGACTCCATCCAACAGCAGCACGACGGCGTGGTGGTGGTGGAGGAGCGCGGGACTCCAGCAGGGCTTCGCCAAGCGCTGCAAGAGATGAGGAGGGAGAGAGGTAGGGCTGCGCCATGCGACAGAGGTCAGAACGTGTTATGGGCAGCCCCAAACCTCACATATATATAGGGGGAAGGGGGGGCTGTGCCCCCTTTAGGGTTTCCCACCCCTAGGGGTGCGGCCAGCCCTAGATCCCATCTAGGGGGGCGGCCAAGGGGGAGAGAGGGGGAGGCGCACCACTATGTGGGCCTTAGGCCCATCTGAGCCTAGGGTTTCCCCTTTTTTTCTTCTCTCTTTGCCTTGGGCCTGGTTAGGGGGGCGCACCAGCCCACCTGGGGCTGGTCCCCTCCCACACTTGGCCCACGCAGCCTTCTGGGGCCGGTGGCCCCACCTGGTGGACCCCCGGGACCCTCCCGGTGGTCCCGGTACGCTACCGATAGCGCCCGAAACTTTTCCGGTGACCAAAACGGGACTTCCCATATATGAATCTTTACCTCCGGACCATTCCTGGACTCCTCGTGACGTCCGGGATCTCATCCGGGACTCCGAGCAACATTCGGTAACCGCGTACATACTTTCCCTATAACCCTAGCGTCATCGAACCTTAAGTGTGTAGACCCTACGGGCTCGGGAACCATGTAGACATGACCGAGACAACTCTCCGGCCAATAACCAACAGCGGGATCTGGATACCCATGTCGGCTCCCACATGTTCCACGATGATCTCATCGGATGAACCACGATGTCAAGGATTCAATCAATCCCGTATACGATTCCCTTTGTCGATCGGTATAGCACCTGCCCGAGATTCGATCGTCGGTATACCGATACCTTGCTCAATCTCGTTACCGGCAAGTCTCTTTACTCGTTATGTAACACATCATCCCGTGATCAACTCCTTGATCACATATTGTGCACATTATGATGATGTCCTACCGAGTGGGCCCAGAGATACCTCTCCGTCACACGGAGTGACAAATCCCAGTCTCGATTCATGCCAACCCAACAGACACTTTCGGAGATACCTGTAGTGCACCTTTATAGCCACCCAGTTACGTTGTGACGTTTGGTACACCCAAAGCATTCCTACGGTATCCGGGAGTTGCACAATCTCATGGTCTAAGGAAAAGATACTTGACATTTAGAAAAGCTTTAGCATACGAACTACACGATCTGTGCTAGGCTTAGGATTGGGTCTTGTCCATCACATCATTCTCCTAATGATGTGATCCCGTTATCAACGACATCCAATGTCCATGGTCAGGAAACCGTGACCATCTGTTGATCAACGAGCTAGTCAACTAGAGGCTTACTAGGGACATGGTGTTTGTCTATGTATCCACACATGTATCTGAGTTTCCTATCAATACAATTCTAGCATGGATAATAAACAATTATCATGAACAAGGAAATATAATAATAACCAATTTATTATTGCCTCTAGGGCATATTTCCAACAAGGACGCCATCCACTGCACTCACACTTGTCTTGAGTATTTTAGAGTATCCACTTGCACTTGTCTATGTACCATGTAAGCATCCAAGAAGTCCATAACGGCGGACTCGGCTATTCGAATAGATCATGTTAACCCTGCAGGGGTGTATTTCTTTACACACGGTCTCGCCACTTACCGCCATGTACACGTCGTGTATCTCGGCAACCTTCAAGCGGAAGCCTGGCGAGGGTGTCGGCCACGACCTGACTAACCACACAAGACTCTAGTCCAGGTTTATCACCTATTCGGGTTCCATCCGTAAGGAGATCCGGGGTGTCTCTCAAGGCCCCAAACGATGTGTACTGGGTTCCCAAGCCCACCATCCGGGTGCCACTTGGTACACCGGGACACTGCACCTAGTCTGTCCCAAGCCCACCTGTACCGGGTGCCACTTGGTAGACTACTAGCACTACCTACAAACACCAGAAACTAGTTGCAACTCCTGGACAGAGATCGAGTTGATTAATAAGTCAAGAGGGGCACTTAAGCATTCCAATGCGTGGTAGTAGCTAGTCATTGGACAACTTCCACAGAACTCAGTTCTTGTGGACAGTTCCAGTGAGACAACCCACCATGTACTCCTACATGGCCTCTCACCGCTACCTTTACCAAATCGTGTTCACACACTTAGCTCACACACAGTAGGACATGTTCACCACATTCCAATTCATCCCCGATGAATCAGACCTGACACAACTCTAAGCAATAGGAGGCATAACCAGAAAGCGTGAATGAGTAGGCACAACAGGGCTCAAACAACTCCTACTCATGCTAGTGGGTTTCAACTATTTACTGTGGCAATGACAGGTCATGCAGAGGAAAGGGGTTCAGCTAACGCTGCAAAAAGCAGTTCAATCATTATTGTCCTAATGCAGTAAAGGAGAGTAGGACTGAGAGAGTGGGATTGTATCGGAATGCTCAATGGGGGTTTGCTTGCCTGGCACTTCTGAAGATAGTATAGTTCTTCATCGGTGTCATCGAACTCATCGTCGGAACACGTCTATCGAGAGGGGACAAACACCGGCAACAGAGAAAGAACATAATCAATGCAATGCGACAATTTGATGCCTGATCATGACATGGCAATATTATGTTGATTGAGCTAATGCAACTAGCAACCATATTAAATGAAGTTGGTTTGAACCAAAGGTTCAAATTCAAACTCCACATGTGGTTATTTAAATGTCATTTAATTGATTTGACCTGATCAGCAGGTTTAACTTGTTCTAACATGCATGAAAATGCCATAAACAGATTCTTTGGATTTTTCAGATCATTTTTCATATATAAATTATTTTCATTGGAGTTATAAATTATTTTCATTGGAGTTATAGATTATTTTCCATGATTTTCTGAAGTTTATAACATTTTTTGGAATTTCCTGATTACTTAAAATAAACAAAATCCAGAAAATGCTTTATTGCATCAGCATTACGTCACAGTGACGTCAGCGGTCAACTGGCGGCCAAGGTCAAACCTGACGTGTGGGGTCCACACGTCAATGACACAACAGTTAAACACGCTTAGCTAAGCTTAACAGAAACTAGTTAGGGCATGGGTCCCACGTGTCAGTAGCACATTATACTAATCACAGTAATTAGCACTTAACTAACAACCGAAGCTAAATTAGTCCAACGCCGGCCCCACATGTCATTGACTTAGGTTGGTCAAACCTTGGTCAAGTCGGGTCAAACCCGCCGGCGACTCGACGCCGGCGAGGCCAGACACGGCGGAGAGGCTCGAGATTCCTCCTCCGGCGACCAAATGGCCGGCGGAGGGCATCTACGTGTTGCTGACAAACTCGTGCATCGAGTGGAGTAGGTGGTGTGTGCTGGGGTGGCTAGAATCTCGCCGGCGTTGAGGTTTGGCGGCGACAGAGCCACGGGCTCGAGGCAAGCGATAATGCGGTGCAAAACATGGGGCGTGGATCGTGGTTTTGGGTTGCTGTGGATGTGCTGAGCACATTCCAGTGCTCGGACGCAGGTGATGGTAACTATGGCTGCGACGGTGACATGGCCGGCGGCGAGGAGGCTTTCGACTCTGGTGGAACGACGGCTATGAGCTGCAAACGAGGAAGGTGAGAGAGGGGTTCGGTGTGGGGGCTCACAGTGGACACGCAGAGCAAAACAACATGCTCGGGGTGGCGTCGGAGACGGTGAATCGACCGACGAAGTCCGGCGAGCAGATGTGGTGGTGACGAGCTCGAAGATGACGACGTGGTGATCCTCGGC
>LR738713.1:82969822-83001824 GCA_902687465.1 Secale cereale
AGTCCAGGGCGAAGGGGAGGCAGCCAGGCAGGGTGGAGGTGGCCGGCGTGCGGCGACCACGCGCCAGGCACGCGCGCTCATCCTCCTAGCAAGGAGGAAGACAACACGGAGGAGGCAGTGGTGGGCTGGGCCTGCTTGCTAGGCTGGGCGGGCAACAGTGTCGGCCACCAGGTAAGCCCAGGTAGGTCTCTCTCTCTCTGTTCTCATTTTTGTTTTTGTTTTCTATTTTTGCTTCTGTTTTGAATTTGGTTTACTAACCAAATTATTTTTGCAGCTTCTGGAAACTTTTGTGGATGTAAAAAGGTTTATCCTAGAGCTCCACAAGAAGTCTCAGAATTATTGGGGCAATAAAAATATTTATAGGATTTATTTGCTCCAACTCAAATACATTAGTGAATTAAATCAAAGCCCAAACAATTCCCCAAAAATGTTCAATATTTTTGGTTTGGATCAAAACCCTTGCCAAAATTATCAAACATTGATGAAAGCATTTTTGGGTTTATTGAAAATATTTTTAGGTTGGACCTGTTTGGTTTGCTTTGGTGCTAGGGTTTAGTCAACCCCATTTCAACTTTCTGAAAACTTAAACATGATGCAGGCAAGATGCAAACACTAGGCAGTACCAGAAGCTAGGGATGTGACAAAAGGTGAGACAAAGCCAGGGACGAGGCTCAACTTGAAGAACTCAGAGCAAGGACAGGGAATAGATAACTTATTCATACCAGGCTGGGAAGAAATGGCGCCCTCCCCGCCAATGGTCGTTGCCAGGGGAGAGTTACCGGCACCCAAGGTCATCTCCTCCTCCTCCATAGGCATGGGATCGGTTGTTGGTGCCCTTGCCGGGGACGCCCCTCCGGGCGGTGTAGTTGAGGGGGGCGGCGTGTTACGGGTGACCTCCTCTGGGCCCTCCTGCTGCTGTTCCACTCCTGCAAACACGGCAAGGTCAGCATCAAGAATTCACACCCCAGTGTTCATTTGTGGAGGAGTGAGTAATGAACTTACGCTGGGGGCTGGAGTGGGGGCTATACCGGGGGCTCTTGTCCGGGCTACTCTCCACTAGCAGCGGCGTACCTGAAGTACCAGCCGGCGGCTTCTCGCCGGTCGAAAGCCTAGCCCTCTTTGCTACCCTCTAGGCCAGTGTCTTCGTGTCCCTGCCAAGACAAACGTCGAGTCAAAGAAAGATAAAACAGAGGTGGGGCCAGGAGGTAATGTGAGGAATGAAACACATACTCAATCTCTGCCTCCTCCTCCTCCTCCTCCCCTAGCTTCCTCCTCCTCCTCAGGCTAAGAGACCCAAGGTCAAAATCAACATCTGTGGGGACATCTGCGGGAGGGGGAGAAGGAGATGAGGTCCAGCCACGCTTGGATGTAGAGGAAGCGGTTGCTGTCCTCTTCACCACCGCGGTCTTCCACGCCTTCCTCTCTGTCGTGGCCTTCACCGCCCTTGTCTCACGCATGAGTTGCTCCGGGGGCTGCTGCCGCTGCACGATCCTACCGGGTCGGACCGGTTCACTAGAGCCGGCCCGCCGTAGGACGCCCTGCCTCCCCATGGCCGGAGGGTTGACGGCCTCGACCTCCCCTTCGGAGGATTCCTCGACCACATCCTCGACAAGAGGGGCATCGGCATCGGCGGCGACACCGTTGGCCTCCCTGGCAGACTTCGCCCATTTGGCGAGCTCCTCATCCTCAGCGGCCGCATTAGCCTCGTCATCCACTTGGCCAGCGCTGCCGGCCTCCTGGGCAAGCGCCGCCTCCGCCGCCCTGGCAGCAATATAATCCAGCTCCGCCTTGGTGGTGTCGCGGATGAGCACCGGCTCATCGCGGACATAGCCCTCCGACAAGTTGTCGAAGACCTCCTGCACTCGCTCCGCTGGTGGCTCGACCCAGGCCGGGTCAAGGCAATGGGCGTTAAAGTCTGGCATCATGGCGATGATGGCGGACTGGCAAGAGTTGTTGCTTAGCGGGGCCACTCCCGCCGGCAACCCAAACAGAGGCCCCTTGGCGGCCTTGCCGGTCCACTCAGCACTACCATCGCGGCCCACGTCAAGCCGGAAAAGACTCTGGCAAATATGCGCATGCCCCATCACCGTGAAGTTGTGCTTCAGACCAGGGCGGATCCTCATGACGTCGGCCGCGTTGCTGAAGAGCCAAGCCGGCCTCCTGCTACCTCTTGAGCTTGCGTTGTATTCCTTCGAAGAGGAAAGGGAGATGTAGCACAGTAGCGTAAGTATATCCCTCAGTTTTTGAGAACCAAGGTATCAATCCAGTAGGAGACCACGCGCGAGTCCCTCGCACCTACACAAACAAATAAGAACTTCGCAGCCAACGCAATAAGGGGTTGTCAATCCCTTTACAGTCACTTACGAGAGTGAGATCTGATAGAGATGATAGTATATATTTTTGGTATTTTTAGTTTAATAAAACAGCAAATAAAAGCGGTAAAGTAAAGTAGATGTAGATTGATATGTTGAGAATAGACCCGGGGGCCATATTTTTCTCTAGTGGCTTCTCTCATGATAGCGATATTCTACGGCGGGTAAACAAATTACGGTCGAGCAATTGATAGAAAAGCCAATAATTATGAGACTATCTAGGCATGATCATTGTATATAGGCATCACGTCCGAGACAAGTAGACTGACTCCTGCCTGCAGCTACTACTATTACTCCACACATCAACCGCTATCCAGCATGCATTTAGTGTATTGAGTTCATACGAACAGAGTAACGCCTTAAGCACACTACTAGGAAAAGGGCTATATATGAAATGGATACTAATGGCACACCTGACATGTGGTGCGCCACTACTATATAGCAGTGGCGCACCATGTGCGGGTGCGCCATTAGTGTGGAAGACACTAATGGTGCACCAGGCACATGGTGCGCCACTAGTAACAATTTTTATCCAAACATACTAATGGCGCATCCAGGCACAGTGCACCATTACTAGTTCTAACTAGTAATGACGCACCAGCCACACAGTGTGTGGTGCTGTCTATATTCTGTCCAATGATATATTTTGTAACCTGTGCAAAAATTAGAAAAGAAAAAAAAATTAAAAAACCTAATATACATACTAATGGCGCATCACCCCACAGTGCGCCATTAGTATGCCACAGGATACTAATGGCGCATCACCCCAGAGTGGACCATCAGTATGCCAAAGTTACTAATGGCGCATCACACCAGAGTGTGCCATTAGTATGCCAAAGCACGTGGGTAAATATGCCCCCCTGGGAGGCATACTAATGGCGCACCATGGGCTATACTAATGGCGCACCTGTGGTGCGCCATTAGTACACCAGATACTCATGGCGCACCTGTGGTGCGCCATTAGTAAAAAATACTAGTGGCGTGGTACTAGTGGCGCACCAGTAGTGCGCCATTAGTAGGCAAAACTGGTGCGCCACTAGTAGGCCTTTTCCTAGTAGTGGCAAGATGACATGATGTAGAGGGATAAACTCAAGCAATATGATGTAAACCCCATATTTTTATCCTCGATGGCAATAATACAATACGTGCCTTGCTGCCCCTACTGTCACTAGGAAAGGACACGGGAAGATTGAACCCAAAGCCAAGCACTTCTCCCATTGCAAGAACTATAGATCTAGTAGGCCAAACCAAACCAATAATTCGAAGAGACTTGCAAGGATATTAGTAGAACACCTAAAAATTTCAGAGAATAACCAAATATCTTTCATAGATAACCTTGATCATAAACTCACAATTCATCGGATCTCGACAAACACACCACAAAAAGAGAGAACATCGAATAGATCTCCTCGAAGACCGAGGAGAACTTTGTATTGAGATCCAGAGAGAGAGAGAAGAAGCCATCTAGATACTAGCTATGGACCAGAAGGTCTGTGGTAAACTACTCACAACTCATGGTGAGGGCGATGATGATGATGAAGGCCTCTGTGATGGATCCCCCTCCGGTGGAGCTCCGGAACAAGCTCCAAGATAGGATCTCCACGGGAACAGAAGCTATGGCGGTGGAATTAGGATTTTCTCTCTGTATATGGAGTTTCTGGGGTATGTGGACTTATATAGGAAGAAGGAGGGCACCGGGGGACGCTCGAGTGGTCCTCGAGGCAGGGGGGCGGGCCCTGGGAAGGGGGGCGTGCCCCCCACCCTCGAGGGCCACTCGAGGCTCCCCTGACGTGGTTCTCAAGTTCATCTGGCGTGATTTTCTCCAAAAATATCTCTCGCGAAGGTTTCATTCCGTCCGGACTCCGTTTGATATTCCTTTTTTGCAAAACCCTGAAATAGGCAAAAAACAGCAATCTGGACTGGGCCTTTGGGTTAGTAGGTTAGTCCCAAAAATGATTTAGAAGTGAATGATAAAGCCAATTAAACATCCAAAACTTCATAAATAATAGAATGGAACAATCAAAAATTATAGATACGTTGAAGACGTATCAAGCATCCCCAAGCTTAATTCCTGCTCGTCCACGAGTAGGTAAATGATAAAGAAAGAATTTTTGATGTGGAATGCTAACCAATATAGTTTTTTAATGTAATTCTCTTAATTGTGGCATGAATGTTTAGATCTGAAAGATTCAAGATAAAAGTCTATATTGACATAAGAAATAACAATACCTCAAGTAATACTAACAAAGCAATCATGTGTTCTCAAAATACTATGGCTAAAGAAAGTTATCCCTACAAAATCATATAGTCTGGCTATGCTCCCTCTTCATCACAAAAAATATTCATATCATGCACAATCCCGATTTCAACCAAGCATTTGTTTTCATACTCTATCTTTTCAAACCTTTCAACTTTCACCCAATACATGAGCGTGAGACATGGATATAGCACTATGGGTGGAATAGAGGTGGTTGTGGAGAAGACAAAAAGGAGGGATATAGTCTCACATCGACTAGGCGTATCAACGGGCTATGGAGATGCCCATCAATAGATATCAATGTGAGTGAGTAGGGATTGCCATGCAACGGATGCACTAGAGCTAAATATGAACGAAAGCTCAACAAAAGAAACTAGTGGGTGTGCATCCAACTTGCTTGCTCACGAAGACCTAGGGCATTTGAGGAAGCCCATCGTTGGAATATACAAGCCAAGTTCTATAATAAAAATTCCCACTAGTATATGAAAGTGACTAAGCATGAGACCCTCTACAATGAAGAACATGGTGCTACTTTGAAGCACAAGTGTGGAAAAAAAGATAGTAGCAATTGTCCCTTTTCTCTTTTCTCTCTTTTTTGGAGGGGCTTTTTTTATTAGCCCCTCTCTATTTTTTGGGCCATATTTTTTTATTGGCCTTTCCTCACATGGGACAATGCTATAATAATGATGATCATCACACTTTTTATTACAACTCGATACTACAATAACAAGGTATGACTCTATATGAGTGCCTCCGGCGGTGTACCGGGATATGCAATGAATCAAGAGTGACATATATGAAAAATTATGCATGGTGGCTTTGCCACAACTACGATGTCAACTACATGATCATGCATGGAAATATGACAATATGATGCGTGTCATATAAACGGAACGGTGGAAAGTTGCATGGCAATATATCTCGGAATGGCTATGGAAATGCCATGATAGGTAGGTATGGTGGCTGTTTTGAGGAACAATATGGTGGCTGTTTTGAGGAAGGGTATATAGTGGGTTTATGGCACCGGAGAAAGTTGCGCGGTACAAGAGGGGCTAGCAATGGTGGAAGGGTGAGAGTGTGTATAATCCATGGACTCAACATTAGTCATAAGAACTCATATACTTGTTGCAAAAATCTACGAGTCATCAAAACAAAGAAATCAACGCATGCTCCTAGGGGGGAGGTTGGTCGGAGTTAACCATCGCGCGCCCCCGACCTCCACACAAAGGTTGGCACTCTACAAATACCTCTTGCTCTAACTTCGTCACATAGCGGTTCACCATACGTGCATGATACGGGAATCACTAACCTTATCACAAGTATTTCTCAATTTCATAATAACTCCACTAGCATGACTCTAATATCACTATCCTCAAGTATCGAAACAATTATCAAGCATCCAACATCTCATTCTATTCAATGCACTTGGTCTGATTTTTTTTACTACATTGACATTGGATGTTTATCATGTGAAGACTAGTTTCTTTAGCCTATACACATTACCATGCTGTTTTAATAGACTCTCAAATAGATATATGTGAAGCATGAGAGTTCAACAATTTCTACAAAATATTACCACCACTGTGCTCTAAAAGATATAAGTGAAGCAATAGAGCAAGAACTATTCAACTCAAAAGATATAAGTGAAGCACATAGAGTGTTCGAAAAATTTCTAGGCAATATTTAGCTCTCTCAAATAGGTGTGTCCAGCAAGGATGATTGTGGCAAACTAACAAGCAAAGACTCAAATTATACAAGACGCTCCAAGCAAAACACATATCATGTTGCGAATAAAAATATAGCTCCAAGTATAGTTACCGATGGATGAAGACGAAAGAGGGGATGCCTTCCAGGGGCATCCCCAAGCTTAGGCTTTTGATTATATTGAATTAACTCGGGGTGCCATGGGCATCCCCAAGCTTATGCCTTTGCTACTCCTTGTTCCATTGTCCATCAAAGCAATACTCAAAACTTGAAAACTTCAGAACACAAAACTTAGACGAAAATTCTCGTGAGCTCCGTTAGTATAAGAAAGCAAACCACTACTCAAAGGTACAGCAATGAATTCATTCTTTGTTTATATTGGTGTTAAACCTACTGTACTCCTACCTCTATATGGTTCATATCCTCCAATACTATTCATAGATGCATTGGAATAAGTAAACAACACACGAAAAACAGAATCTGTCAAAGACAGAACAGTCTGTAGTAATCTGCACGATTCGCCTACTTCTGAAACTCCAAAAAAATCAAACTAAATTGGTAAATTGCACAATTTGTCTAACAATCATTTGCAAAAAGAAGCAACTAAAAAGCACGCCCCAGTACAATCCCACAACTACTTTAGCGAGCGCTAACGATTCTGTTTTTCATAGCAAGATCATATAAACTTCACACAAGTCTTCCCAAAGGTTCTACTTGGCACAAACACTAAAAAAAACATGAAACCACATATAATCAGAGGCTAGATGCAATATTTATTCCCTAACAGCAACAAAAACAAAACATAAAATTGGGTCACCTCCCAACAAGCGCTATCGTTTTACGCCCGTAGCTAGGCACGATACAAGATAGATCTAGGTATTGCCATCCTTGGAAGGCAATCCATAAGTGTCTCTCATGATAGATTCATATGGTAATTTGATTTAATTTCTAGGAAAGTGTTCCATGCCTTTCCTTAAAGGAAATTGGAATCTAATATTTCCTTCCTTCATATCAATAATTGCACCAATCGTTCTAAGGAAAGGTCTACCAAGAATAATAGGACATGAAGGATTGCAATGTATATCAAGAACAATGAAATCTATGGGCACATAATTCCTATTGGCAACAATAAGAACATCATTAATTCTTCCCATAGGTTTATTAATAGTGGAATCCACAAGATGCAAATTTAAAGAACAATCATCAAGCTCATGGAACCCTAGCAAATCACACAAAGTTTTTGGGATAGTGGAGACACTAGCACCCAAATCACACAAAGCATAGCATTCATGATCTTTTATTTTTATATTGATAGTAGGTTCCCATTCATCATAAAGCTTTCTAGATATAGAAACTTCCAACTCAAGTTTTTCTTCATAAGATTGCATCAAAGCATCAACTATATGTTTAGTGAAAGCTTTATTTTGACTATAAGCATGCGGAGAATTTAGCACGGATTGCAACATGGAAATACAATCAATCAAAGAGCAACTATCATAATTGAAACCCTTGAAATCCAAAGTAGTGGGTTCATCACTATGCAAAGATTTAATCTCTTCACTCCCACTTTTAGTAACTTTAGCATCAAGATCTAAAACTCCGAATCATTGGGACACCTTAAAGCAGAATCATCTCCAATCCTATTTTCATCAAGATTAATACTAGAAAACAAGGGTATAATAGGATACACATCAATAACTTTCAGATCTTCATCTTTATTTTCATGATAACTAGAAGAACACGATTTAATATTATCTTGTCTTTTAGCACGCATTCTAGCGGTTCTTTCTTTGCATTCATCAATGGAAATTCTCATGGCTTTGAGAGACTCATTGATATCATGCTTAGGTAGGATAGATCTGAGTTTCATAGAATCAACATCAAGAGTAATTCTATCCACACTTCTACCCAATTCATCAATCTTAAGCAATTTCTCTTCAAGCATAGCATTGAAATTCTTTTGCGAGATCATAAACTCTTCAACACTAGTTTCAAATTCAGAAGGCATCTTTTCATAAGAGTTGTTGTAGGAATTACCATAATTATTACAGGAATTACTAGGGAAAGTCCTAGGATTAAAATTACCTCTATAAGCATTGTTACCAAAATTATTCCTACCAACAAAATTCACATCCGAAGATTCATTTTTATTCTCAATCAAAGTGGATAAAGGCATATCATTAGGATCAGAAGAAGCACTCTTAGTAGCAAACAATTTCATATGTTCATCCATCTTTCCACTCAAAACACTGGTTTCTTCGATAGCATGCACTTTTTTACTAGTAGATCTTTCGGGGTGCCATTGAGAATAATTAACCATAATATTATCTAGGAGTTTGGTAGCTTCTCCTAAGGTGGTTTCCATGAAAGTGCCTCCGGCGGCCGAATCTAAAAGATTTCTAGAAGCAAAGTTCAAGCCAGCATAAAAGTTTTGAAAAATCATCCATATATTCAAACCATGTATAGGGCCATTACGTATCATCAATTTCATTCTCTCCCAAGCTTGTGCAACATGCTCATGATCTAGTTGCTTAAAATTCATAATACCGTTTCTAAGAGAGATGATCTTAGGAGGAGGGAAATACTTAGAGATAAAAGCATCTTTCCACTTATTCCACGAATCAATACTATTTTTAGGCAAAGAGGAAAACCAAGTTTTAGCACGATCTCTAAGTGAAAACGGAAATAACTTCAATTTAACAATATCGTTATCCGTATCGCTTTTCTTTTGCATATCACACAAATCAACAAAGTTGTTTAGATGGGTAGCGGCATCTTCACTAGGAAGGCCGGAGAATTGATCTTTCATAACAAGATTCAACAAAGGAGCATTGATCTCACAAGATTCAGCATCAGTAATAGGAGCAATCGGAGTGCTACTAAAATCATTGTTGTTGGAATTGGAGAAGTCACAAAATTTGTTATTGTTCTGAGCCATAGTGACAAGCAAGCAATCTAACACACACAAGCAAACAAGAGGCAAGCGAACGATAAACACACGGTGGAAGAAGGGCGAATAAAACGGCAAGGGTGAAGTGGGGGAGAGGAAAACGAGAGGCAAAAATGTAATGCGATGGATAAGGGTTTGTGATAGGTACTTGGTATATGACTTTTGCTTAAGCCTCCCCGGCAACGGCGCCAGAAATTCTTCTTGCTACCTCTTGAGCTTGCGTTGTATTCCCTCGAAGAGGAAAGGGAGATACAGCACAATAGCGTAAGTATTTCCCTCAGTTTTTCAGAACCAAGGTATCAATCCAGTAGGAGACCACGCGCGAGTCCCTCGCACCTGCACAAACAAATAAGAACTTCGCAGCCAATGCGATAAGGCATTGTCAATCCCTTTACAGTCACTTACGAGAGTGAGATCTGATAAAGATGATAGTTTATATTTTTGGTATTTTTAGTTTAATAAAACAGCAAATAAAAGCGGCAAAGTAAAGTAGATGTAGATTGATATGTTGATAATAGACCCGGGGGCCATATTTTTCTCTAGTGGCTTCTCTCATGATAGCGATATTCTATGGAGGGTAAACAAATTACTCTCGAGCAATTGATAGAAAAGCGAATAATTATGAGACTATCTAGGCATGATCATTGTATATAGGCATCACGTCCGAGACAAGTAGACCGACTCCTGCCTGCATCTACTACTATTACTCCACATATCGACCGCTATCCAGCATGCATCTAGTGTATTGAGTTCGTACGAACAAAGTAGCGCCTTAAGGAAGATGACATGATGTAGAGGGATAAACTCAAGCAATATGATGTAAACCCCATCTTTTTATCCTCGGTGGCAACAATACAATACGTGCCTTGCTGCCCCTACTGTCACTGGGAAAGGACACCGCAAGATTGAACCCAAAGCCCAGCACTTCTCCCATTGCAAGAACTATAGATCTTGTTGGCCAAACCAAACCAATAATTCGAAGAGACTTGCAAGGATATTATGAGCACACATAAAAAGTTCAGAGAAGAACCAAATATCTTTCATAGATAACCTTGATCATAAACTCACAATTCATCGCATCTCGACAAATACACCAAAAAAATAGATTACATCGAATAGATCTCCTCGAAGACCGAGGAGAACTTTCTATTGAGATCCAGAGAGAGAGAAGAAGCCATCTAGATACTAGCTATGGACCCAAAGGTCTGTGGTAAACTACTCACAACTCATGGTGAGGACGATGATGATGATGATGATGAAGGCCTCCGCGATGGATCCCCCTCCGGTGGAGCTCCGGAACAGGCTCCAAGATGGGATCTCCACGGGAACAGAAGCTACGACGGTGGAATTAGGGTTTTCTCTCTTTATATGGAGTTTCTGGGTACGTGGACTTAAATAGAAAGAAGGAGGGCACCGGGGGACGCTCGAGTGAGCCTCGAGGCAGGGGGCGTGCCCCCCACCCTCGAGGGCCACTCGAGGCTCCCCTAATGTGGTTCTCAAGTTCCACTGGCATGATTTTCTCCAAAAATATCTCTCGTGAAGGTTTCATTCCGTTTGGACTCCGTTTGATATTTTTTTCTGCAAAATCCTGAAATAGGCAAAAAACAGCAATCTGGCCTAGGCCTTTGGGTTAGTAGGTTAGTCCCAGAAATGATATAAAAGTGAATGATAAATCCCATTAAACATCCAAGACTTCATAAATAATAGCATGGAACAATAAAAAATTATAGATATGTTGGAGACGTATCACCTCCCTTTGTTCTGCAGTGCCGCAATTCGGCGGCGAATGCAATTGGCCCCAATCATCTCAAGGGTGAGCCCGGCCTGAGCGAGACGGTGGATCCTGGTGGTGGCGACCGAGAGCTTCTTATCGTCGACGTCGATGTGCCCCTATTCCTTGTGGCGGACCGGCGGGTTCTGACGAACCCGGCAGATCTCTGATGGGTCATTCTCCTCAATCCATAGCCACCGGCACCTCCACTCCTCCCACCTCTCCTTCTACGCACCGTCCGGATACGTACCCTTCCCCTGGGTCCGTGGAATCCAGGCGACGCAGCCGAAGATGGCGCCCCCTGGATGCGAGGGTAGAAGTAATGGCGGAAGAGCGCCGTGCCGAGAACCACCCCGGCAAAACCCTCGTATAGGTGGGCGGAGAAATCCATGCACGCCATGACATTCGGCGTAAAATCAAGAAGATGGAAGCCGTAGGTGTGCATGACATCATTGAATAAATCGGAGAAGGGGGGACAGAGGCCACAGGAGAAGTAGTCGACGAATAAGGGGTACTGATTGGGGCCGGCCTGAGCAAATTGGGCAGGGACAATGCGTGTGGCCAGATCCCCCGTCGTCTGACACCCCCACAGCGGTCTGAAGTAGTCCCTGAGATGGACCGCATTGCCCGTCGGCGGGAAGTAGGCGAGCTGCGTCCGGAGCGCCGCCAACTCGCTTTCCGGTAACTCCTTCTCCCCCACGCCCTTGGTCGCTACATTGCCTTTGCCGGACTTGGGTGCCATTGCGACTAAGGAAGAGGTGAGGAACCAAAAGCAAGGAGAGCGCGGCGGTGGAGGGCGAAGGCAAGAGCTTGAGCTTTTCTCTTGGAGAAGAAGAAGAGGAACAACGAGCCCGAGATTGGAGAGGCGCAGAAGGTATATGAGAGGTGTGTCTGCGGTTTTTATCCTTTTTATGGGGAAGGCACGAGCCGCCACCTTTACCATTTACTGCTATGTGACACGAGCGTGCAGTAACAGCCCCACGCCAGCACAGATCGTGGGGAAGCGCAACCACCGGAGAAGTTACTGCAGTAAAAAGAATCCAACCCACTGCCCGCGCTTCGTTCTGGGCCGACCCCAACAACGCGTCGCGCTTATGTATGGCCCGGGGGCTCCTGTCGGTGTACAAAAATAGGGGCGCTCCTTTTGTACCCCTCACTTGTGCATGGGCAGTCAGAGCCACGCCTGTGGCCACACATAACAAGGCAGAAGAGGGAAACCGGGATACAAGATTACCAGAGCAACACCAAGGCAGTGGCGCTAGAAGGCGAAGCAACTAGTTAGGCTTACCCCCCGCGAAGGCCCTTGCTAGGACGGCCTGCACGACACCGGCAAGAACCCTTGCCGGGAATAACTCACCCTACGCCAGCGTTATGGCCACCATTGAGACTAGGAGTTCCAACATCACCAACACCATTGGGACCAAAGCTCGGGAAGCGCCTGCATGATGGCATGCATATCTTTGTGAATCGTAGGGTCTATGGTCCCTAAGAAGAGAACCAGAAGACACGGCGATCGCAAGGCTCCTTGCCGAGGATGACCACGAGGACTCAGCAAGGCTCCTTGCCGAAGACACCCCGAAGCCCCGGCAAGCCTCTTGTCGAGGACACTCACAGAGGCCCCGCCAAGACCCTTGCCGGGAACAGTCACAAGACTGTGGCAAGCCCTTGCAGCCCCATCGTCACCCCAGCTCGACGGATGACCCACCAGCCTCGACAAGAACTCACGTGGCAGTATGTGGCACCTGGTCCAGCTGGTCAAGCACCTATGTGGTGGCATGCAGATCTTCATGAATGCCCTACCACCACGCCATCTGAGCTGCCTGCTCCGCTAGCCTGGACGCGCGTCACAACCAGACATAGCGGCGAAGGAAGGTACGGGCCTCATTCCCGTCCCCGAGAAAGAAAATGGACACCTAAGTGACACATTTAATGCGTCTTGTCCCGTAATGGAGTGTGATAAGGCTGCGCATTGTGGACCTTTCCACCTCCTGTGTGTCACTGTGGCAGCCCATTTTTGCTATAAAAGGAGGACCGAGGCCTACTGGAGAAGGATTTGGATCTTTTGGACTGGACATGCACCGTAGCTAGTTCAAGAACTCAAGAACACTCAAATACACACCAGAGCAGGACTAGGGTATTATTTATCTTTGCGGCCCGAACCTGGGTAAACGATCCTTGTGCTAACTCCTAGACCCGCTCTTTGCACAACCCCGCGCCCGCTGCTACTTCTTGAGCTTGCGTTGTATTCCCTCGAAGAGGAAAGGGAGATGCAGCACATTAGCGTAAGTATTTCCCTTAGTTTTTTAGAACCAAGGTATCAATCCAGTAAGAGACCACGCGCGAGTCCCTCGCACCTGCACAAACAAATAAGAACTTCACAGCCAACGCGATAAGGGGTTGTCAATCCCTTTACGGTCACTTACGAAAGTGAGATCTGATAGAGTTGATAGTTTATATTTTTGGTATTTTTGTTTATAAGAATAGAAAGTAAAAGCGATAAAAGTAAAGTAGATGTAGATTGATATGTTGAGAATAGACCCGGGGGCCATAGTGTTCTCAGTGGCTTCTCTCATAATAGCGATATTCTACGGCGGGTAAACAAATTAGTGTCGAGCAATTGATAGAAAAGCGAATAATTATGAGACTATCTAGGCATGATCATTGTATATAGGCATCACGTTCGAGACAAGTAGACCGAATCGATTGTGCATCTACTATTATTACTCCACACATCGACCGCTATCCAGCATGCATCTAGTGTATTGAGTTCATAAGAACAGAGTAACGCCTTTAGAAAGATGACATGATGTACAGGGATAAACTCAAGTAATATGATATAAACCCCATATTTTTATCCTCGATGGAAACAATACAATATGTGCCTTGCTGCCCCTACTGTCACTGAGAAAGGACACCCAAAGATTGAACCCAAAGCCAAGCACTTCTTCCATTGCAAGAAGTATAGATCTAGTAGGCCAAACCAAACCAATAATTTGAAGAGACTTGCAAGGATTTTATGAGCACACATAAAAAGTTCAGAGAAGAACGAAATATTTCTCATAGATAATCTTGATCATAAACTCACAATTCATCGGATCTCGACAAACACACCGCAAAAAGAGATTACATCGAATAGATCTCCTCGAAGGCCGAGGACAACTTTGTATTGAGATCCAGAGAGAGATACGAAGCCATCTAGATGCTAGCTATGGACCCGAAGGTCTGTGGTAAACTACTCACAACTCATGGTGAGGGCGATGATGAAGATGATGATGAAAAACTCCGTGATGGATCCCCCTCCGGTAGAGCTCCAGAACAGGCCCCAAGATGGGATCTCACGGGAACAGAAGGTTACGGCGGTGAAATTAGGGTTTTCTCTCTGTTGTCGAAGGTTCCGGGGTACGTAGACTTATATAGGAGGAAGGAGGACACCGGGAGAGTCACGTGGGCCCCACGAGGCAAGGGGGCGCGACCTGGGAAGGGGTGCGCACCCCGCACCCTCGTGGGCCCCTCGTGGCTCTTCTGACGTGGTTCTCAAGTTTTCCGTGCGTGATTTTCTCCAAAAATATCTCTCGCGAAGGTTTCATTCCGTTCGGACTCCATTTGATATTCTTTTTCTGCAAAACCCCGAAACAGGCAAAAAAACAGCAATCTTGACCGGGCCTTTGGGTTAGTAGGTTAGTCCCAAAAATGATATAAAAGTGTATGATAAAGCCCATTAAACATCCAAGACTTCATAAATAATAGCATGGAACAATAAAAAATTATAGATACATTGGAGACGTATCAAGCATCCCCAAGCTTAATTCCTGCTCGTCCTTGAGTAGGTAAATGATAAATAAACAATTTTTGATGTGGAATGCTAACCAATATAGTTTCTCAATGTAATTCTCTTAATTTTGACATGAATGTTAAGATCTGAAAGATTCAAGATAAATGTATATATTGACTTAAGAAATAACAATACTTCAAGCATACTGACAAAGCAATCATGTCTTCTCGAAATACTATGGCTAAAGAAAGTTATCCCTACAAAATCATATAGTTTGGCTATGCTCCATCTTCACCACACAAAATATTCATATCATGCACAATCCCGATTTCAGCCAAGCACTTGTTTTCATACTCTATTCTTTCAAACCTTTCAACTTTCACGGAATACATGAGTGTGGGCCATGGACATAAAACTATGGGTGGAATAGAGGTGGTTGTGGAGAAGACAAAAAGGAGGGAGATAATCTCACATCGACTAGGCATATCAACGGGCTATGGAGATGCCCATCAATAGATATCAATTTGAGTGAGTAGGGATTGCCATGCAACGGATGCACTAGAGTAAATATGAATGAAAGCTCAACAAAAGAAACTAGTGGGTGTGCATCCAACATGCTTGCTCACGAAGACCTAGGGCATTTGAGGAAGCCCATCGTAGGAATATACAAGACAAGTTCTATAATGAGAATTCCCACTAGTATATGAAAGTTACTAAGCATGAGACTCTCTACAGTGAAGAACATGGTGCTACTTTGAAGCACAAGTGTGGAAAAAAGATAGTAGCAATTGTCCCTTTTTTTCTTTCTTTTCTCTTTTTTTTGGGGCCTTTCTTTTTTTTTCTTTGGCCTCTTTTTTTTGCGGAGGGGCTTTATAGATTTAGCCTTTCCTCCCATTGCACAATGCTTTAATAATGATGATCATCACAGTTTCATTACAACTTGATACTACAACAAAGTTTGACTCTATATGAATGCCTCCGGCGGTGTACCGGTATGTGCAATGAAACAAGAGTGACATGTATGAAAAGTTATGCATGGTGGCTTTGCCACAAATACGATGTCAACTACATGATCATGCATGGCAATATGACAATACGAACCGTGTCATATGAACGGAACGGTGGAAAGTTGCATGGCAATATATCTCGGAATGGCTATGGAAATGCCATGATAGGTAGGTATGGTGGCTGTTTTGAGGAATAATATGGTGGCTGTTTTGAGGAAGGATATATAGTGGGTTTATGATACCGGTGAAAGTTGTGTGGTACAAGAGAGGCTAGCAATAGTGGAAGGGCGAGAGTGCGTATAATCCATGGACTCAACATTAGTCATAAGAACTCATATACTTATTGCAAAAATCTACGAGTCATCAAAACAAAGCAATCAATGCATGCTCCTAGGGGGGAGGTTGGTAGGAGTTAACCATCGCACGCCCCCGACCTCCACACAAAGTTCGACACTTTACAAATACCTGATGCTCTAACTTCGTCACATAGCGGTTCACCATACGTGCATGCTACGGGAATCACTAACCTTAACACAAGTATTTCTCAATTTCATAAAAACTCCACTAGCATGTCTCCAATGTCACTATCCTCATATCTCAAAAAAATTATCAAGCATCCAACATCTCATTCTATTCAATGCACTTAGTTAGAAGATTTTTACTACATTGACATTGGATGTCTATCATGTGAAGACTAGTTTTATTAGCCTAAACACATTACCATGCTGTTTTAATAGGCTCTCAAATAGATATAAGTGAAGCATGAGAGTTCAACAATTTCTACAAAATATAACCACCATCGTGCTCTAAAAGATATAAGTGAAGCACTAGAGCAAAAACTATTCAACTCAAAAGATATAAGTGAAGCACATAGAGTGTTCTAACAATTCCGAGGCCATGTTTAACTCTCTCAAATAGGTGTGTCCAGCAAGGATGATTGTGACAAACTAACAAGCAAATACTCAAATTATACAAGACGCTCCAAGCAAAACACATGTCATGTGGTGAATAAAAATATAGTTCCAAGTATAGTTACCGATGGATGAAGACGAAAGAGGGGATGCCTTCCCGGGGCATCCCCAAGCTTAGGCTTTTGGTTATACTTGAATTTTACTTGGGGTGCCATGGGCATCCCCAAGCTTAGGCCTTTTCTACTCTTTGTTCCATAGTCCATCAAAGCAATTCTCAAAACTTGAAAACTTCACAAGACAAAACTTAGATAAAAATTCTCGTGAGCTCCGTTAGTATAAGAAAGCAAACCACTACGCAAAGGTACTGCAATGAATTGATTATTTATTTACATTGGTGTTAAGCCTATTGTATTCCAACTTCTCTATGATTCATACCTCCAAATATTACTCATAGATGCATTGAAATAAGCAAATAACACACGGAAAACAGAATCTCTCAAAAACGGAACAGACTGTAGTAATCTGCAGGTTTCGCATACTTCTGTAACTCCAAAAAATTCAAACTAAATTGTTAAATGTGAGGAATTTGCCTAATAATCATCTGCAAAAAGAATCAACTAAATAGCATGCTCCAGTAAATTCTGACGACCACTTTAGCGAGCGCTAACGATTCTATTTTCACAGCAAGATCACATAAACTTGATACACATCTTCCCAAAGGTTCTACTTGGCACAAACACTAAACAAAACATGAAACCACATCGAAACAGAGGCTAGATGCAATATTTATTCACTAACAGCAACAAAAGCAAAAAATATAAAATTGGGTTGCCTCCCAACAAGCGCTATCGTTTTACGCCCCTAGCTAGGCACGATACAAGATACATCTAGGTATTGCCACCTTTGATCTGCACCCTTTTAATGGTGTCAAGCTCGAATCCGGGAGGTTCTTTACGTTTCCCTTCATATTCGGAAATCTTTAGATCTAAAGCATCCAACCGCTTATTACAAAGAGTAATCAACATATTCATGCGGTGGAGATTCCCACTAACACTTTTAAGAGGTTCAAGAGACTTTTGTAATATTTTTGTTACTTCGCAAATTTTCTCAAAAACTTGCGTCCCTTCAGGGGTTGAATTTGACCATTTTTGGGGAGGTAGTGTTCCCACTATTCCCTCTATAATTTCGTGCGCGATACTAGGATCAACTTCGATAAAATTCCCTTTGGCAACGCAATCCAAGAGTTGTCTATAAGACATATTCAATCCAACATAAAAATTGCGAAGCAAGATTCTAATATTCACATCTAGGGTGCACTTACGATAAGATTCCATCATCCTAACTCAAGCTTCTTTTAAATTTTCCCTTGCTTTTGATTAAAGTGAAGTACCTCAAACTCGGGAGACAAAGGAGCAGATAAGGGACTAGCCATAATGACAAGCAAGCAAGCAACACAGACAAGGAAACAAGAAGCAAGCGAACGATAAACACACGACGGAAGAAGGGCAAATAAAACGGCAAGGGTGAAGAGGGGGAGAGGAAAATAAATGTAATGCGAAGGATAAGTGTTTGTGATAGGTACTTGGTATATGACTTTTGCGTAAGCCTCCCCGGCAACGGCGCCATAAATTCTTCTTGCTACTTCTCGAGCTTGCGTTGTATTCCCTCGAAGAGGAAAGGGAGATGCAACACAGTAGCCTAAGTATTTCCCTCAGTTTTTGAGAACCAAGGTATCAATCCAGTAGGAGACCACGCGCGAGTCCCTCGCACCTGGACAAACAAATAAGAACTTCGCAGCCAACGCGATAAGGGGTTGTCAATCCCTTTACGGTCACTTACGAAAGTGAGATCTGATAGAGATGATAGTTTATATTTTTGGTATTTTTGTTTATAAGAACAAAAAGTAAAAGAGATAAAAGTAAAGTAGTTGTAGATTGATATGTTGAGAATAGACCCGGGGGCCATAGTGTTCTCTAGTGGCTTCTCTCATGATAGCAATATTCTACGGCGGGTAAACAAATTACTGCCGAACAATTGATAGAAAAGCGAATAATTATGAGACTATCTAGTCATGATCATTGTATATAGGCATCACGTTCGAGACAAGTAGACCGAATCGATTCTGCATCTACTATTATTACTCCACACATCGACCGCTATCCAACATGCATCTAGTGTATTGAGTTCATAAGAACAGAGTAACGCCTTTAGAAAGATGACATGATGTACAGGGATAAACTCAAGCAATATGATATAAACCCCATCTTTTTATCCTCGATGGCAACAATACAATATGTGCCTTGATGCCCCTACTGTCACTGAGAAAGGACACCCAAAGATTGAACCCAAAGCCAAGCACTTCTCCCATTGCAAGAACTATAGATCTAGTACGCCAAACCAAACCAATAATTCGAAGAGACTTGCAAGGATATTATGAGCACACATAAAAAGTTCAGAGAAGAACCAAATATTTCTCATAGATAATCTTGATCATAAACTCACAATTCATGGGATCTCGACAAACACACCGCAAAAAGAGATTAAATTGAATAGATCTCCTCGAAGGTCGAGGAGAACTTTGTATTGAGATCTAGAGAGAGAGAGAAGAAGCCATCTAGATACTAGCTATGGACCCAAAGGTCTGTGGTAAACTACTCACAACTCATGGTGAGGGCGATGATGATGAAGATGAAGAACTCCGTGATGGATCCCCCTCCGGCGGAGCTCCGGAACAGGCTCCAAGATGGGATCTCACGGGAACAGAAGGTTACGATGGTGGAATTAGGGTTTTCTCTCTATTATCAAAGGTTTCGGGGTACGTAGACTTATATAGGAGGAAGGAGGACACCGGGGGAGTCACGGGGGCCCCACGAGGCAGGGGGCGCGCCCCCACCCTTGTGGGCCCCTCGTGGCTCTTATGACATGATTCTCAAGTTCTCCGTGCGTGATTTTCTCCAAAAATATCTCTCGCGAAGGTTTCATTCCATTTGGACTACGTTTGATATTCTTTTTCTGCAAAACCCTGAAACAGGCAAAAAACAACAATATGGACTGGGCCTTTGGGTTAGTAGGTTAGTCCCAAAAATGATATAAAAGTGTATGATAAAGCCCATTAAACATCCAGGACTTCATAAAATAGCATGGAACAATCAAAAATTATAGATACATTGGAGATGTATCACCCATCAACGGTAGAAGGGATTCCATTGATCCCATAGGTGTCGCTTCACACCGACATGGCTACTCAATTAAATCCAAGAATAATGGTTGTTCTATTTATATGAGAGAGATGTTTTATGGTCATGCCCCACTGGTCAATGGTTTATTTTTATTGAATCTCGAACATGATGTTACACATATTCATAGTGTGAATACCAAAAGATTTAAGGTTGCTAATGATAGTGCCACATACTTGTGGCACTGGAGCCTTGGTCATATTGGTGTCAAACGCACGAAGAAACTCCATGCAGATGGACTTTTGGAGTCTCTTGATTATGAATCATTTGACACGTGCAAACCATGCCTCTTGGGCAGGATGACCAAGACTCCGTTCTCTGGAACAATGGAGGAAGCAACCAACTTGTTGGAAATCATACATACTGATGTGTGCGGTCCAATGAGCGCTGAGGCTCGCGGTGGCTATCGTTATGTTCTCACCCTCACTGATGACTTAAGTAGATATGGGTATGTTTAATGAAACGCAAGTCTGAGACCTTTGAAAAGTTCAAGGAATTTCAAAATGAGGTAGAGAATCAACGTGACAGGAAAATACGATCAGATCGTGGAGGAGAATATTTGAGTCACGAGTGTGTTACCCAGCTAAGGTAATGTGCAATTGTTTCACAACTAACGCCGCCTGGAACACCTCAGCATAATGGTGTGTATGAACGTCATAATCGCACTCTATTGGATATGGTGCAATCTATGATGTCTCTTACCGATCTACCGCTATCATTTTTGAGTTATGCTTTAGAGACTGCCGCATTCAGTTTAAATAGGGCACTGTCTAAATCTTTGAGACGACACCGTATGAATTATGGTTTGGGAAGAAACCTAAGTTGTAGTTTCTAAAGGTTTGGGGATGCGATGCTTATGTCAAGAAACTTCTACCTGAAAAGCTCGAACCCAAATCGGAATAAGGCGTTTTCATAGGATACCCCAAGGAAACTATTGGGTATACCTTCTACCTCAGATCCGAAGGCACGGTCTTTGTTGCCAAGAATGGATCCTTTCTGGAGAAAGAGTTTCTCTCGAAAGAAGTAAGTGGGAGGAAAGAGAACTTGATGAGGTGATTGTAACCCCTCTTGAACCGGAAAGCAGCACAACACAGGAAGATGTTTCTGTGTGGTGCCTGCACCGACTAGAGAGGAAGTTAATGATAATGATGATGGAACTTCGGATCAAGTTGCTACTGAACTTCGTAGGTCCACAATGACACGTTCCGCACCAGAGTGGTATGGCAACCCTGTCCTGGAAATCATGTTGACAACGGTGAACCTTCGAACAATGAAGAAGTAATGGCGGGCCCGGATTCCAACAGATGGCTTGAAGCCATAAAATCTGAGATAGGATCCATGTATGATAACAAAGTATGGACTTTGGCACACTTGCCCGATGATCGGCAAGCCATAGAAAATAAGTGGATCTTTAAGAAGAATACAGATGCGGATGGAAATGTGACCATCTATATGGCTCAGCTTGTCGATAAGGGTTATCGACAAGTTCAAGGAATTGACTACGATGAGACTTTCTCTCCCATAGCGATGCTGAAGTCCGTCCGAATCATGTTAGCAATTGCCGCATTCTATGATTACGAGATCTGGCAAATGGACATCAAAACGGCATTCCTTAATGGTTTCCTTAAGGAAGAATTGTATATGATGCAGCCGGAAGGTTTTGTCGATCTTAAGGATGTTGGCAAGGTATGTAAGCTCCAGCGCTCCATCTACGGGCAGGTGCAAGCATCTAGGAGTTGGAACATTTGTTTTGATGAAGTGATCAAAGCGTTCGGGTTCATACAGACTTATGGAGAAGCCTATATTTACAAGAAAGTGAGTGGGAGCTCTGTAGCATTTCTCATATTATATGTGGATGACATATTGTTGATGGGAAATGATATAGAACTTTTGGAAAGAATAAAGGCCTACTTGAATAAGTGTTTTTCAATGGACCTTGGAGAAGCTGCTTACATATTAGGCATCAAGATCTATAGAGATAGATCGAGACACCTCATTGGTCTTTCACAAAGCACATACCTTGACAAGATATTACAGAAGTTCAATATGGATCAGTCCAAGAAGGGGTTCTTGCCTGTAGTGCAATGTGTGAGATTGAGCACAACTCACTGCCCAACCTCGGCAGAAGATAGAGAAAAGATGAGTGTCATCCCCTATGCCTCAGCCATAGGTTCTATTATGTATGCCATGCTGTGTACCAGACCTGATGTGAACCTTGCCATAAGTTTGGTAGGGAGGTACCAAAGTGATCCTGGAATGGAACACTTGACAGTGGTCAAGAACATCCTGAAGTACCTGAAAAGGGACTAAGTATATGTTTCTCGTTTATGGAGGTGACGAAGAGCTCATCGTAAAGGGTTACATCGATGCTAGCTTCGACACAGACCCGGATGCCTCCAAGTCACAAACCGGATACGTGTATGTTTTGAATGGTGGGGCAGTTAGCTGGTGCAATTGCAAGCAAAGCGTCGTGGCAGCATCTATATGTGAAGCGGAGTACATAGTTGATTCCGAAGCAGCACTAGAAGGAGTCTGGATGAAGGAGTTCATCACCGACCTAGGAGTGATTCCAAGTGCGTCAAGACCGATGACTCTCTTCTGTGACAACACTGGAGCTATTGCCATTGCCAATGAGCCCAGGTTTCACAAGAAGACCAAGCATATCAAGTGTCGTTTCAAATCCATTCGTGGTTATATTCAAGATGGAGACATAGATATTTGTAAAGTATATACAGATCTAAATGTCGCAGATCCGTTGACTAAACCTCCTCCACGTGCGAAACATGATCAGCCCCAGATCTCTATGGGTGTTCAATTCATCACAATGTAACTAGATTATTGACTCTAGTGCAAGTGGGAGACTGTTGGAAATATGCCCTAGAGGCAATAATAAAATGATTATTATTATATTTCCTTGTTCATGATAATTGTCTATTGTTCAAGCTATAATTGTATTAACCGAAAACTGTAATACATGTTTGAATACATAGACCACAACTTGTTCCTAGTGAGCCTCTAGTCGACTAGCTCGTTGATCAATAGATGGTTACGGTTTTCTGACCATACATTGGACGTCGTTGATAATGGGATCACGTCATTAGGATAATGACGTGATGGACAAGACCCAATCCTACACATAGCACAAGATCGTGTAGTTCGTCTGCTAAAGCTTTTCTAATGTCAAGTATCATTTCCTTAGACCATGAGATTGTGCAACTCTCGGATACCGTAGGAATGCTTTGGGTGTGCCAAACGTCACAACATAACTGGGTGGCTCTAAAGGTGCACTACGGGTATCCATGAAAGTATCTGTTGGGTTGGCACGAATTGAGACTGAGATTTGTCACTCCGTGTGATGGAGAGGTATCTCTGGGCCCACTTGGTAAGACATCATCATAATGAGCTCAATGTGACTAAGGAGTTGGTGACGGGATGTTGTGTAACGGAACGAGTAAAGAGACTTGCCAGTAACAAGATTGAACAAGGTATAAGGATACCAACGATCGAATCTCGGGCAAGTATCAGACTCGTAGACAAAGGAAATTGTATACGGGATTGATTGAATCCCCGACATTGTGGTTCATACGATGAGATCATCGTGGAACATGTGGGAGCCAACATGGGTATCCAGATCCAGCTGTTGGTTACTGGCCGAAGAGAAGTCTCAGTCATGTCTTGTGACGCCCCGAGACCGATGTGACAGGTGTCATTCAGTTATTCGCTGGTGTTGCCATGTCATTTGCTTAAGTGTTGCATTTTTCCATGTCATCATGTGCATGTCATCATCATGTTTTCAAATCATGCATCCGTCCGTGTTCCCCCGTCCTCTCTGTTGTCCATTCTGAGCCCACGCACACTCGCACGCGCTCGCGGCACCTCCGAAACCTCCTTTTGTAAGTGGCTGATAAACACTCTCAGAATGGGTTGAAACATGGTGTGTGGTCTTATTATAGTGTCGACAGACCGGCTGCCAAATTTCTTCCAACGCCGTTAAACATAGAGTGTGCCGTTGCTGGTACAAAACTCGGATGTTTTCGGTGTCCGAAAACCTTATGGGCTGCACTTCTCTCCTATCCCCTCAGTCCAACGCCACCTAACCAGCCCACTAGCCAACCTATGCCACTCCCTCTCGCTGGAGCCGTCTGATCGAGATCGAACGGCTGGAAACGGCCTCTAAACCCTAGTCCTAGCCCCGTACCTTATATATACACCTACCCCTACCAATTTTAGCCTCCTTAAACCTCCAGCCTCGTTTTCCACACCCCTCCACTCACGAGCCGCCACCTCCTCCCGCACCCCCTCGAAATCAGCGCCAAGCCACCCCGCCGCCGCCACTTGGCGCCTTCCCAGTGGCCACCGCCGCCGAAATAGCCGCCTGCGGCCTTTCCCACGACGCCACCTCGCCTACCACCGCCTCCAAGCCACTCCCTTCTTGACACGTTGCCTCCCCCACGTCCTCCCGCATCCCTGCCGAAGCCTCCCACCCCACGCGGCCCATCGGGGCCGAGATCCTCCGCCCCGGCCGATCCAGGCCTGCTCAGGCCCGGTCGCGCCCCCGCAGACTCCCGAGCCGCTGGCGCCTTAGTCCCGCGCCCCAAGCCTCCTCCGTTCGCCATGCGCTGCCGCCGCGAGCAGCACCTCGCCATCCTGGCGTCCACCTTGCTCTACCTTGCCTTGGGAGCCCGAGCTCCTCCCGACCTCCGTTGCCGGTTCCTCCGCCCCATCGCTGCTCGGCGGGCCTCCTCTGGTCGCCTCGTCGGAAACCGCCGCCCGCTTGCCTCCGCACCTTCGCTGCCAACCACCGTCGCCGCCTCGACGCCGGCACCCGCCAGAGCTGCCCTCTGCCGCCCCGATCCTGATCGGATCCACTAGCCGCGTTGACCCCCACCCCACGAGCCACTTCCGCATGGGCCCCACCGCCGGACACGTCTGTAGGAGCCCGAACATGTCCTTCCAAGTTCCTTCCCCGAGAGGTTGTTATTTGTCTAAGTCCCTAAAATCATTGTTCATGTGGCATACTTTGGGTGGTACTAATTTTGTGCATGTTTGTCCAAACTGAGAGTATAATATGTCAAAATGTTCATCTCTGAATGCTCTAGATGATGGTGTGCTTTGCATGGATGTTATAGTGCATCTTGCCATGTTGATATCTGTTGAAAAACTGCTAAGTGTTGTTAACTGCTAAAACTTTATATAACTTGCTGATTTGTCTTTTTCATATCTTTTTGTGTGATTTTTGTTTGAGCATCATGTCAACATGTTTTAGGAGCTCAATCATGTCATCTTTTCTGTGGTGCAATCCACTTTTCATGACATGCCTTGTGGTGAGTGGAACAAGCTTGTAAAGTGACCTACTCGTTGTTTGCTGTTTTCTGAGACTTGTTAAAAACAGCTAAGTCTGAAACTTTTATATCATGATGCCATGTTTGCTTGATGATACAGTCATATCCTTGCATGTTTTGGAATGTCCAATGATCATGTCTTGAATTCCATGTTATGATATATCCATCCATGCCCTTGTTTGCAACTATAGCTTGTTGTAGTTTGTCCCTTTCTTGCTCTCAAATTGCTATATAATGTTTCTGTCAGCCTGTTATCAGTAAGTTCAGTTTTGCCATGTGAATAGCTAGTGTTCTATGCATACTATGACCATGTTCTTGCCATGAGTAGGTGCATAAACATGTATTCTTGTTGTTGGTCATATTCACATGCCATGAAATGCTTTGAGATGAGTTGCACAAGCTTGCAAACATGCCTACTCGTCATTGTTGTTATCGTGTTCAGTTTATTTCACTAAGTCTGTGAAACTGTTATCATTTGCAATCTTGCTATGATGTTTTGAGCATGTTCTAGTGGTATTTGGCAGTAGCTCAATGATCATGTTTGCATTGCTTGACATGTACATGCTTGCCATGCACTTTGATGCCATGAAATGTTCCTGTAGCATGTTGCTTTGATGATTCACTACAAAAAATACACTTCCGTGATGATACATGTTTGTCACAGTAGGTCACGTTTTCTATCCTGCATGTACATCCATGATAATTTTATGATATAATCAAGATAGTCATACCTGTGCTGTCGTAGAAGTGTTCCATGACATTACCAAAATTATCATCACAGAAGTGTCCACTTCCATGATGATAAATCACGCGTCACAGAAGTACTTTCGTCAAGGGTGACCGACACGTGGCATCCACCGTAACGGAACACCGTTAAGATATCGGGTCCGGTTTTGGATCCGATAACCCGTTAATAGCCACGACCAATGGGGATTTTCCACGTATAATATCATCTTTGGCCGGAGGAAACACGTGTGGCCTCACAGTTGGAATAGATGTCCCAGTAAAAAATAGCAGGCCGACCCATATAAGGCCTACTTGAGTCAGGTACATTTAAGACCACGGCCCATGCGAGATGTGCCAATTCGGCCGTCAACGGCCCCTTAAAGATTTGACACCATTGTAGCCCATCGTCAGTTCGAGCCTGTTAACAGCCCGCTATATATTTGGCCTCAGTATCGGCCCGATGAGATTTTGGCTTGTTAACGGCCCATTAAGTGCATGGGCCAATTTTCACGATGTACCTCTTTCGGCCTTTTAGCGACCCATTTGAATATTGGGCTGATCTCCGTCCCGGTTTGTCTTTCAGCCCGTTGATGGCCCATAAATCAGTTGGGCCATTTGTAGTCGGACCTGAGTTTCGGCCTTTTAGCGACCCATTTAAGTGTTGGGCCAATTTTCAGCCTGGTGTGTCTTTCAGCCTGGTTACTGCCCATATATCTGTTGCGCCATTTGTAGTCGGACCTGAGTTTTGGCCTTTTAGCGACCCATTTAAATGTTGGGCCAATTCCCGGCCATGTGTTCCTTTCAGCCTGTTAACGGACCATAAATGATTTGGGCCATTTGTAATCAGACCTGAGTTTTGGCCTTTTAATGGCCGATGCCCTTCATGGTCCAATACCAGCCCGGTTTCTCTTTCGGCCTGCTAAAGGCCCACAACACAGTTGGGCCATTTATAATACGACCTGACTTTCGGCCTTTTAGCGGCCCATGCTCTTCATGGTCCAATACAAGCCCGCTGTCTCTTTCGGCCTACTAAAGGCCCACAATATAGTTGGGCCATATGTAGCCTGAACTTAGTAACGGCTTGTTAACGGCCCGTGAAATCAATTGGGCCCACCTGTTGCACGCTTCGATGTCAACCTGTTAATGACCCGGGAGTTAAGAGGGCCGACCATTAACTTTCGGCGTGGTAACGGCCCATTAACTTAATGGGCCCACTAAAGTTTGTACATGTCTTTAGGCCAAATTATATAATTTGAGCCCATTACGACGAGCAATTATGCACAGGACCAAAACCGATCAAGCAAAGGTACGGCATACAGGGAAAAACGTTTCACATCCAACATATATTACATGAAATTACATCCACTGGGCAATCAAAGATTGATGCCAGTGCAAATAAATGAACATAACCTAACGACCTACAATGTCACAATCTGCAACCTCAACACGGATGACGCCCATAAGCATGTGGGCAAGTTCTTGCTACTTTGCTACACTGTCTCTGAAAACATTGATCAGTTGTTGTGTCGCACGACTCTGCACCTCTGATTCCTCCACCATTTCCATCATTCCTTCAACCATTAATTGGTTCACAGACATACATTTTTTCCGTTGCATTCGAGACAGAAGATACTGAACAGATTCAGATGGCGATTTTGGCAGGCTTGTATTATTGATATGGGAGAGTGTCTCGACCACTGCATCATAACATAAATTAGGAGGGGAACCAAATAGATTAATCATGAGTTATTGGCATATTACCTGGCCTAGATTTATTGGAAAGAAACAATGGGGTTGCCTTACTGTTTTCAGAGTTTGTCTTCTTATCTTCAGCAGCCTGCACCAAATTAAGACACTAGCATTGCTATCATTAGCCAAGTCAGATAATAGGAAAGAAACATTGGCACAACGAACGTTTGGGCAACTAGCCAACACCAAATTAACACAATATGGCACAGTTATCATCAGCCAGGTAAGGTAATACGAAAGCAACATGGACACAGTGAATGAATGGGCAACCAGAGCAGCACTACAATTCAGTAATGTGCATGATATGAGATAGTACACTCATGCAGCTCAGTACGCAAAACTACCTGGAAGTTTTCTTTACAAAAATCAACATTGTCGCCTTTAACATTTTTCTACAACTAATTTTAGAACAGACAAAGGTTGGATTCACGCCGATTAACAAAATACATGCTGATGTAAAAATATAGTGATATACAACAGGTACTTACATCAGCATTAGAGCACAGAGAATTCCCGCAAGATATTTTCCTCGAATACAATGCCAATGAAGGAAATCTTCTATCATTTAACCTTATTTTGTAAAAGAGAGATGGGTAAGAAACATGTAGAAAATATGATCGGAATGCTATAAAATCTCATGATGCGACGATACGCACACACTTCTTAGAATGGAGTTGACATTCTTTTGCTGGACTGGAGCGGACTAGTTCTTTGGCCACTGGAATCTGCTTATTATCAGTGGGAGTTGGGTTTCTTTGTGCTGGAGCAGTATCTATGAAAAATGGAGTTGGTTTATTATCTACTGGCGTTTGGATCTTTTCCAAAGACCTGGTTTGTAACCCTTCAGATTCTAACATAGCCGTCATCCCCTTGCATGCCTTATATAGGAGAATGGTGCTTCAATTATAAAACATGCTACAGCAGAGATGGAATAGGTACTGAAGAATAGAAAGGCATGGAATATTGACATGTATTCCCTCCATCCGGAAATAAATGGATGGGTCTAGGCGTATTTCAGTTCTAGATACATCCAGTTTTATCCATTTCTGTGACATGTAATCCGGATGGAAGGAGTATGATGTAAGAGCTAGGGATACGACAGGACAATACAGTAAAAAAACACTGAAAACCCACTGCAGAACCAAAGTAATCAAACCCACTGATATGAGATAGTACACTCATGCAGCTCAGGATGCAAAACTACCAGGCAGTTTTCCTTAAAAAATCAACATTGTGACCTTTAATCATACATTTTGCTACAACTAAATTTAGATCAGATAAAGGTTGGATTCACGCCAATTAACAAAATACATGCGGATGTAAAAATATAGTGATATACAACAGGTACTTACATCTACATTGGAGTACAGAGAATTCCTGCAAGAATCTTTCCTCACAGACGATACCAGTGCATAAATTCTTCTATCTGTTATGCTTATTTTCTAAAAGAGAGATGCGTAAGAAACATGTACAAAATATGATTAGCATGCTATAAAATTTCATGATGCAAGGATACGCACACGCTTCTTAGAATGGAGTTGACATATTTTTGCTGGACTGGAGCGGACTAGTTCTTTGGCCACTGGAATCTGCTTATTATCAGTAGGACTTGGGTTTCTCTGTGCTGGAGCAGTATCTATAAAAATTGGAGTTGGTTTATTATCTCCTGGCGTTTGGATCTTTTGGAAAGACCTGGTTTGTAACCCTTCAGATTCCAACATAGTCGTCTTCCCCTTGCATGCCTTGTATAGAAGAATGGCGCTTCAATTATAAAACATGCTACAGTAAAGAGATGGATAGGTACTGAAGAATAGAAAGGCATGACATCTTGACATGTATTCCCTCCATCCAGAAAGAAAATTGATGGGTCTAGGCGTATTTTAGTTCTAGATACATCCTTTTTCATCCATTTCAGCAACATGTAATCCGGACAGAGGGAGTATGGTGTAAGAGCTAGGGATACGACAGGACAACACAGTAAAAAAACACTAGTAGAATGTCAAACTGTATGCTAGCGGTATACGTACAGAAAAAACTAAGGCAACATACACAAGTATGATTGGGAAACTAAGATGGCATTGCAACAGAGCACTAGAACAACACTTCAATGTAAAAAAACATGGTATGGTAGACAGATGAAGTACATACTGATGAATAACAATGCATAAGATATTCAGAAGCATGATGTCCAAATTAAGGAGATGGCATTGCGATAGAGTAGAATGATAGTACTTGAATTTCAAAACATGTTATCATGAATGGAATAGGTACTGAAAAACAGAAAGGCATGACATATTTACATGCATGATCAGCATGCTAAGCACATGGCATTGCAACAGAGTAGATACACACCAGGAGATTATGTGCATGTTGTACCCATATCACGGGCCAAGTTAGAGCAAGGACCTTGTTGGGTGAAGAGGATTCAACATCTTTCTGCAAGTCTTCTGAAGAACTTCCTTTACATGTTCCATCATATTGGGTATCATTGACATCAAGTTTATTGACCTTTACATTGCTCCATGAGGTTCTTGTGGATATATCAGTGTGTGCAATTATATCTGACATGCATGGAAGACAACTAGTAGTTAGATTTATGTAATGAGTGCTTGTAGGAGACGACATAAAGAGTAGGACTGGGGTTAACTAGCAGCAACAGGTCTCAAAAGCTAAAGGGAGAACACAGATGAAAGCTAAATAATATGTATCGTTTGTACTCGAGATTAACTAGATGGCACACAAATGTATTAAAGTACAACATAGGTAATCCTAGAAGTGGTATAATACTATAATCACCAGCCTGTGGGATAGCATTGGCTGATGGATGATAACTGTGGAACATCGTTACCTAAAGAACAAGTATCTTAGCTGAACTATGCAACAGTGTTAACTCCTGAACAAGACCCGTAAGAGATCAGCATGAATATATATTGAAATGTGATAATCTATTTTCCATGCTTAGATGAATAACAAAGCCATAAATGTTGCACACAAGTAAGATGAGGGTACAACCTATCTGGCTGCCATCCATAGGAGTGAGCATCCGGTGCTGACTTGTCGATGGCCCTGTAGTTGTTGTGGTTGTCCATGTCGGGCACACGCATTCGATGCAGGTAACTGTTGAGTGGGTACTATGGCTCCCTTCTGGTGTATGCTTCCCTTGTTGGAGCACCTGCGGTGAGTCGGAAGACGGTGTGGATGAAGATCCAGATAACGCATAATGTTAAGAACGACACATCTCTTTGATCTGAAGAAATACACTAAGATATCAACAACAAGGTACAAGAGTGGTCACACGTCTGTTGACTGAGATTAATTGGCGTCAGACGATTTTATTTTATTTTGTTACTGTCCGATCTACGCCGGATGGCTTGATGGCCGTCTTGTGCCTCCCGGCTAACACTGTTAGGAATCTTCCCCGAAGAGCCAGCGACCAACGGCAGAGCAGCTTGCCTCCGCCGTCCGTGGCCTCGGCCAAAACCCAGCTCCCCGCCCCACCGCACTGCCGTAGTTGCGCGGCCCCTGGGCCAATCCACAAAGACTCCCCGTCATCCAGATCCGGAGGCGGCAGTACCTTGAACCCACCCAACTCTAAGATATCCATCTAAGAGCTGCTTCCGCCGCGAACTTGCGGCCCCGCACCCTTACATTACACAACAGCCAACCGGTAGCCTAGGAGCTCCGCCGCCTCGAGGGGTGCTGCTTACCATTGGGAATCGATTGGCCCAGTATAAAAATTCAAACAACTGATGCCTAAATAAAGTGATTTGAGATGAGGGTGCGACCTGTCTGGCGGCATGGTTAAGTAGGCAGGTCGAGCTGCCGAGTCGCTGAGGCCGGCGTGGTTGCGGTGGCCACCAGCGGCAGGGAAACAGAGATGTCGTGATGGTCGACGGCTATGGGGAAGCACCGCGGGGACTTTGGACGGATCCGTAGTTGGAGCCGCTCCGGCACCGTGAACAACGGCGGGGGTGAATCGGCTCCGGTACGGTTCACGCGGCCAACGTCGACGCATCTCCAGTAGCATGGAGTAAGATGCACACGGCCCAATGGACGACGACAAATGGACAACGTCTCCGGTATTAGGGAGGAGGGCGGCTGTGAAATTGGTGCGGTGGGGGCGTCATGGAGGAGGGGCTGATGTTTCGCGGCTCGAGAGAAGGGAGCTTCCGAGGAGAAGGTGATTTGGTGCCCATGAGGTATGA
>LR738713.1:83001965-83020218 GCA_902687465.1 Secale cereale
AGTTCTACCCCTGCCTTTAGGTTTCTCGGCTTGGGTCTGTGTATTGAGGGTCGGGGATAGTTGAGTAACTTTGCTTCTCCCCAAATAGTGGACGGGGGCGATTTTGGGCGAGGAGGGCGTGTTTTGAAAAATAGTGGGCGCGACCGATTTTGGGGGTCTAGAGCGTGTTTTGAAATAGTGGGCGCGAGCTATTTCGGGCGAGGAGAGCGTGTTTTGCTGATCATGGTTTATGAATTATTCGGCACATGTCATTTCGGCATAGGAGAAGGCGCGCTTGGATGAAGTTATGAACCTACCCTCGATGCACAACGGGCCAATTAATGTGTCTCCCACATAGGACTGTAATTTCGTGTCTCCCATTTATTTTCTCGGGCGAATTCCACCGAGCAGAGGATGTTTAACGGTTCATTCAAAATTTGGGAGAACGAGCATCCACGTCTACCTTACCAAGTCGAGTCGAATCAAATTTAGAAATATTAGCTTGCCACTTCTTTTTTAGATGGAGAGATGATGCTCGGGAGTAATGTGTTTTTACATGCTCGTTGCTAGATATTTACTATATGACAAATAGTTGACCCACTCAAAAACGGGAATCAAACCCAAAATGAAATATCTCGATTCAATGAAATAGCTCGTTCACCAGGTCAAAATAGTGAACTAAATCCAAAATTGAACACCTCAATCGAATAACATGTTGTACAGTATTATAGTACTCCATGAACATGTTGAAAGTCAAATTAATGAACTTGTTCGATATACGCATATATCCGTTCATTTGTGGATTGCAGACAACATGTTCTCCAATTTAAATATTTGAATGCAAGTTTATATCGAAACATGGTTTATATCAGTCTTTGATGCATAAAACGCGACCCCCCCTCTTCCGGATTGTTGCTCTCTCTCTCTCTCTCTCTCGCCGACAATATTCAATTCTATCGCACGCATCCAACACACAAACCTTGTTGGTCCTCCCACTTTCTCTCCATCTCTCTCTCTCTCTCTCTCTCTCTCTCTCTCTCTTTGTGTGTGTGCGTGGGGGGGGCTTTCTAGTTCGCATGCATATATACTCCATCTATAGGTCTCTCTCGCACACTATGTATGATTCTCTAGTCCAAGCTAGATATCTTGGGTGCACTCACCGTACGCACACAAATTCCTTGGCTCGTTGCTCGTAACTCTCTCACGCACCACTCTGTCGTCTCGGAGGTCTTCCCCCTCTCTCTCAAACTCTCCATCTACCTGGGTCACACATACACATGCATATCTCACTCGCACTCGATAGGCCCATCTAAAACTCTATCTCTCTCCCTCGTTCTCTCTCGATCTCACACACACACACACAATATCATGCCTAGCTAGCCAAGTATGATGGTCTCTCACTCAATTGTAGGCACACGCAGTCCCCCCTATATGTATATGACTAGCTAATATTAGTCTCCATCACAAACATGTGCATGGTCTATCTCGATTTCTCTCGGGGCATCTTTCTATCACGCACGCACCTCCCTCGATCTCCCATCCATATAGTCCCCTCATGATCTCGAGGGGGTCTCTCTATCGTAAACACACCCTCTCGCCCTCCCCATGCGTCCATGTTCTCCATGTGTCCCTCTCGACCTTTATACCTTGTTGGCCAGACCTCTATTGGACATGTGCTATAGGACTGTCTCTCTCCGTTGCAGACAATCACACACTAGCTATCTTCGTGTATCTCCTCGCCTAGGTTTTCTATCTTGGAGATGCATGTGTGATATGTTCGCCTAAGAAAAGAAAAAACACACACTCTCTCTAATTTATCGTTTGTTGTCAATTTCTCTTTCACACACATACTCTTTTTGCACACTTACTCATTCTCCTTCACACGCACTTGATCCCTATTGACTTACGCACTCTCCTTGGTCCATAGCGTATTGATTTATTGAAAAGTCAAACATCACAAAGTTTGACCATGTACGTGGAGAAAAACAAGTACATCTGGAACGCCAAACATATACGATTATATTCACCATGAGATGTAGTTTTGTATGATGTATCTTTGGTATTGAAGATATAAATAACATTTGTGTAAACCTAATAAAAGTTTCCAAAGTTTGACTTCAAAAAAAATTACATGCACTGCATTATCGAGCGGATGGAATATCTCTTTCCCCCTCTCAGCTATCTGACGCAGCACTCAGCCTTATCTGGGCTCCTCAATCTCTCTCAAACTTTATATCTCCCTGGTTCACACATACACATATCTCGCTCGCGCTATACACACTACTAGAAAAAAGGCTTTTAGTGACGGACCAGTTTTGGCTCTTAATGGCGCACTATAGGTGCGCCATTACTAGCATGCCATTAGTTTTTTTTTCAATTTTTTTGTTTTTTTCTTAATCTCGGGTCAGTATGGCTTAATCTCGGGTCAATATGCTTAATCTGTTTTTTTCTTAATCTCGGGTCAGTATGGCTTAATCTCGGATCAATATGCTTAATCTCAAGTCAAATCGCACTCCGTAGTCAAACTTCCCGAAAGGTCACCCATCCTCACACTACTCCAGCCCGAGCACGCTTAACTTCTGAGTTCTATCCAACCCTAACACCAGCTCACTTAACAGGCACTTGTTGATATATCTATCATATCAATCCTACTTAACCTTGTTGATGTCTAGGACTTTGTTCATGTTCATGAGTGTGATGAAATTTTTGAAAATTATTTCAAAATTCCCGGTCATATTACGTATCATATTTTGAACAATTTTTCCCAAAAAAAATCGATTTTTTTTCTGTTATTAGTGGCGCACCTAGCAAATGGTGTGCCATTAGTAAGTTTGAATTTTTTTTCCATTCTCCCCGCTCTAGATCTTAAAAGCCCCGTATCTTTTATTCTGTTAGGTTTTTGCGGATTCTAAAAATCTTCGATGGGGTTACCCCCTCTAGATCTGTAACCTTTCGAGTAGATGATTTTTCATATAAAAAACTTTTTAATCCGAGTCCGTATGCAAAAGTTATGCCCATTTTACTAAATTGCAGAGAGATTTTGCAAATAAAGTTGAAATTCATATTTGTAAATTTTCCCAACAACTAGACCACATATCACATGGGAAACTTATTTTCTTTTATTTTTTTGACATTTCCATCATTTTCTTTTATTTTATTTTAAACAGAAAAGGCGGTCCACCAGGGGGGTGCATTTGGTGAAATTTGGACATAGTAATGGCGCACCTTTACAAAGTGCGCCATTACTATATGTATGAATTGGTCAAACCTTAGTCAAAGTTAGTAATGGCGCACATTGTACAGGTGCGCCATTACTAAGTTTGACATAGTAATGGCGCACCTGGTGTGCGGGCGCACCGCAGCCACGGTGCGTCACTACTAACATTTCTTTTTTCGATTTTTTTCAAAACTAGTAATGGCGCACCTCACACCAGGTGCGCCATTAGTAATATGACAATAATGAAGCACCTATATCTGGTGCGCCATTGCTATATAGAAGTGGCGCACCACATACATGGTGCGCCATTACTATCCATATTAGCTATAACCATTTTTCTAGTAGTGACATATAGACCCATCCAACACTCTCCTCCCTTGTTCTCTCTCTATGTGACACGCACCCCCATAATAAGTACCATAATCATTCACTTCATCATAGGCGCAAGCACTCCCCCCCTAAGTATGATTATCTCTCACTAGCCATCAGGAACACACGTATTGTCTCCTTCCATCCATACGTCTATCTCGATATCTCTCGGGGTATCTTCTATCGCGCACACACCTTGTCACTCGATCTCCCACCCATGTAGTCCCATCACAATCTCCAGGGTATCTCTCTATGACAAACATACACTATCTCCTCCCCATGTCTGCATTTTCTCTGTATGTCTCTCTCGACCTCTATCCCTTGTTTCTCAGACCCCTCTTGGCGACGTGCTAGGGGTTTTGCTCTCTTGGTTGCAAAAAAACCACACACTATCTCTTCACCTTGCTTCTGTTGTCGAAGATGCATGTGTGATATGTTTGCATAAGACACACATGTTTTTTTCTCCACTTTCATCTAGTGTTGTCCATGTCTCTTTCACATACGCACACACACTTTTTTAAGTCACTCTTTCTATTTCACTCACTCTCTCTCTCTCTCTAGTTAGGGACTCTCTCACGTCCATAAGCATATGGATGTTTTGAAAAGTCAAACCTCAGAAAAGTTTGACCAGGTATATGTGGAGAAAAACATTTACATCTGGAAAGATCATTAGATTCATCACAACTTGTACTTACTTCATACTATCATTTATCTGTGGTATTGTAGATATAAATAATTTCTTTATAAACTTGGTCAAAGTTTCAAAAGTTTGAGTTTCAAAAAAATGTTGGAACTACATTATCGAACGGAGGGAGTTGCTCTTTCTCTCTCTCTCTGCCATCTCTCTCGGGCCTCCCCTCTGACACGAACACTCTATACCGACGGATCATACACTCACTGTGTCAGCATATAGCTATGTATATTGTTTAGTTGACCAGTCAACCAGTCCACATGCTGCCTTGTCAGCTCATCTTCTGTATCTTCGTGTGCTGGCCCATGTGGCAGTGGGTGAAAATAAGTGAACTAGAGGCCCATCTGACACGCGGTGAAGTAAGCAAAGTTGAAACCATTCGGGGTAGCACCCCGCATGCTAGTAAATTGTGGGCGCATTGAGGACACACTTCTTCCGCGTGGAGGACGCACTCGCGCACAATTCACCACTGCGCGTCGGCATGCACAGAAGGACGCACTCGTGCACACCCAGCACACAGCACACACCAGCACACATGTACACCGGCGTGGCCGTCTGTTGAGTTGGACAACGAGGCAACCAACAAGAAGAGGCAGCTCAAGCCAAAACCGCATCCGGCGAGCCTAGACATCATCAGAAGCCTCCCCGACGACATGCTGCTCGTCATCATCGCCCTCCTCCCCACCAAATCTGCCGTGCGGACCGCCCTGCTCTCCCGGCGGTGGCGCCGCGTCCCCCTCAACCTCACCCTCGACAACAGCCTCTGCGATGGGTATTGCAAACGCATGGCCACATTCTCCAACATCCTTTCATCGCACCCTCGGCCAGCTAGATGCCTTGACATCCGCATGTTCAGTACCAAGTGCAAGGTCCAACCCAAGTTCGACGAGTGGTTCTTATCCCCCGCCCTAGATCAGCTCGAGGAGCTCAGCTTTGAAGCTGGATGATGTCGCTCTCTGCCGCCGTCTGCGCTCCGCCTCGCGCCAACACTACACCGCGCCAGCTTCAGCTCCTGCTATCTTCCCCAGATTAATGCCATGCCCGCCCTTCTTCTCCCTCAACTCAAGCAGCTCGACCACTTCGACATTGTCATCTCGAAGAAGGCTATGGAGCACCTGCTCCGTAGTTAGACTGCGCTCGAGTACCTCTGTCTTGAGAAGATCCACGGGTTCATTAGCCTCCACATCGCCTCGACGAATCTCTGATGGATTTATGTGTCTTGCTGGCGCCGCAACAAGACATCAATTGGGAACTCCAGCTGTTCCACGTTATGGTCATTGAGAATGCGCCTTTCCTTGAGAGATTGCTTGTATCGGATCTAGAAGGTCCAACAAAAATTGACAGCGTTGGTGCACTCGTCTGCCAAATTCTCCGAACTCTTTATTGGATCCGTAATCGTTCAGGTACAACACTCATCTTCTTCTCTGTCTTCGTGAAATTCACATTTTTAAATTTCTTCTTGATGTATTTACAACCGTCTTCCAGAAAATGATTCCCACAAGCTTGACCAGTCTATGCGCACATTGAAGATCTTGGCAATAAAATCTATCGGCCCCAATCTGGATCAAGTTGTTGGATTCCTTACATGCTTTCCGTGCACGGAGAAGCTACTAATCGAGGTGTAACTTCTTTCCTATTAGTAAACGGTAATCACAACGTAGCTCACATTTTTCGTAATTTTCCCGAATTACGATGACAAGTGTAGGGTTCAAAACTGCATCTACGCACTGCACCGAAAGAAATGTTTTTAGTATTTTTTCTCACGTGATCACCTGCATCGTTTTTTTGTTGTACTCCTATAGTAGCCTAGGCTAGTCATAGTTGAAAGTAACTTAGACTACTCCAGTAACTCTATGGTTACCGTAAGAGCAAGTACTACCTCCGTCCTGGTTTACTCTTCCTATTTTGTAGTATCAAAATTTGACCATAGATTTAACTAACAAAATGTTAATGCATGTCACTAAGAACTATATTGTTGGATTCATATTTTAACATAATTTCAAATGGTGTAATTTTTAGTGACATGCATTGGCATTTTCTTACATAAATATATGGTCAAAATTTTATACTAAATAAGAGGTAGTACAAAAGTGGGCTATAACGGCCCTCCACTATGTAGGCCAAAACACGTGCCAAATTCACTTCTGATGCATTTGGCATCGATGCCCCTCCATTGCTCAACTGGTGCCCCAATCTGGATCACCTACTTTGCTCCGGTGCCAAATTAACTCAAGCAATGAAAAAACACTTGCGTGGGAGAGAGAGAGAGGACTGAGGCAATAAAAAAAACTTGTTTGGTAGTGTGAGAGGCTGGTGTAGTTGGTTTGATTGATTTGTTTATACATGTGGGTCTGTGTGCACAGCGGTGCCAACTCTCTCACATCGCGAGAGCGGTGCCAAAATCTTTTGATTTGACATCGATGCGTATTATGTGGCATACTTTTGCGAAATATGGCACCAGCCACATAGTGGAAGGCAACAAATGCCCAAGCTCTTCATGTACTCCTAGGTAAATGAGAGGAAAGAGAAAGAGAGAGAGAGAGTGAAAAAATATCACTAGCCAGCCAACCCCTATCGTATGAGAAAATGATATTGGTACCTCTTGATGACACGACAATCTTATACATCCAACTGCTCTAATATGTTCTCTTCTTTTGCAGATAAAAAAAGACCCGAAAGTGAAAAATGTGCTGCACTATAACAATGTCATCGAATGCCTTCATCTCCATCTTATAGAAATTGATTTGATCAACTATCAAGGCAGCACATCTGAGATTAAATTGGCCAGGTTCTTTGTTCTGGAGGCAAGTGTGCTCAAGGTAATGAGGTTTGGCGTTCTCTGGTGCAACAATGAATGGCGTGCTGATCACCGCAAGCGTCTAAGCTTAAATGACAAAATCTCCGCAGAAGTTGAATTTGTTTTTGAAACATCAAGTGGCCGGAGACTTGAAAAGTAATTTTCCCATTAGTTACTTGTCAGGGCGGTGGATTTTAGTTTGTACGATAATACTGCATCCACCTAAAGTAACAAAAGTTCTTACGTAAACTTCCTAGTAATTCCCTCTTTGTAGGAGCAGCCTTACTCCTAACATTTGTAGTATCAGTCTGAAACTTGTAATATTTCTGTGCACTATTCCTGTGTTTTCAAAATCATGCGAATCAAACAGGTCATGAGTTGGTGATGATGTTGTCCCTGCCATCTTTCACCAATAGCCGTCGGATCTAGATCTGACGCATACAAACCAAACTTCTCCAGTTTTGCAAAAAGATGCCCGCACTTGTTCCCTATTTACAAACAACTCCTTGTCTCTCACAATCAGCCTTATCTCCTCCCCACCACATCTAGAAGACGATGGAAAAATCTGGCGCGATGGCCGCTGCTGGCACTGTCGAACCCCCAATCTTGGTGTTCCATGCAATGCACGGGCATTTATGCACGGGAAATTTTGTCGAATACGACTAGTTGTAAGCAGGCTAGGTCTGCAGCCATGATGATAGTGACTGTAGACGGTAAGTCTGACTATGGTATGCCGAACACGCCGCCTATACTCAGGTGTCATCTCCGGCGTACGGTCATGTCACTTCACTATGAGGAGCAGCACGTAATAATTTGACCAACGGGTAGTACAATGCTACTACTACATTGGTAGTACTACTACTACTAGTACTAGCACCACCGTCTGGATTTAGTAGTACTACCACGTCGATCTGGATTTAGTATATGACTAGCAATATCTAGTAATGCATGTGACAAAAAATGTACTACTCCCTCTGTAAATAAATACATGGTGTATTGTTTTATTCCTTTCGGTGATATAACTTAATGTATTTTTGCTACTTAATAGGATTACGTGCAATTAACTAACCACTGCATGTGATGTTTGGTAGTCTCAAGTCACTGAAAGCATGCACGGGCACGGAGGGGGACGCGGCTTCATTGACTTACTGCACCTGCCTTTGGGTGTATGACACACGGGCTCAACGGGTGGCTGGCCAACATGTCATGCAGCCAAAGGCAGGTGCAGTAGAGGGGCGAGGAGTAGATGGCCAACACACACGTGAATACAACGCAGTCTGCACTTCTCATATAAAAGCCCTCGCCAGTCCAATCTATGAAATCCTACGCACCTACGCACCCAAGGGCAATAGTGATCACTGAAGGAAATATGCCCTAGAGGCAATAATAAAGTTATTATTTATTTCCTTATATCATGATAAATATTTATTATTGATGCTAGAATTGTATTAACACGAAACTTAGTACATGTGTGAATAGATAGACAAAAGAGAGTGTCCCTAGTATGCCTCTACTAGACTAGCTCATTTATCAAAGATGTATATGTTTCGTAGCCATAGAAATGATTTGTCATTTGATCAACGAGATCACATCATTAGGATAATGATGTGATGGACAAGACCCATCCGTTAGCTTAGCACTCTGATCGTTTAGTTTTACTGCTATTGCTTTCTTCATAACTTATACATGATCCTATGACTATGAGATTATGCAACTCCTGAATACCAGAGGGACACCTTGTGTGCTATCAAACATCACAACGTAAGTGGGTGATTATAAAGATGCTCTACAGGTGTCTCCAAAGGTGTTCTTGGTGTTGGCATAGATCAAGAATAGGATTTGTCACTCCGAGTGTCGGAGAGGTATCTCTGGGCCTTCTCGGTAATGCACATCATAATAAGCCTTGCAAGCAAATGACTAATGAGTTAGTCACGAGATGATGTAATACAGAACAAGTAAGGAGACTTGCCGGTAACGAGATTGAACTAGGTATTGAGATACCGACGATCGAATCTCGGGCAAGTAACATACCGATGACAAAGGGAACAACGTATATTGTTATGCGGTTTGACCGATAAAGATCTTTGTAGAATATGTAGGAGCTAATATGAGCATCCAGGTTCCACTATTGGTTATTGACCGGAGATGAGTCTCGGTCATGTCTACATAGTTCTCGAACCCGTAGGGTCCGCACGCTTAACGTTTGATGACGATCGGTATTATGAGTTTATGCATTTTGATGTACCGAAGGTAGTTCGGAGTCCCGGATGAGATCACGGACATGAAGAGGAGTCTCGTAATGTCCGAGATGTAAAGATTGATATATTGGACGACTATATTCTGACACAAGAAGTGTTCCAGAAAATTTTCAGATTTAACCGGAGTGCCGGAGGGGGTTACCGGAACACCCCCCCACCCCCCCAGGGAGTATGGGCCATAGTGGGCCATTGAGGGAAAGAGATAGGCAGCCCACAGGGCTGGCCGCACCCTCCCCCTAGGGATCCTAGTTGGACTAGGAAAGGGGGTTAGGCGCCCCTCTTCTTCCTCCTTCTCTCCCCCTTCCTTTCCTACTCCTAGTAGCAATAGGAAAGGGGATTCATATTCCTACTAGGAGTAGGAATCCTACTCCCTTGGAGCGCCCTAGCCTGACCGCACATCCCCCCTTGCTCCTTTATATATGGGGGCAGGGGCACCCAAAGACACAGAAGAAAGATAGTTCTAGCCATGTGCGGTGCCCCCTCCACTGAAACACACCTCGGTCATACCGTTGCAGTGCTTAGGCGAAGCCCTGTGCCGGTAGCTTCATCATATCCATAACCACACCGTCGTGCTGACGAGACTCTCCCGTGAAGCTCAACTGGATCAAGAGCTCGTGGGACATCATCAAGCTGAATGTGTGCTGAACGCGGATGTCAGGACCCCGATCCTAAATCACACAGGTCTAGCCTGTAACACACCATATCACTTTGCGGCCTCACGCACGGTATCCCCACGGGTGCCACCTTACCTGGCCCGGGACCGTTTGTGCATTTTGGCACACGTATATGATAGTGTCACTAGCATCCATATGACAGAGAACCCGGGCCGACATGACCAGTTATAAACCAAAAGTGGCACTAAATTACAGAGACAGGAATACATGACCCCGCAACGAACGTGTCGGTCATCAACGTATGAACCCAAGTCGTAGCAAGCTACAAGGACTTAAAGGAACAACGCGTGACATTTCCCCTAAGGGACAGACACAGGAACGAAGAAGGACACATGCCGGCCAGCCTAAGTGTTCCGGAGCAGTAGCAAGCTACCAAGGCTCAGTGGAAGCACTAGGAGACATTTCCCTGTAAGATAGGCTACCAAAGGTAAACAACTAGGTGTCGGATCCCACACATAGCAATACACATTACACGTACGCATAACATGCAAGTATGTGCTGTACAACATGGCATCACAACATAACTCAACAACTCATATAGATAAAGGCCCAGAAGAGCCAACATAGCATTTATTACAAACCGAGGGCATATGACCCAACATATAGAGCATACAGGTAACGGAAGCATAACATGTCTGAGTACAGACAACTACAAATGAAAAAGGCTGAGAAGCCTGACTATCTACCAGACCCTCCCAAGGGTACAAGATCGTAGCTGAGGTAACAAGCTAAACGTCGAAGTCCACGCGAAACGACTAGCGAGACTGAAGTCTCTCTGCAAAAACATAATTAAGCAAACGTGAGTACAAAGGTACTCAGCAAGTCTTACATCAGAACTAGCTACATATGCATCAGTATCAACAAAGGGGTGGTGGAGTTTGACTGCATCAAGCCAGCTTTGACTCGGTGGCTATCCTAAACTACGACTGCAAGTAACTCTTTTGAGGTGGCGCACACGAGTCCACATATTCACCAATCAATACACCACTATGGATCCGCTCCCGTCTCCCTACGAGAAGGCCATCCATAGCACTCACGCTTATCTTGCGCGTTTTAGAGTATCCACTTTCACTTGTCTATGAACTGTTATAGGCAACCCAGAAGTCCATTTCCGCGGACATGGCTATTCGAATAGATTATATATATAACCCTGCAGGGGTGTACTTCTTCACACACGCTCTCACCACTTACCGTCGTTTACACGACATGTACTCGGCAACCTTCAAGCGGAGGCCCAGCGAGGGTGTCGGCCACGACCTGACTAACCACACAAGTCTCTCGTCCAGGTTTATCGCCTATTTGGGTTCCATCCGTGGGGAGATCCGGCCGGGGTGTCGCTCACGGCCCCAAACGATGTGTACAGGGTTCCCGCATCACCAAACGGGCAATCGGTACACCATGCCACGTACCTGCCGCGTCACAGCCAACCCCGAGGGTCAGCGCTGCGCACGACCTCCAGTAAACTACAAACACCAGAAACTAGTTGCAACTCCTGGACAGAGAACAAGGGCAGTTAATAAGTCGAGAGGGTCCATTGGTTTCGGGCCCAATGCATGGTAGTAACTGGTCATGGATCAACCAACACAGAACTCAGTTCCTGAGGACGGCTGCAATGAGACAACCCACCATGTACTCCTACATGGCCTCTCATCGCTACCTTTACCAAATCGTGTTCACACACTTAGCTCATACACATTAGGACATGTTCATCACGATTGCAATTCATCCCCGATGAATCAGACCTGACACAACTCTAAGCAATAGCAGGCATAACCAGAAAGCATGAATGAGTAGGCACAACATGGCTCAAACAACTCCTACTCATACTAGTGGGTTTCAACTATTTACTGTGGCAATGACGGGTCATGCAGTGGAAAGGGGTTCAACTACCACAGCAGGTAACAGTTGAAGCGTTGTTGTCCTAATGCATTAAAAGAGAGCAAGAGCGAGAGAGTGGGATTGTATCGGAATGCTCAATGGGGTTTTGCTTACCTGGCACTTCTGAAGATAACATTGGGTCTTCATCGGTGTCATCGATCACATCGTCGGAACACGTCTACTGAAAGGGGACAAGCACCGGCAACAAGAGAGAACACAATCAATGCAATGCGACAATATGATGCATGCTCATGACATGGCAATATGTTGTTGATTGAGCTAATGCAACTAGCAACCATGTTAAATGAAGTTGGTTTGAATCAAAGGTTCAAATTCAAACTCCATATGTGATTATTTAAATGCCATTTAATTGATTTGACCTGATCAGCAGGTTTAACTTGTTCAAACATGCATGAAAATGCCATAAACAGATTCCTTGGATTTTTCTGATCATTTTTCATATATAAATTATTTTCATCTGAGTTATAGATTATTTTCTGTGATTTTTAGAAGTTTTGGCTATTTTCTGAAATAAATAAATCAAATAGATTTATTTAAAATCCAGAAAAGCATTACTGCATCAGCCTGACGTCAGAATGACGTCATCCGGTCAACAGCGTCAGCCCAGGTCAAACCTGACACTGGGACCCACTGGTCAGTGACTAGGCTAGTTAACAAAGGCTATAAGTGCTGCTTTAATACTAACTAAAAGTGTCAGTGGGGCATGGGCCCACTGTCAGTGGCTAGCTAATCTAATTAAACGTAGTTATCATTAACCAAGGTTTAAGCTAATTAGGTTTAAGTCTAAACTAGGTTAGTTAGTCGTGCGGGGCCCGCATGTCATAGACCCAGGGGGGTCAAATCTCGGGTCAAAGACCCAAACTAGCCGGCGGCTCACCGCCGGCGACAGCGGGCACGGCGGAGGGGCTCGGAATCTGTCCTCCGTCGACCAAATGGCCGGCGAGGACCACCTACGTGACGCTGGCGCTCGTGCGCATCCAGCGGTGCCATCGGCTCGAGTCGTCGTGGACCCAAACGACGGCGGCGACGACTGGTGCGGTCGCCGGAGCTCGGGCGACGACGGGAACAGTGTTGCAACGCACAGCAGGAGCAACCGATGTGAGTTTTGGGCTTCTGGCGTTGTGTGGAGTGCGGTTGTGTGCTCGGTTGCCGGTATAGGTAACGGTGGCCACGGCGGCGACATGGCCGGCGGGAAGGAGCTATCGGCTCCGGTGGGCAGCGGGGCTAGAGGAGGAAAACGACTGCGGGGAGAGCGGGATTGGGTAGAGGAGCTCACGGTATGGTCGAAGAGCAGCTGAGTGGGCTCGGGGAGGCATCGGAGTCGGTGAATCGACGGCGAGGATCGCCGGCAGCCGAAGAGGGGAACGGCGGCGACGACTGCGTGCAGGGGCGTCTGGTGCCTCGTAGCTCGGCGGAGAGGTCTGGGGCGTCGAGGCGGAGCTTTTGAGCCAGTCAGGGGGGAAAGGGGGAGGCGGTGGTCATGGCTACGGCGAGCAGCGCTCTCAGGCGCGTTCGGTGGCGAGAGGGAGAGATCCAGGGGACGGGGTGAGAGCAAGGGAGAGTGAGAGGGTGAGGCAGAGAGGTGCGTGGCGTCGTCTAGGGCCGTCCAGGCGTCGGGGGGGGAGAGCGGCAAGCAGGAGGTGGCCGGGGCGTGCCGGCGTGCCGCGGGCACACGCCGTGCGTCCGACTAGCGGGAGGAAGAAGGCCCCCTGCCCCTCATAGGCTGGGCCGGCCAGATGGGCCACACAGGTAAAGGCCAGGTAAGCCTAACTCTGTTTTATTTTCTGTGTTGTTTTCTTTTGTTTATTCATTTTGCCATTGATTCAAATTTAAAGTAAATCAAGGCAGGGCAAAAACCTTATGAAAATTTGTATGTTGCCATTCTGGACTTTTCCAAAGGCACATAATAATTTCAGAGCCTTTTGAAATATATTCTATATAAATGAATATTATTCAAAGGTCAAATACTTATTGATTTAAAACCAAATGCCCAAAATATATATCCCTGAGACTCCAAAAATATTGGTTTGAATTTTAACTCTTTCCAATATTTTTATAGCTTAACAGGAACATTTTCTTGGGTTTATTTGAAGCAATTTTTAATGTTGATCATTTTTAGAAAAGATCTCTGAGGCTTTCCACTTTCCCCACTTCAAATTTAAATGGAAATTAAACATGATGCATGGTGCCACTCACTAAAGCAACTAGTTACAAGGCAGAATTCTAGGGCTGTGACAACTCACCCCCACTAAAACAAGAATCTCGTCCCGAGATTCATGCGTAGGGTAAGAAATCAGAGGGGACACAAGCTAGCACAATCTTCTTGATCGAGTTTTCCTCCTCGAAATTGTTGATTCATAGCATCAAGTTGATCCTGACATCCTTGATTACCAGATCTTTGTCCAACACAGTGACAACAGAAGAAGCTCTACGGTAATCTATCTTATCGAAGATCGAGCAACTCAGAGCAACTTATGGAGTGAGACGTTGAAACATCTCTTGGGCTGAGACACGGAGTACACCTCCAGGGGGATGGAGTGAAATAAATGATGAAAGTTCACTTGGCAGGCAAAAGTGCACACCTAAGAAGATGGTGATCGTTGTCACTAGACGGGACACCTTTAAAGAAGATGACTCGTAGAGTTATTCCCTTAAGTGGCAAAAAGAATTACTTTTGATATAGAGATAATTGAAATTCCCTTTACCAGCCTAAGGCAAACACAATCGATCGTTTGACGGAGTTCGAGATAATGACATTCTCGGTCAAAATGGATGATGTGGACGTCCTTGTAAAAGACAACACCACAAATGATTTTGCTTATCATCGGAAATGGATGGAACCTATGGTAAAATGGCACATTGGTGGTGCAAGTTGGGAACAAAATGCAAATGCTGGGAATGATTCTGGTAACTGAGAAGAAACCCAACAGTAGAGAGTAAATCTACTCTTTGAGAGTGTATAATATAATCAAGAACATTGGAAGCAATCCCGGTTAGTGCCAGTGATAACACCTAGTGCTTGTGCGTGCTCTCAAGAACTTGAGCATTCCCATATTCATCAAGGTTTTACCAATATCCGTGTCAAGGATCCTGGCAACACAACACACTACCATGATGAATAATGATGTATAGTGCAGATGCAATTCACCCTAGCGGAGTCAAGGCAAAATCTGGATGATCGACCGAGAGACATTTAGCACTCCGCTTCTAATATTCTCCTTGGTGTACTAGGTACCACGGTCAATGCTTAAAAGCATCGACATGGCCGTCAAGTAAAGGTCGGACTTCGGGAGCACAAAAAGTCCATAATGAACAACTAGGGAGTAAATCCTATGAAATCCTTATAGGGAGGTGGCCAACTTCTTCAATCAAGATACTACAATAATAGGTCTTCCGGCTGGGTGTGTTGGCCACGACATCCACTTTACCGGTTATCGAGAGACCAATATTATAGTTCTTGGGAAGTGCACCAACCATCATATCTGCCTGAGATTCAGTTCTGATTGGTGTCAGGATATTCCAGACTCATCGAGTCTAGAAAGAAAAATGAAAGTTTGCAACACAAATTGACGAGACGGTGTTGCGAGATTCTCGGGAATGAACTACGATAGCAAGCTCCAAACATGAGCTAGTTCTGCTACGTACCTGTGAACACGTTGTCCCAGACAAACGTGACCACATAGTAGTCTTATAATAAAATACTATCGAGTTCAGATTAGAAATCATCATTGGAGATAACGAAGTCTTGTGCATGTCCGTCCGTGCCCTTCGGGAATAGCATTTGAACTTCTTTTCTTTGAACAAATCAATCAGTGGCTTGGTGTGCTAGGGATACATACAAAATGAAGATGATCAGTCTATCAGACCATAGAATACTTCGCACGTATGCATGACTGACTTGGGATGACTCGAGAGAAGGTAAAACATGCTTTCTCGAATTCACGGCGGCAACTTGCATCAGATGCACATGAATTAGAGGAAGTCACTTCTTTCTTCCGTACATATGCTTCACGAACGGGTCATGAAGATAATGCTCATAAAAGTTTCCAATACTAGCTGGATGTTCAACATAGATCATGGAGAAGATAACAATGTTGTTGATGGGCTCAACAACAATTCATCCAGGTTTCCATATATATGGAATTCCATGACAATGTGAACAAAGTGATAGCATTGGTCAGACCCAAAAGATATAATGGTGTATGCTCAAGGAAACGACCATGAGTAAGACAACATTATGAATATCGTTGGTTCTGATTTGACTTGACGATAACCCATTCTCAAATCAAAGTTTTGATATGACAATAGGTCCAACAACTAATCACAGGGACCAACTGATGAAGATGTCATCTATCTTCAACACACACACACAAAAGATATCCCTTAGAAGGAACTAAGTCAGGCAAGCTCTTATCTTCCAACTCTCCAAGTTGTTGTTTAGCTTAACCAACTAGTTTAGGGTATCCAACACAGATTCTTGGAGAAAGGGTGGTTTATAAGAAACCAACTTGATCACGAACTCAACATAGCGGTCAGGGAACAACCTGGTAATACTTCCGAGAAGATGTTCGGAAATCACGAACCACCGATATGTTACTAAGCTCGAGATCAATCTTGCTTTTCAGGGCAAGACGATATGATCAAATGAGCGAGGGATTGACACAATCCTAACTCATTGATCGAAGAGTGCACCAGAAGAATGGGCTAGGTAGCACGGTCAATCTTAGAATGGTAATTAGTAACCAACACACTAAGAATGAAATTGTTGTCCTTTAACCGCCAAGCAACGAGATTGCTAGGGGTATTGATTTCACACATCACAATTCACTTGTCGGTATTCTGGCTACGATAACACGGAGACCGAGGAATGATCGATAATGGAGAGAAGTATCACTGTATCAAGAGTTCATAGAAGGTTGTGCAATTCTCATGACATTCTTGACATAAAGATGGTAATACTCCAGGATAGAACAGTTTAGAAGCTACATTAGCATTCTTCATCTGCGAAGTACAACTTCTTTGACCCAATCCTAGATAAGGATAAGGTACTGGAGTTTGTTTCTCCTAGTCATTCCAGAATAGAATGGCTTGACAGACCTCAAGAGTAAAAGGCATCGATAAACACAAGTGCACGACTACTCCTGACTATCAACTGATGGACGAGGGTCATAATACAACTAAAAGGAGACAACTCAAGGAACATATAACTTCTGAGTTGTGGATGCATAGATTAACATGTCGAACGAGTTCAACATATTTCTTCCGGATAACCCATGCAGAAAGTAGAATTGGCAGAGTCACAATATGAATGGAGTACTACTCAAGAGCACTTGGGTCGTGATCTTTTGGTTCAGAAGAACTTCTGCCAAGGATGGTTCATGGTATTTGGAAGAATGATATACCACGGACCTCGAGGACTATCACAAGGTTACTAGTATCCTAAAGGAACGAGCAAATACTACCAACAAGATAGTAAGTAGAATGAATCTAGGGTTCAAGAACCCAGAAATATAATGCCTACTAACTAAATGGCATCACGGGATGCTTTTGAGAATGACGGCCAGAACCATCACGCTGATGATACAAAGTATTGCTGCATTACTGGGTGATCTTCTAAGATACTTAGGTCCATAATAATAACTCCAACATATGTGTCGAGGTAACAGAGTGCCTCAACACACCGACTAGTGTGGTTAATTTGGCCTAAAAGGACATTAAGAACAAGTAGGAATGATTTGCAAATGCATCAGATTGTTTAGAGACCTGGGATGACTCGGACAGCATAACGGCTGCAAATGCTCGAAAATACTTTTGAGATCCAAGCAAAAGGGTAGCATAACCACTTAACATTATCTTGTCAATGTTCTGAGACCAACAATTGAACACACAGTAGTAGAGTAAACTGAACTGAGATTGAATCCACAATAACGTGATCCTGATAAATAGAGTGAGAATCCTAGTTCTTAATCCCCGTAGAAAGAAGAAGGTGACTCAGATCAGAAGGTCATGGGGTAAAGGAGTAAAAAGAGCCTTACGTTCCCTTCCACAAACAATTCCCTTACATAACTAAAGAGTTTCTAAACACAACTTCGACCAGTTTGGCTTACTAATCCTACAGGCAGTCAGGCTCTGATACCAAAGCTGTCAGGACCCCGATCCTAAATCACACAGGTCTAGCCTGTAACACACCATATCACTTTGCGGCCTCACGCAGGGTATCCCCACGGGTGCCACCTTACCTGGCCCGGGACCGTTTGCGCATTTTGGCACACGTATATGATAGTGTCGCTAGCATCCATATGACAGAGAACCCGGGCCGACATGACCAGTTATAAACCAAAAGTGGCACTAAATTACAGAGACAGGCAT
>LR738713.1:83020228-83048637 GCA_902687465.1 Secale cereale
CCATATCACTTTGCGGCCTCACGCACGGTATTCCACGGGTGCCACCTTACCTGGCCCGGGACCGTTTGCGCATTTTGGCACACGTATATGATAGTGTCGCTAGCATCCATATGACAGAGAACCCGGGCCGACATGACCAGTTATAAACCAAAAGTGGCACTAAATTACAGAGACAGGCATACATGACCCAGCAACGAACGTGTCGGTCATCAACGTATGAACCCAAGTCGTAGCAAGCTACAAGGACTTAAAGGAACAACGCGTGACATTCCCCTAAGGGACAGACACAGGAATGAAGAAGGACACATGCTGGCCAGCCTAAGTATTCCGGAGCAGTAGCAAGCTACCAAGGCTCAGGGGAAGCACTAGGAGACATTTCCCTGTAAGATAGGCTACCAAAGGTAAACAACTAGGTGTCGGATCCCACACATAGCAATACACATTACACGTACGCATAACATGCAAGTATGTGATGTACAACATGGCATCACAACATAACTCAACAACTAATATAGATAAAGGCCCAGAAGAGCCAACATAGCATTTATTACAAACAGAGGTCATATGACCCAACATACAGAGCATACAGGTAACGGAAGCATAACATGTCTGAGTACAGACAACTACAAATGAAAAAGGCTGAGAAGCCTGACTATCTACCAGACCCTCCCAAGGGTACAAGATCGTAGCTGAGGTAACAAGCTAAACGTCGAAGTCCACGCGGAACCACTAGCGAGACTGAAGTCTCTCTGCAAAAACATAATTAAGCAAACGTGAGTACAAAGGTACTCAGCAAGTCTTACATCAGAACTAGCTACATATGCATCAGTATCAACAAAGGGGTGGTGGAGTTTGACTGCAGCAAGCCAGCTTTGACTCGGTGGCTATCCTAAACTACGACTGCAAGTAACTCTTTTGAGGTGGCGCACACGAGTCCACATATTCACCAATCAATACACCACTATGGATCCGCTCCCGTCTCCCTACGAGAAGGCCATCCATAGCACTCACGCTTATCTTGCACGTTTTAGAGTATCCACTTTCACTTGTCTATGAACTGTTATAGGCAACCCAGAAGTCCATTTCCGCGGACACGGCTATTCGAATAGATTATATATATAACCCTGCAGGGGTGTACTTCTTCACACACGCTCTCACCACTTACCGCTGTTTACACGACATGTACTCGGCAACCTTCAAGCAGAGGCCCAGCGAGGGTGTCCGCCACGACCTGACTAACCACACAAGTCTCTCGTCCAGGTTTATCGCCTATTTGGGTTCCATCCATGGGGAGATCCGGCCGGGGTGTCGCTCACGGCCCCAAACGATGTGTACATGGTTGCCGCATCACCAAACGGGCAATCGGTACACCGTGCCACGTACCTGTCGCGTCACAGCCCACCCCGAGGGTCAGCGATGCGCACGACCTCCAGTAAACTACAAACACCAGAAACTAGTTGCAACTCCTGGACAGAGAACAAGGGCAGTTAATAAGTCGAGAGGGTCCATTGGTTTCGGGCCCAATGCATGGTAGTAACTGGTCATGGATCAACCAACACAGAACTTAGTTCCTGAGTACGGCTGCAATGAGACAACCCACCATGTACTCCTACATGGCCTCTCATCGCTACCTTTACCAAATCGTGTTCACACACTTAGCTCACACACATTAGGACATGTTCATCACCATTCCAATTCATCCCCGATGAATCAGACCTGACACAACTCTAAGCAATTGTAGGCATAACCAGAAAGCATGAATGAGTAGGCACAACATGGCTCAAACAACTCCTACTCATACTAGTGGGTTTCAACTATTTACTATGGCAATGACGGGTCATGCAGTGGAAAGGGGTTCAACTACCGCAGCAGGTAACAGTTGAAGCGTTGTTGTCCTAATGCATTAAAAGAGAGCAAGAGCGAGAGAGTGGGATTGTATCGGAATGCTCAATGGGGTTTTGCTTGCCTGGCACTTCTGAAGATAACATTGGGTCTTCATCGGTGTCATCGATCACATCGTCGGAACACGTCTACTGAAAGGGGACAACCACCGGCAACAAGAGAGAACACAATAAATGCAATGCGACAATATGATGCATGCTCATGACATGGCAATATGCTGTTGATTGAGCTAATGCAACTAGCAACCATGTTAAATGAAGTTGGTTTGAATCAAAGGTTCAAATTCAAACTCCATATGTGATTATTTAAATGCCATTTAATTGATTTGACCTGATCAGCAGGTTTAACTTGTTCAAACATGCATGAAAATGTAATAAACAGATTCCTTGGATTTTCTGATCATTTTTCATATATAAATTATTTTCATCTGATTTACAGATTATTTTCTGTGATTTTTAGAAGTTTTGGCTATTTTCTGAAATAAATAAATCAAATAGATTTATTGAAAATCCAGAAAAGCATTACTGCATCAGCCTGACGTCAGAATGACGTCATCGGGTCAACAGCGTGAGCCCAGGTCAAACCTGACACTGGGACCCACTGGTCAGTGACTAGGCTAGTTAACAAAGGCTGTAAGTGCTGATTTAATACTAACTAAAAGTGTCAATGGGGCATGGGCCCACTGTCAGTGGCTAGCTAATCTAATTAAACGTAGTTATCATTAACCAAGGTTTAAGCTAATTAGGTTTAAGTCTAAACTAGGTTAGTTAGTCATGCGGGGCCCGCATGTCATCGACCCAGGGGGGTCAAATCTCGGGTCAAAGACCGAAACAAGCCGGCGGCTCACCGCCGGCGACAGCGGGCACGGCGGAGGGGCTCGGAATCTGTCCTCCGTCGACCAAATGGCCGGCGAGGACCACCTACGTGACGCTGGCGCTCGTGCGCATCCAGCGGTGCCATCGGCTCGAGTCGTCGTGGACCCAAACGACGGCGGCGACGACTGGTGCGGTCGCGGGAGCTCGGGCGACGACGGGAACGGTGTTGCAACGCACAGCAGGAGCAACCGATGTGAGTTTTGGGCTTCCGGCGTAGTGTGGAGTGCGGTTGTGTGCTCGGTTGCCGCTATAGGTAACGGGGCCACGGCGGCGACATGGCCGGCGGGAAGGAGCTATCGGCTCCGGTGGGCAGCGGGGCTAGAGGAGGAAAACGACTGCAGGGAGAGCGGGATTGGGTAGAGGAGCTCACGGTAGGGTCGAAGAGCAGCTGAGTGGGCTCGGGGAGGCATCGGAGTCGGTGAATCGACGGTGAGGATCGCCGGCAGCCGAAGAGGGGAACGGCGGCGACGACTGCGTCCAGGGGCGTCTGGTGCCTCGTAGCTCGGCGGAGAGGTCTGGGGCGTCGAGGCGGAGCTTTTGAGCCAGTCAGGGGGAAAGGGGGAGGTGGTGGTCATGGCTACGGCGAGCGGCGCTCTCAGGCGCGTTCGTGGCGAGAGGGAGAGATCCAGGGGACGGGGTGTGAGCGAGGGAGAGTGAGAGGGTGAGGCAGAGAGGTGTGCGGCGTCGTCTAGGGTCGTCCAGGCGTCGGGGGGGGGGAGCGGCAAGTAGGAGGTGGCCGGGGCGTGCCGGCGTGCCGCGGGCACACGCCGTGCGTCCGACTGGCGGGAGGAAGAAGACCCCCCTGCCCCTCATGGGCTGGGCCGGCCAGATGGGCCACACAGGTAAAGGCCAGGTAAGCCTAACTCTGTTTTATTTTCTGTGTTGTTTTCTTTTGTTTATTCATTTTGCCACTGATTCAAATTTAAAGTAAATCAAGGTAGGGCAAAAACCTTCTGAAAATTTGTATGTTGCCATTCTGGACTTTTCCAAAGGCACATAATAATTTCAGAGCCTTTTGAAATATATTCTATATAAATGAATATTATTCAAAGGTCAAATACTTATTGATTTAGAACCAAATGCCCAAAATATATATCCCTGAGACTCCAAAAATATTGGTTTGAATTTTAACTCTTTCCAATATTTTTATAGCTTAACAGGAAAATTTTCTTGGGTTTATTTGAAGCAATTTTTAATGTTGATCATTTTTAGAAAAGATCTCCGAGGCTTTCCACTTTCCCCACTTCAAATTTAAATGGAAATTAAACATGATGCATGGTGCCACTCACTAAAGCAACTAGTTACAAGGCAGAATTCTAGGGCTGTGACAGCGGAGGTGCCGTACGTTCGGTGCTTGATCGGTTGGATCGTGAAGAAGTTCAACTACATCAACCGCGTCACTAGATGCTTCCGCTTTCGGTCTATGACGGTACGTAGACACACTCTCTCCTCTCGTTGCTATGCATCTGGTAGATAGATCTTGCGTGATCGTAGGAAAGTTTGAAATACTAAGTTCCCCAACAGTGGCATCATGAGCCAGGTCTATGCGTAGATGATATGCACCAGTATAACACAATGAGTTGTGGGCGATAATAGTCATACTGCTTACCAGCATGTCATACTTTGGTTTGGCGGTATTGTGAGATGAAGCGGCCCGGACCAACATTACGCGTACTCTTACGCGAGACTGGTTTCATCGTTATGAGCACTCGTTGCTTAAAGGTGACTGGCGGGTCTTTGTCTCTCTCACTTTAGCTGAATCGAGTGTGGCTACGCCCGGTCCTTGTGAAGGTTAAAACATCACATACTTGACGAAATATCGTTGTGGTTTTGTATGCGTAGGTAAGAACGGTTCTTGCTAAGCCCGTAGCAGCCACGTAAAACTTGCAACAACAAAGTAGATGACGTCTAACTTGTTTTTGCAGGGCATGTTGTGATGTTATATGGTCATGACATGATGAGTGATACATTATTGTATGAGATGATCATGTTTTGTAAAGTTATCGGCAACTGGCAGGAGCCATATGGTTGTCGCTTTATTGTATGGAATACAATCACCATGTAATTGCTTTACTTTATCAATAAGCGGTAGCGATAGTCGTGGAAGCAATAGTTGGCGAGACAACAACAATGCTACGATGGAGATCAAGGTGTCGCGCCGGTGACGATGGTGATCATGACGGTGCCTTGGAGATGGAGATCAAAAGCACAAGATGATGATGGCCATATCATGTCACATATTTTGATTGCATGTGATGTTTATCTTATTATGCATCTTATTTTGCTTAGTACGGCAGTAGCATTGTAAGATGATCTCTCACTAAATTTTAAAGGTATAAGTGTTCTCCATGAGTATGCACCGTTGCGAAAGTTCGTCGTGCCAAGAGACCACGTGATGATCGGGTGCAATAAGCTCTACGTTCACATACAACGGGTGTAAACCAGTTTTGCACACACAGAATACTCGGGTTAAACTCTACGAGCCTAGCATATGCAGATATGGCCTTAGAACACTAGAGACCGAAAGGTCGAGCGTGAATCATATAGTAGATATGATCAACATAAGATGTTCACCATTGAAAACTACTCCATTTCACATGATGATCGGACATGGTTTAGTTGATATGGATCACGTGATCACTTAGATGATTAGAGAGATGTCTGTCTAAGTGGGAGTTCTTAAGTAATTTGATTAATTGAACTTTAATTTATCATGAGCTTAGTCCTGGAAGTATTAGCGTATCTACGTAGATCAATAGCTCGCGATGTAGCTCCCCGTTTATTTTATATGTTCCTAGAGAAATATAAGTTGAAAGATGTTAGTAACAATGATGCGGACTAGGTCCGTGATCTGAGGATTATCCTCGTTGCTGCACAGAAGTATTATGTCCTTGATGCATCGCTAGGTGAGAGACCTATTGCAGGAGCAGATGCAGACGTTATGAACATTTTGACAAAAGCTCGGTATGATGACAACTTGATAGTTTAGTGCACCATGCTTTACGGCTAAGAACCGGTACTTCAAAAATGTTTTGAATGCCACGGAGCATATAAGATGTTCCAACAGTTGAAATTAGTATTTCATACTTATGCCCGTGTCGAGAGGTATGAGACCTCTGACAGTAATTTGCCTACAAGATGGAGGAGAATAGCTCAACGAGTGAGCATATGCTCAGATTATATGGGTACTACAATTGCTTGAATCAAGTGGGAGTTAATCTTCCAGATAAGATAGTAATTGAAAAAGTTCTCTAGACACTATCACCAAGTTAGTAGAACTTTGTGATGAGCTATAATATGCAAGGGATGACGAAAGTAATTCCCGAGCTCTTCGCGATGCTGAAATCGGCAAAGGTAGAAATCAAGAAAGAGCATCAACTGTTGATGGTTAACGAGACCACTTGTTTCAAGTAAAGGGAAAAGGTATAGAAGGGGAGCTTCAAGAAGAATGACAAACAAGTTGTCACTCCCGTGAAGAAACCCGAAGCTAAACTCAAGCCTGAAACTAAGTGCTTCTACTGCAAAGGAAATGGTCACAAGAAGTGGAACTGCCCTAGATACTTGGCGGATAAGAAGGATGGCAAAGTGAACGAAGGTATATTTGATATACAGATTATTGATGTGTATTTTACTAGTGTTCATAGCAACCCCTGGGTATTTGATACCAGTTCAGTTGCTAAAATTAGTAACTCAAAAAGAGAGTTGCAGAATGAACAGAGACTAGTTAATGGTGAAGTGATGATGTGTGTTGGAAGTGGTTCCAAGATTGATAGGATCATGATCGCACACTCACTATACTTTTGGGATTAGTGTAGAACCTAAATAAATGTTATTTGGCATTTGCGTTGAGCATGAATATGATTTGATCATGTTTGTTGCAATACGGTTATCCATTTAAAGTCATAGAATAATTGTTACTCTGTTTACATGAATAAAACCATCGATGGTCATACACCCAATGAAAATAGTTTGTTGGATCTCGATCGTAGTGATACACATATTCATAATATTGAAGCCAAAAGATGCAAGGTTAATAATGATAGTACAACTTATTTGTGGCACTGCCGTTTAGGTCATATTGGTGTAAAACACATGAAGAAACTCCATAGTGATGGATTTTTGGAATCACTTGATTATGAATCACTTGATGCTTGCGAACCATGCCTCATGGGAAAGATCACTAAAACTCCATTCTCCGGAACAATAGAGCGAGCAACAGATTTGTTGGAAATCATACATATTGATGTATGTGGACCGATGAGTGTTGAAGCTCGTGGCGGGTATCATTATATTCTAACCTTCACTGATGATTTGAGCATATATGGGTATATCTACTTGATGAATCACAAGTCTGAAACATTTGAAAAGTTCAAAGAATTTCAGAGTGAAGTAGAGAATCATCGTAACAATAAATAGTTTCTAAGATCTGATCGTGGAGGTGAATATTTGAGTTACGAGTTTGGTATTCATTTAAAACAATGTGGAATTGTTTCACATCTCATGCCACCCGGAACACCACAGCATAATGGTGTGTCCGAACGTCGTAACCGTACTTTCTTAGATATAGTGTGATATATGATGTCTCTTACCGATTTACCACTATCATTTTGGGTCATGCATTAGAGACAGTTGCATTCACGTTAAATAGGGCACCATCAAAATCCGTTGAGATGATGCCTTATGAACTGTGGTTTGGCAAGAAACAAAAGTTGTCGTTTCTTAAAGTTTGGGGCTGCGATGCTTATATGTGAAAAAGCTTCAACCTGATAAGCTCGAACCCAAGTCGGAGAAATGTGTCTTCATAGGATACCCAAAGGAGACTGTTGGGTACACCTTCTATCATAGATCCGAAGGCAAGATATTCGTTGCTAAGAATGGATCCTTTCTAGAGAAGGAGTTTCTCTCGAAAGAAGTGAGTAGGAGGAAAGTGGAACTTGATGAGGTAATTGTACCTTCTCCCGAATTGGAAAGTAGCACATCACAGAAACTAGTCCAGTGATTCCTACACCAATTAGTGAGGAAGCTAATGATGATGATCATGAAACGTCGGATCAAGTTTCTGCTGAACTTCGTAGATCAACCAGAGTACGTTCCGCACCAGAGTGGTACGGCAACCCAGTTCTGGAATTCATGTTACTAGACCATGATGAACGTATGAACTATGAGGAAGTGATGATGAGCCCAGATTTCGCAAAATGGCTAGAGGCCATGAAATCTAAGATGGGATCCATGTATGAGAACAAAGTGTGGACTTTGGTTGACTTGCCCGATGATCGGCAAGACATCGAAAATAAATGGATCTTCAAGAGGAAGACCGACGCAAACGATAATGTTACTGTTTACAAAGCTTGACTTGTTGCGAAAGGGTTTCGACAAGTTCAAGGAGTTGACTACGATGAGACTTTCTCACCCGTAGTGATGCTTAAATCTGTCCGAATCATGTTAGCAATTGCCGCATTTTGTGATTATGAAATCTGGCAAATGGATGTCAAAACTACATTCCTGAATGGATATCTCAAAGAAGAGTTGTATATGATGCTACCAGAAGGTTTTGTCGATCCTAAAGGTGCTAACAAAGTGTGCAAGCTCCAGCGATCCATCTATGGACTGGTGCAAGCTTCTCGGAGTTGGAATAAACGCTTTGATGAGGTGATCAAAGCATATGGTTTTATACAGACTTTTGGAGAAGCCTGTATTTACAAGAAAGTGAGTGGGAGCACTACATCCTTTGTGATAAGTATATGTGAATGACATATTGTCGATCAAAAATGATGTAGAATTTTCTGGAAAGCATAAAGGAGTGTTTGAAAGGAGCTTTTTCAAAGAAAAACCTCGGTAAAGCTGCTTACATATTGAGCATCAAGATCTATAGAGATAAATCAAGACGCTTGATAAGTTTTTTCAATGAGTACATACCTTGACCAGATTTTGAAGTAGTTCAAAATGGAACAGTCAAAGAACGAGTTATTTCCTGTGTTTTAAGGTATGAAGTTGAGTAAGACTCAAAACCCGACCACGGAAGAAGATAGAGTATGCCATGCTGTGTGCCAAACCTGTTATGTACCTTGCCATGAGTTTGACAAGGAGGTACAAAAGTGATCCAGGAGTAGATCACTGGACAACGGTCAAAATTATCCTTAGTTACAGGATGACTAAGGAAATGTTTCTCGATTATCGAGGTGATAAAGAGTTTGTCATAAAGAGTTACGCTGATGTAAGCTTTACACTAATCCAGATGACTCTAAGTATCAATCTGGATGCATATTGAAATTGGGAGCAATTAGCTAGAGTAGCTCCATGCAGAGCATTGTAGACATAGAAATTTGTGAAATACATACGGATCTGAACATGACAGACCCGTTGACTAAACTTCTCTCACAAGCAAAACATGATCACACCTTATTACTCTTGGGTGTTAATCACATCGCGATGTGAACTAGATTATTGAGTCTAGTAAACCCTTTGGGTGTTGGTCACATGGCGATGTGAACTATGGGTGTTATTCACGTAAAGATGTGAACTATCGGTATTAAATCACGTGGCGATGTGAGCTAGATTATTGACTCTAGTGCAAGTGGGATACTGAAGGAAATATAACCCAGAGGCAATAATAAAGTTATTATTTATTTATCATGATAAATGTTTATTATTCATGCTAGAATTGTATTAACGAGAAACTAATTACATGTGTGAATACATAGACAAAATAGAGTGTCCCTAGTATGCCTCTACTAGACTAGCTCATTGATCAGAGATGGTTATGTTTCCTAGCCATAGACATGAGTTGTCATTTGATCAATGGGATCACATCATTAGGAGAATGATGTGATGGACAAGACCCATCCGTTAGCTTAGCACTATGATCGTTTAGTTTTACTGCTATTGCTTTCTTCATAACTTATACATGTTCCTATGACTATGAGATTATGCAACTCCTGAATACTGGAGGGACACCTTGTGTGCTATCAAACATCACAACGTAACTTGGTGATTATAAAGATGCTCTACAGGTATCTCCGAAGGTGTTCGTGGTGTTGGCATAGATCAAGAATAGGATTTGTCACTCCGAGTGTCGGAGAGGTATCACTGGGCCCTCTCGGTAATGCACATCATAATAAGCCTCGCAAGCAAATGACTAATGAGTTTGTCACGAGATGATGTATTACGGAACGAGTAAAGAGAATTGCCGGTAACGAGATTGAACTAGGTATTGAGATACCGACGATCGAATCTCAGGCAAGTAACATACCGATGACAAAGGAAACAACGTATGTTGTTATGCGGTTTGACCGATAAAGATCTTCGTAGAATATGTAGGAGCCAATATGAGCATCCAGGTTCTGCTATTGGTTATTGACCGGAGATGAGTCTCGGTCATGTCTACATAGTTCTCGAACCCGTAAGGTCCGCACGCTTAACGTTTGATGACGATCGGTATTATGAGTTTATGAGTTTTGATGTACTGAAGGTAGTTCGGAGTCCCGGATGAGATCACGGACATGACGAGGAGTCTCGGAATGTCCGAGACATAAAGATTGATATATTAGACGACTATATTCGGACACAGGAAGTGTTCCGGAAAAGTTTCAGATTTAACCGGAGTGCCGGAGGGGGTTACCGCAACCCCCCCGAGGGAGTATGGGCCATAGTGGGCCATTGAGGGAAAGAGAGAGGCAGCCCATAGGGCTAGCCGCACCCTCCCCCTAGGGATCCTAGTTGAACTGGGAAAGGGGGTGGGAGGCGCCCTTCTTCTTCCTTCTTCTCTCCCCCTTCCTTTCCTACTCCTAGTAGCAATAGGAAAGGGGATTCTTATTCCTACTAGGAGTACGAATCCTACTCCCTTGGCGCGCCCTAGCCTGGCCGCACCTCCCCCCTTGCTCCTTTATATACGAGAGTAGGGGGGCACCCAAAGACACAGAAGAAATATTGTTTTAGCCATGTGCGGTGCCCCCTCCACAGAAACACACCTTGGTCATACCGTTGTAGTGCTTAGGCGAAGCCCTGCGACGGTAGCTTCATCATATTCGCCACCACACCGTTGTGCTGACGAAACTCTCCCGTGAAGCTCAACTGGATCAAGAGCTCGTGGGACGTCATCAAGCTGAACTTGTGCTGAACGTGGAGGTGCCGTACGTTCGGTGCTTGATCTGTTGGACCGTGAAGAAGTTTGACTACATCAACTGCGTCACTAGACGCTTCCGCTTTCGGTCTACGAGGGTACGTAGACACACTCTCCCCTCTCGTTGCTATGCATCTGGTAGATAGATCTTGCGTGATCGTAAGAAAAATTTTAGATACTACGTTCCCCAACAATCACCCCAATCGCAAGATCAGATGAGTAGAAGCTAGACCCATGGAGACGATGAGCGCGAGCATCAGCCGGCAGTGCCAGATGGTCCACGACGCCGGCCTGCAGCCTGGCACCGAGGAACTTCTCCAGGTAGTGCTTGAGGACGCTAGGTCGAGGGTCCGCTTGGACGACAGCTTCGTCTCCTTGTTCGACGAGGTCCTCGTCGGCTTCCTCGACAAGTTCACCGTCAAGAAGCTCGCAGACGACCTTGACGTACGCCTCTAGCCCACGCCCCCAGGCTCTGCGATGCCTGCCACTCTCAATGACCTCTATGGTGACAACCTCTTCGACGCACTGGTGGCCCTACGACTGCGTGCCGTCACGCCGGAGAATGTCCACCTCGAGGTCGCGCTCACTGCGCAGCCCCTGGCGCAGCAAGACACCATCGACATAATCACCCACGTCTACGCGCAAATCGTCCACAAGGACTACTAAATGCAAGATGAGGACAATAGGACGCTGGCCTTCTTGGACCACAGGGCAACCTTGGAAGGCATTGTTCAGAAGCACGCTGAGCTTGCAGCCAACGCCACTGCTCCTCACACGTTGGTTGGTGACCCGGTGCACTAGGGCGTGAGGATGTCGTTGATGGATCCGTATGTATCTTTATCTTTTTGTCAAATCCATGTAGTAGTATATGGTACCACTAGTAATTATCTTACCTTTTGCATCAACTTCATAATTTTCCTACGTACTCCATGCATGAACCGCGCTAGAACCAAACTTCTCATTACTCTAGGGAAAATCGTTATTTCTATCTATCGGTTGCGCCATGGAGCAGAACCAAATTTTAGAAGTTACAAGTTCAAAAGGAAAAGCCTGCCGTGTTTGCGTCGCACCCCCACACGGTTGGTGCGGCACGCCGCTCAAGGGGAATGCGTGTTGTGTTGCATTTTCACTTACAAGTGGGACGCAGTTGAGCAAACCGACTATCGGCAAACCCCCACCCCGCCCACCGTGCGATGGCTGAGAAAACAGGAGGGAGAAGAGATGGTTGTAGCACGGACTCAAAGAAAATTGGTTTCGGATGGGCCTCATGTGGGTGGCATGTGCCGTACTGCTAGACATGAATGCTAGTTATGGCCCATGCCACCCCACTATATCGAGATGCTGGTTACGTAGAACAAATTTCCTGTAGTCCGTGCTCAGCCCTCCTCTATCTCTCTTCTCAGCCAGCCAGCAGACGCGCGGAGCCCATCGCCTGTTTGCTCATATGCGGTCCCACATGTCAGTGAAAACGCAAGAGGACCCACTATTGGAAATATGCCCTAGAGGCAATAATAAATTGGTTATTATTATATTTCCTTGTTCACGATAATCGTTTATTATCCATGCTAGAATTGTATTGATAGGAAACTCAGATACATGTGTGGATACATAGACAAACACCATGTCCCTAGTGAGCCTCTAGACGACTAGCTCGTTGATCAATGGATGGTTACGGTTTCCTAACCATGGACATTGGATGTCGTTGATAACGGGATCACATCATTAGGAGAATGATGTGATGGACAAGACCCAATCCTAAGCCTAGCACAGATCGTGTAGTTCGTATGCTAAAGCTTTTCTATATGTCAAGTATCTTTTCCTTAGACCATGAGATTGTGCAACTCTCGGATACCGTAGGAATGCTTTGGGTGTACCAAACGTCACAACGTAACTGGGTGGCTATAAAGGTGCACTACAGGTATCTCCGAAAGTGTCTGTTAGGTTGGCACGAATCGAGACTGGGATTTGTCACTCCGTATGACGGAGAGGTATCTCTGGGCCCACTCGGTAGGACATCATCATAATGTGCACAATATGTGATCAAGGAGTTGATCACGGGATGATGTGTTACGGAACGAGTAAAGAGACTTGCCGGTAACGAGATTGAGCAAGGTATCGGTATACCGACGATCGAATCTCGGGCAAGTGCTATACCGATAGACAAAGGGAAACGTATACGGGATTGATTGAATCCTTGACATCGTGGTTCATCCGATGAGATCATCGTGGAACATGTGGGAGCCAACATGGGTATCCAGATCCCGCTGTTGGTTATTGGCCGGAGAGTTGTCTCGGTCATGTCTACATGGTTCCCGAGCCCGTAGGGTCTACACACTTAAGGTTCGATGACGCTAGGGTTATAGGGAAAGTATGTACGCGGTTACCGAATGTTGTTCGGAGTCCCGGATGAGATCCCGGACGTCACGAGGAGTTCCGGAATGGTCCGGAGGTAAAGATTCATATATGGGAAGTCCTGTTTTGGTCACCGGAAAAGTTTCGGGCGATATCGGTAATGTACCGGGACCACCGGGAGGGTCCCGGGGGTCCACCAGGTGGGGCCACCAGCCCCAGAAGGCTACGTGGGCTAAGTGCGGGAGGGGACCAGCCCCAAGGGGGCTGGTGCGCCCCCCCACCAAGTCCCAGGGCGCCTCCAAGAGGGGAGGGGGGCAAACCCTAGGGCAGTTGGGCCCTAGGGCCCAATAGTGGTGCGCCTCCCCCTCTCTCCCCCTTGGCCGCCCCCCTAGATGGGATCTAGGGCTGGCCGCACCCTAGGGGTGGGAAACCCTAAAGGGGGGCGCAGCCCTCCCTTCCCCCTATATATATGTGAGGTTTTAGGGCTGCTAGACACACGAGAACGTCTCCCTCTTGGCGCAGCCCTACCCCTCTCCCTCCTCGTCTCTTGCAGCGCTTGGCGAAGCCCTGCTGGAGTCCCGCGCTCCTCCACCACCACCACGCCGTCGTGCTGCTGTTGGATGGAGTCTTCCCCAACCTCTCCCTCTCTCCTTGCTGGATCAAGGCGTGGGAGACGTCACCGGGCTGCACGTGTGAAGAACGCGGAGGCACCATCCGTTCGGTGCTAGGATCTTCGGAGATCTGAATCGCGGCGAGTACGACTCCATCAACCGCGTTCTTGAACGCTTCCGCTTAGCGATCTACAAGGGTATGTGGATCCAACTCTCCTCTCGTAGATGCATCTCCTAGATTGATCTTGGTGAGCGTAGGAAAATTTTTGTTTCCCATGCAACGTTCCCCAACACCCACTAAACCTGCACATCTTTCACCTCGACATTCTAGTGATGAAAAACAAATCCAATAAAGATCTTCCGTGGCCGCTTTTGGAGTTACTCAAGAGTAGTAAGACTCTGTTTACAGTTTAACCCAAGATGCACATCACGTTGCTTCAACTACCACTCTATTTTCTTGCATGACACGACCTGGATGCTGTATGTCCCACGTGTCGGCAAAAGGAGGAAGAACTCGACCAAATCTTCGGTTGTGCTCTCGGATTAGACTAGTTGTGCTAACTTACAATTTTATTGTGTAGAATGGATGCAAGTTTAGGTATTGGGAAGAAGAGTACAACGATATATTGATAGAGCACAATTTAGTAGATGTTCTAGCACTTTTAGCTAGCATAGAGGCTAGAGATGAGACTAGTGCACTTGTTGATAGAATAGAGGCTAGACACATCTACTTCTTTACACTCGAAGAAGAAAGAAGCACGCAGGTTCGAGCCTCCGCAGATCAACAATGAATGTATCAAGAAGCACTAATCCAACTTACAGGAGCAGTTATGGAAGTTGGGTATCTTCTAAAATGTATTCTTGTGGTTCTTGTTTTTCTAGTCAAAATTTTGGTGATGTATTTCCATGTACCAAAAAATCAATGATGACAAAATGATATGTGTATGCAAATAAAAATGTACGCGGCCGGGATGCGTCCGTGCATTCGGCGCACGGCCACCGTATCCAAGAAATGGCCCAGACAAGACCCCATTGCCCTACCCAAACGGATAGAATCCGGGCAAAACGGAGGTTTGTTTGGGGTCGTGCGTTGGCGTTGGCCTTACAAGTGGGACCGCAGTTGAGGAAACCGACTATCAGCAAACCCCTTCCTCTCCTGTCGCGCGATGGCTGAGTTATGGAAATGACGAGGTTGAAGAGATTGCTTTAGCACGGAATCCAACAAATATGGTGTCAGATGGAAGTCGTGCTGGTGGCGTGTGCCGTACTCCTGGACGTGAATGCTTGTTCTGGCTGATGCCAGCCTACTACTCCTACTACTTATAGTAGTAGTATCGAGGATTCGAGGTGCTGATTACATATAACAAACACATTAACATATGGCCCACCTCACACTGTGGCCAAATTTCCTGGAGTCTGTGCTAGATTAAAAAGTGTTCTTTGTGAGGATGGGTGGCTGGTCTCAAGTTTAAAACCTGTTGTATTACGTACGTAGACGTAGAGATAGTGCAACATGTGAAGCTAGTACAAATAGTGTACTATTGTTGATTGGCGTCATCCGATAACCTGTTGCAATGCACGTACAATTATGTATTCGGAAATTTTTTTCCTCATCGCAACACCCACTTAGAGAAGCGACTCGGAAGCCATTCATAAATTTAGTAAGTTTATCACAGGCATATCATTTTATTACCTACAACTGGTCATCAACCCACAACGACAATGAGGATACATTACAAATACTAAAGTTTTGATCACACAACAAATAATAACCAATGAAATGAACTTCGACTCAACCAATCCTCGGCGTTGGAAATGCTTGCTTTGAACCAAAAGTGATTCTCTAGGCAGACAAGAATTGGTGATCCATTGGAATTGCTTGCCAGCCGCCAGTGAGTTTATGGGCCCTGCTCGTCCTCATGCTCATGATCATCACCATCGTCATATCCCCCTTGGTTATAAAAAATTTCAAGTATAGGTGGTGGAATGTTCATAGGACCTTGGAAACACAAGAAGAAGGTTAATTAGTAGAGAAGGGAAACTTTTTAACTCGCATGCATGTGGATGAAAAAATTATAATTACGTGGAATACAAACGTACCGAAACAATAAGGATCCCATGCAAAAACAGTGCCACGAGTGGTGGCAGCAAACACAAGCCTCTCGTATTGAATAGCATCATAGTACACATCCGTGTACAGGAACTGATTTTTGAGCAATATCCATCCAGTCGAACCACGAAGGACGGCAACAAACTTGTCGAAGATAGCAACAACCTTATAGTTCTTGTAATTCCAAGAGCGGTTGGGAACTCGAGAAATTTCTATCTTCCGTAGACGACAGTCACCATGATCATATTTGAACGTACGTAGATCATCTGTGTGCTCAACCTCGGGGCACTCGGAGATTTTTGGAAGTGGAATCCGCTGATGAGTGTACACATTCAAAAGTTCCCACTCGCAATTGTACCCAATATAAACAACCCAATCTCCATTTGCGACTGCCCAATGCTTGCCCTCAAGCGATGGCATCTTAACATCATACTTATCATTATCAAGCGGCATCAACTTGCACAAGGCGCGGCTTCCCTCGTCCCCGCGCCAGTCAGTAGGGTCACGGCAAAGAAGATAGGGGAGATCAAACCGCTCTTGGACCCTTGGGTTCCTTGTAAATATGTTATTAGTTGAGTCGAGAATGCTCTTGAACGAACCTACCATGCTAGCCGAGGTGATGACGTCGCACCGATCAATGAGTTCCCCCACCACGTCATCTTTCAGATCAGGGCAAGAATAATAGGGTCATTTCCGGCTTGTTCCCTCCATGGAGAAGGCGATCAAACAATGGCTGAAGGAAGGGTGAAGGTAAATGGAGGAGGGAGGAAGAGCATGCGACAGAAGTTCCAAATCGAGAGGGAAAGGCGAAGAGTCGGTGGATGGTTGCCAGTTTGCCACTGTACACGAAGAGGCGCCCCGGCCTACAGGTCCTTTCAGAAATTGTACAAAAGGACTAGCAGTCGTCTCACAGACATGTTGGAACGGGACCACATGTCAACGAAACATGGTGTGTAATTTCTCGTGCAAAATGCGATCTGGCCGCGTTGGCCCGAGGTGCCGCATTAGTTATCATTGAATAATATAAAATATTATGAGTGCAGACGCTCCACCCCGAGGTTTGTAGCTCCATCTCGGTCATCGGGAATCTATGTTCTTCCACTCTTTCGTTTAAGACATGAGCTTTGTTCATCATGTTGCCGCGCGTGGGACATCTATATGCCTCCATTTTACAAAATCATACTATATGCCTCCATGACACGCGGGACATCTACCATCAAGGTGGCGTGTCATGCAACAAAATGGAGATATGCAATGCGTAAGTGAGTCGTGCACTTCGATGGCACCTAGTACTACGCAATATTTTTTCTCCTCGATGCCACGTGAATAGTGCACGTACTCAATAACAGAGAACGGGATGGTAGCCATGGACATGGTCGGCCCTTTTTGAAGAGAGTGCTAATAAATACGTAACTTTGATGTGTCCCATCGACTCACAGAACGACGAGAAGCTTGCTTACTACGCCTTCTCCCTCGCCAACGCGTGCGCGGTGGCTCGCAGCACGAGGAGAAACTTTTGCTTACAAGCGGTGGACATGCAACAGTTCATCTGGTGTCAGATTGCTAGAAGTAGTACCATCATTATTGTTCGACTTCCAGAAGAGGAGAAGAGCCAAGCACAAGGTCACCTACTAACCTATAGTACTACTATAGCCAAAGATTGTCCACCTTTTTAGAGCATGGCTAATTAATATAGGCGGCTCTTGCAGCGGCACATCATTTAGAGCAAGTACTCTCTTCGTAGGATCAAAGGAAGTGAAACAAAAGTTGGAGTGGATTCTAGATTGCCAATTAAAACATGATTACATAGGAAAAAAATCCTATAGTATTCTATCCTATGAATCAAAAGACCAATGTAGGAAAATTATGAGGGGGGTCTCTCTAACAGTGTTCCTCGGCTCGCACCTAGCATCATGGCGGTCGAACTTGGAGTCATTCATCTGATACACGAGACCAGATGTCAACGAAAGATGGTGTGTAATTTCTCGTGCAAAATGCGATCTGGCCACGTTGGCCCGAGGTGACGCATTAGTTATCGACCTTTATTTTTTTTAATGGCGTGCCGTTCAGTTTTGAAGCACGACTAACTGGTACTGTTTGTAGAGAAAGTATAAACTACCGTACCACTACTCCACCTCTAGTACTAGTAGTATAAAAAGATATATATGCTGCCCACTTGCTTCTCACACTATCACCCTCTCTCCAGATCTAAAAAAGGCGGCCTCTCTCTTCATCCTCACCGGTGGTCATAGATCCGCCGGGGAAGAAAAGGACGTGCAACGTTGACGCACTCGTCGTCGGCGAGCGAGGTCACGCACTGACGACAAGGCTGTTAGTATAACGCCAGCAATAAAGTCAACCAATGCTACTACCAAAGTGATGCCACATTTAACTAATGTCGCTCTCAGTCTAATACCACCGATAAATTTAAGCAATGCCAATTAATGTCACTCGATTATTTCAGGGTTAGCTGTTGATTGTGGATGTATTAAAGATTTTTCAGCTAAGGCATTCTAATGTTGTTGCATAGCCAGTATACCAACGATGAAACTTGTTACTACCTTCAGATTTTTGCACTGTTAATTCCTATAGGTTACATACCTCACTTTCATGAGATAAGTCAATTTTTCTGTACAGTGTCACCAAAATGCCAAGGCGCTGATGTCATTTTATTTTGGTTAAATTGCACAAAAAATTATGATGACAAGAGGAAAGGTCAAGAGTAGGCACCTCCTTATCCGACTGTTTTCTTTGATTCAGTTGGTCAAGTTTTATGTTTAATCGACTATCAAGATTGGGATAGCAATTTTCAGGTCCTCTCGAGTTCGAAAAGATATATACCTTCAAGGTACATGGTTTGCAAAAAAAGTATAGTATCATTACTTCATAATGCTAGTTACCTTTAGACTTTTGTATTTCGTTTAATGTTGTTGCCAGCTAGTATAGCAATGCTGAAACTTGTTACATTTACATTTTGTATTGTTAATTCTTATAGAAATCTTCAAGTGCTAGCTTATGGAGATTAGTTCAGTAAAACCATTAAACTCTACCCCGTAATAAAAAAATTACTCCCTGTTCCACAAGCCAGTGGATTAGTGTATATTTGTACTATTTGAATGGTGTTGCATTAGCATATCAACATATATAAGGTGTGGCAAGCTTTCCCAGAGCAACAAGTTTAAGCATTGGTATGCTAGCTGTGCAACAAGTTTCAGCATTGGTACAGAGGGTGTAGAGTTCACTCAAATACAGCCAGTAAAGCTAGCCACACCTTTGTTAAGATTGGGATAGCAATTTTTCATGTTCACCCGAGTTCGAAATGATATTTACCTTGAAGGTACATGGTTTGCAATTTTTTAATACTGTCATTAGTTAATAATGCTAGTTACCTTCAGACTTTTGTATTTGGTTTAATGCTCTTGCACAGCTAGTATACCAATGCCGAAACTTGTTACCTTTACATTTTGTATTGTTAATTCTTATAGAAACCTTTCAGTGCTAGAGCTTATGGAAATTTACCAGTGCTAGAGCTTATAGAAACCTTTTCCCATTAAGAAATTGGAATGCTTATATTTGCGAGTCTATGCTTCAACTATTGCCACTTTTATAGTAATCACACTTTCAATATCTATGCAAACAGGGATGCTCGATTTTAGTGGAACTGCACAAAAATTCCAACTGGTTCAACATTAGGAGCATGTTTTCTTCCAAACCTTTATATCCAATTGGTGGCTATGAGTTGTTCATTAAGAAGGTACATGGTTTGCTACTATCTTGATATTCTTTTTGTACTGTCATTGGATAGTAATACTAGTGGTTTGCATGTGAATTTATTGGCAGGGTGGACCTACATTGGAGGTGCAGGACAGGATTCAATGATTGGATGCTCAATTTCGGTTGTATCGATTTCACCTCTTCCATCACTACGAACATGGATATCCTTGGTCTAATGAAGAGTAGGCGCTATATTTCTGCTCCAAACAAGCAAATCAATTCACTATGAAATTGTTCAGGGCAAAACATGACTGTATCAAATTGTTCAGTGCAAAACTTGACAGATGCTAAGCGGAAGAGACATGTTTAAACCGAAAATACAAGGTGGGGTATATGTTTACTAGCTGCTTGATATTTGTGCAGACATAGATGTCTGCCCATTGCTATTTGGCAAACACACAATGTGACCGCAATTTTGGTTGAACTTCACAAGAGAATAGTATAGTCACTGCATGCAGTGCCATTTGAAAATAGACATAAAAAGATTGGATAGTCACTTCATGGACTGCAGAAAAGTAGTACTGTACTATTTATTGGCCAACATTAGGTGCTTCATTGCTTTGGTCTGATTATACAATGGGCATCATTTTGCCTAAGTTAAAGTTTGTATTCTAAAAATAGTCTCGTCGTGTGATCGAGAGAAGACCAAATCATATTGCAGTTGATGTTCCTCCATCATGTGTGGTTCATTATGATGGTTCCAGCTGTTGGTGAAACCACTTATGTTTGCAAGAGGAATTGTAGACTTCACAAACAAATTTGTCTTTCAGTCTATACTGAATGTTGGCCATGAGAAGCATTCATGTTAGTAGGAAGAACATATGTTTTTTCTAGATCTTTGCTTTTGGAGCTACATATTTGTATATGATCTATGAATCATTGAGATGCATTAACATGTTGATCTTATGTATTGGAATCGTACTAATTGGTTTTAGTTGTGGTTGATCTTTGCTTTTGGAGCTTCATATTTGTATATGATCTGTGAATCATTGAGATGCATTAAAAGTTCCTTATATCTGTTCGCTCAGTGTTTACAAGTTACTGATCTATCACTAGCTAACCTACTAATGTGCTCCTGGCAGTTTTAGTTGCGACGCAAGATCCGAAGTGTCAGTTTTTTGAATAAAAATGCCTACCTCTGAAGAAACTGATGAGTTGATCTTCCAGTGCAAGAGCTTATGGAAACCTTATCTCCCAGTGAATGTTCATCAGTTAATGCGATCGTACACGTACACCATCCGACCTACTTGATCCTACACGGATAAATAGCGGATCATGCATGTACTACCTCCTTTCTGGTTTGCAGGGCTCAAATCAAAAACCGACATACTCGATCCTACACAAATAAATAGCGGATCACGCATGTACTACCTCCTTTTCGGTTTGCATGGCTTAATTCAAAAATCTCACCAAACAAGGTAGATGATGAGTGGTGGAATGATTTTTGACTAGGAGGGAGTACCTCATCTGGATGATTCGAGTTCACAAATGCCTTATCTCCCAGCTAAATGACTTATCTCCTAGCTAAAGTTCATCAACTAATGCCCTTGGGTGCGACTCGTTGCATGCTGCTCCGCATACTGGCTACGAGCGATTTTTAGTGCCTTCATGCAGCCGGCCGTAATTAAGGCAGCTAACTGATGCGAAAAAGATGCGCTTTAATTGTTGTGGGCCTTTTAAATCAGTGGAATCATTATTGAAAAGGAGGGAGATTATTCGAGTGCACTCGTTTGACCGTCATGCCGGCGTGCGACCCAGCACCATAGGGACGGAACAGCACAGTTAGAATTTCAGTTTCTCTAGTTTTCCATGGCAAGCTGGCATGCTAAGCCATGCTTGCTTAATTATGCATTGAATTCCGATGACCGTCGCGCTAACTTCCGCCTATAAGTATTGTTTCCCGGCCTTCTATGGTGGCACCGTGACCCAACTCGCCCTATCTATACCTATACTAATTTGTGACTCCCAAGAAATTTCCACGTTAATCAGTAATTAGGAGCCGTTAATCTTGTGGGGCCAAGTTATTACGATTGAGATCAACCAATATATCCAGTGCACACATCTTATTTTTTCTAACAAAAAAAGACTGAGATGACTCCTTGCACCATGATCTTCCCAAGATTTCGTTGTACACATCATATTTTTTTCTAACAAAAACGACAAAACTGAGATGACTCCTTGCATCGTGTTCTTCCCTAGAGTTCGTTCAAAGCGTTATCAAATTATCAATCTCTTTGCACCCCTAAAAAAACTGTGATCTTCCATAGAGTTCGTTCAAAGCGTTATCAAATTATCAATCTCTTTGCACCCCTAAAAAACCAATCTCTCTTTCGCTAAAAAAGGAAAATCAATCTCTCCACGACCCCTCTCCTCTTTCTCTACGCCCTGTCCATAAAATCAATCTCTCCACGACCTCTCTCTTATTTCTCTCTCCATGTCACCTGACTGCTGTCCACTCTATTTCTATCGGTTCCAGCCACTTCAAGAAGTGCATCCTCCAGCTTCAAAGATCAGGCGCACATGTTCCATCAGGGAGAATACACGTGAGTGTTCGGATCAACTAAGCCAGGCTTCTACTGTTTTACGTCGCAGATTATAGCTTCGAGCCATGCATCCTCGAGCTGCAACGATCAGGCCCACATGTTCCATCAGGGAGACTACACGTGAGTGTTCAGAACTTTAGATCAACTAAACCAGGCTTATACTGCTGTACGTCACAGATTATAGGGTGAACTACATGCTAGCTTCGTGCAGGATTGTATTGGGAAGGAATCTAGCCGGCTGAGGTCATCGTGGTGGAGCAGCCGCCGATCTACGACCGGTACACTGTCCTTTGCGACTCAGCGTGCAAGAGCATGTGGTACCTCTCCCAAAATCAACCAGGCTGCAATAGCCTTCTCGAGGAAGGAAACATGAGCTGCCGCACGTATTGCTGTGAGCAATGATGTGGCACTGCATGTGACTAAGGGTTTCCCGGTGGACTTGGATCTTCCCACCTTTATCTTAATTAGAAAGTACACATCCTACAGGAGCTATGTCCAATCAATTAAGATGTACAAGGGTGCTAAGGTTCTCAGATTGACTTATATGACGTCCAATTTACTCTGGTTTGGGGTAACAACTACAAGAATTGGTGCCCTCCTGTAGGAGAAACGACCCTGTTTTGTCAAGCAATTTATTCTCTTTTTTTGCGGGTACAAGCAATTTATTCTGTCATGGATTGGTGCCCTCCTATGTATATATCATATATCCAGTTACAGTTTTTATATCGTTGCGCAGAAGAATAAATTGGTTCTATTATTTATTAACTAGGGAACACTTGATGCAAAGCAGCGTCTCATCTATTAGTTTTACGCCAACCGGACTACCACTGTGTAGGTCATTATGTTCACATAATGACGATTTACAGCGTTGAATGGCAGAATAAATTGGTTACGTTAGTACTTAACTGGGGAACACTACATGCAAAACAGCCTCTCATCTATTAGTTTTACACCAATCGTACTAGCACTATGTAGGTCATTACGTTCACATAACCAAGGAATTGGAAGTTGAGTATGCTCTCCTTGCTTGCGCTCTTTAACGACTGAGCATAAGGAGGGACGTGGAGATGATCATTAACCCAGAAGATTAAGATGCAATGGTTTATATGATCCAACAGCAGTCAAAAGATGATGTCTCAATATTTCATACTGAAACAAGGCAATAGCCCATAAGTGATACTAGGTATCTTATATATAGAACTTGCATATTAACTGATCCACTGAATTCAAGTAGTATATATAATCTTACTTTTGCATGACGTGCTATTGCTTCTAGATAAATATGTTCAATTGTCACAGTTATTCCACAATAGTATCTATTATGTACAGTTCCATCATTTAGATTTCCTATACTTTTCACCAGTTATACATACTGCAGGGAGCACCAGATAATGCTACACTGGAGAGAGCTATTAAATAGCTCGAAGTTACACAACCAAGGAACTATCTAAGGTATTTTTTTGAGCTTATAATCCGATCTAGAGATTTGAATGTAGTGATCAGTTAGAACTGTTTTACCATAATATACAATTCGAGTGCATTTTCATTTGGTGAATCAATTTGAAGAGTTGAATTAGCTACTCAACCTTCAATTTCTTGGTTATGTTAAAGTAGGTACTTATTTTATCAAAATACAGAACATATATATAGGTTTTGTTTCTCCACGTCAATCCTAAAAGGGAAGAGGCCGGGGTGATTTTTTTATTATCAGATCTAACAATGATGAACATTCAGGAAGGCCACACCTCCGATTGATTACGACAGTTGAAGGCTGGCCAGTCGTATCTCCCTATTGTATAGGTCAGCGGACATCAAGTTCGTGCACCCACCTGCATCAACTTTTGTCAGGTGTGCTTTACTGGGATCCAATACAAATCTCTCCAGCATCAGGTAAGCTATTCACACGGCTATTCATGTAAGATCAATAAGTATTTAGTTTAGCAGTCGGCGCATGTGTTACTTTGATCTGATAAGGTTGATTTACTATGAAGCTCATGGCGACCAAGTGTGGATTTCGGACATAACAGTTTCAGTAATCATAGTAACGAAATGAAACATGTATTGCTACATGATTAAGAATTAATGTACACTATTTTGTAAACGAGGTATGACTAGGATGGACAATATAAGTTATATTATCTTTGCATATATTCAGTTATTACCGGTCCATTCCATTTGCACAAAAACATATGTATGTTGCCCTGAATTTTCAATGTAGGACTGGCATGCGAAAGGACTAATCCAATAACCAATTACAAACTGACGCTATCATTGTGTACTATCTTTCATAATTTCTGTTCCTTCTGTTGATAAAAATTTGACGCTCAGCCAGATGTATCTGGCACTAAAATATGTCTATATACATCTATTTGATTGTCAACTAATTTTGAACGGAGGAAGTACTAGATAATACATAATGATACATATCAAGAAACCACGTGTTAGTAAACACACAAACATGGATGCAATTGATAGCTCATGTTTGTTGAGTTGTTTGGTTGTAGCGTGTGACAAGGTTCATATACATATTATACTTAGTTCATCACCCATTAATAATAATATATTAAAGAAAACTACCCTGTTATGTTGTTCTACGTTGGCATAACATTTTATACTATTTCTGACCCACAGTTATAGTTATTTTCATATACATTAATCAGTGTGTTTTCTATTTTATGCAGAATTTTGACTTATTAGGAAAGTGAACAAATGCAAGAACTGTCCTTTCGTATGTAAAATGACCTGGCAGTTTTCTTTAAAAGGTTATTATCCTGTTATGTGGTAGGATAATTGGTGTTTTTAATTATTAATTAATGATTAAATAAAGTCAATTCTGATGGATATCAAATTGCATCTTAGATTGTCTATGTATAATATTAAATCACTACATGAACTACTCAGTTACTAACTTGAATCACTTTCGAGTTGCATCTTTAGTGAGAGGAATAAGAAATAAATATTTTCATAGATTTTTTGTAAGAGAAGGAAAATTTGGTAGATCATGTGGTACTGTTTCAATCGTATGATGAATGGATGCAGGATCATACATACCAAAACGGTATATCATAGACATTGGGTAAGGTACATACCACTATTAGCCATTAAACTTTTCAAATTTGTGTTGTGTACGATCATTCTATTATTTTCTTTTGGTTTCCCTACACACGTGTGTTTGTGTGACAAAGTCTTCCATACAAATTATGAAGCTCATAGATGTTTTGATATCCTTACTTTATACAATTATTAACATAAGCTTTATAAAATATATATGCTTAATTATAACGCCATGAAAAGAAACAATAGAAGAACTATTAACTAAGTACATGAAACTATCATTTCTAATATCTATCTTTTGGGCTATATCAGTTGTAGAAATATTGCTTCTTCCTGAGGATGCCTAAGCAATTTTAAGATTTTGCTTATTGCATCTATTGTAGAATAAATTATAACTAGGAAATTTCTGACGATGCATGTGTTAGGAAACAAAATATAGCATTAACTATTTAATCATTCAAGAGCATATCACCATGTCTCTATATTCATCATAATCTTCTTCTAAAGGGTTTAGCTAATGTATTGTTATAAACTAGCCCGTGCAGGTGCACCTGTTGACGACTAGTCCTCATAAGCCCCCACCGGCCCGACGTCGGTCGCCACTTATCCTCGCTCTTGGCACGTCCGCCATGCCCCCGCCCGTCCGCGATAGCAAGGCCGGAGGCGGTCACCGCCGGAACTAGTGTTCATTTTTTCACCGGATGGCAGACGGAGGGAGGAGGCATTCTATCGATCTTTAGATGGCAATGCGGAGATCAAGGACTTGTTGGAGCGTGACCGCCTGGCGGAGGAGCAGGAGTGGTTGGAGCGCGACCGCTTGGCGGAGGAGCAGCGTATCGTCGATTTGCGCCGCCAGCGGGACATGGAGCAGCAGCGCACCGACGCTCTGAGTCGCGAGCAGAGCGCTCACAACTAGGCCGACTACGTGGAGGCCGGCGCCCGGGAAATAACCCTGGAGGCTGCTGGGCACGCACGCGTTCGCGACGCCAATTTTTACTACCAGCTCGTCAAGTGGTTTCCCGTTTAGAAGCCGAATCTTCAGTGGACCACGATGGCATGGAAAGGGCCAACACGAGCGAGCAACGCGCCCCATCGTACCTCTGGCAAGTCCGAGGTGGGTCGGAGGACGCCGGTGCCGGCATTTAGAGTGTACCGCAGATGGCGTCCGGCATCGTCTAGTTAGCTAGGAGTAAGTTAGTACTTGTACGCTACTAGAGTTTTAGTGGGAGTAGATAGTTAACTTGGCTATGATGGTTGTCAATGTGGAAGTTCAGTACTCTATATGTGGATCAGACATGTTACTTTGCTCTGAGTGTTGAACTTTCCGTTTAAACGTATGGAATGGGATGTTATTTTTTAAATGGGTTATATTTGTCCTCCACGGGTTTAGAGGCTGCCTTGTGGGCCTACCAAGTTCACGCGTACACAATCAGGAGATGATTGTATGTGGAGAGGATGATAGCAGGGACCCGCCAAGGTCATGGCAGTACGCAAACAAGTGCCTCCTTATTTCAAGCCAATAAAAAAATGCCTCCACCTAATGGATTTCTGACATTTGGGTCCCATGCCATTGTCAACGTAGTCAATAAACAAGAGAATTGCACAACGACCGGCTGATGCCAGGGACCCAGCAGCTCGCCCAGTTATTTTTGTTTTGGGTTAATTTGATAAATGCCACTCCAAATCTGGTGTTTCTAAGAAATGCCATTGCAATTTCCAAACTTTGAAAAATGCCATTTCATGCCATTTCCAGTGGCATTTTTCGAAGTCTGGAGTGGCGTTTTTCAAAGTTTGCAAATTGCAGTGGCATTTTCCAAAGTTTGCAAAAATTACAGTGTAATTTTCTAAAGGTTGGAAATTGTAGTGGCATTTTTATGAATCGCCATAATTGGTGTGGAATTTATCTAATTTGTTTTTGAGACGGAAGCAGGATGTCAACTGGGTTGTGCGGGGCACTCTGGCTTGCCTAGACAACCTTCTCTTTTATGTTTACCACATACCTGCCCAGTAGTTTTTCTTTTTCTTTCTGAAAATGGCTAGCCCAATTTTTTTTGTGATTTGCCAAGTAAGTCACTTTGTCAGGCCTATTGGGCTGCAAATCTTTCAAGACGAGGAGAGCTTCATTCGGCTGAACGAGAAAATGGCCTATTAGTAATGAGAAATGGGATGTACATTTTTAAAACACGTCAAACCGGCAATTAGATTCAAATTTATTTATTTTCATTTCGAGATTTTAAATTGCATTAATTTTTACGCGTGGACAATTTGTTGGATTTTATATAGATATACATTTATTTTTAAAATCAGTTTGAATGTGACTCGAAATTTCGGGATTAAAAACAGCTCGGACCTCACCGAAATATGCAAAATTTCGTATAATTTTTTAACCGTGGCCACAATATGGGCTGTAATGCTAACAAAAAGAATATGGGCTCCATAAAAATCTTAAGAATTAGCAAATGGGCTGTAAATTATTAGAAATAATGGCAGATGGGTTGTATGATATTTTCCATAGATTTGAGGCTTTCCTAAAAAAAGGTTGACGCACAAGCAGTGACTGTTCGATGTCCATCCAACGGCCGTCGTGCTTCTTCAATCTCTGCTCTTCCTGCTCTAGCCGCTCAAACAAGCGCCGGCGGTACTGCCTGCTCTCTCCTCCCCGCGGCCGGTTGTGTTGCCATGCAGACCTCACCGCCCCACCCTACTCCCATCGCTGGCTAGCCATCCCTCAACTCACCCACACCTGATGTTTTCTCCGGGGACGGCAGACGAACCAGTAAACCCCCGTACTCCTCCGCGTGGGAAACAACTACCAAGTCTTCCCTGGCTCCATGTTGTTCCCTTCCTAGGCCTCGCCGTCGTCCACCGCCCTGGTGCTCTCGGCGCGGCCTGGTCAACGTGGTCAATGAACGACATCCATCGGAAGTGGACTGTACGTGGAGAGGATGACATCTGGTTCCACGACCGCACGCAAGGAAATGCCTCCTTATTATGCGCAAAATAATGATTCCTCCACCTGACAACTAGGACCCATGGGAAGGGCTTCTGTATTTCGCGAGAAAAACGTCC
>LR738713.1:83052759-83065842 GCA_902687465.1 Secale cereale
CCATGTTACTTGTGTGAATGCTATGCTTTCTTTCCTCAATTATTCCAACTGGTGAATTCTCGTCTAGTTGTCATTCTTCATCTCGTCTCCTTTTCCGGTGGTTCCAATTCAATTTGTTTCCGGTGTTGATCATCTTCCCAAAGTATGCAACATGAACAATGATTTTAGGGACTTAGAAAAATAACAACCTTTCGGGGAAGGAACTTGGACGTACATGTCCGAGCTCCTGTAGACGTGTCCGGCGGCGGGGCCCACGCGGCAGTGGCTCGTGGGGGGTCAACGCGACTACTGGCGACGTGATCCCGATCGGATCTGGATCGAGGCTGCAGAGGGCAGCTCCGGCGGGTGCCAGCCTCGAGGAGACATCGGCTGTTGGCGGCGAAGGTGCGGAGGCGAGCGGGCGGCGGGGTCACACAAGGCGACCGGAGGAGGCCAGCCGAGCAACAGAGGTCGGGAGGAGCTTGGGCTCCCAAGGCGAGGCCGAGCGAGGCGAACGCCAGGATGGCGAGCTCCGGCGCCGAGTCGGCTGGGTCTGGCGAGGATGCGGATATCCAGGCGGCGGGGTATTGCTCGCGGCGGCGGCGCATGGCGAACGGAAGAGGCGCGGGGCGCGGGACTCAGGCGGCGGCGGCGGCTCGGGAGTCTGCAGGGGCGTGACCGGGCCCGGGCGGTGCTGGATCGGCCCGGTGCGATGGATCTGGGCCCTAACGGGCCGCTCGGGGTGGGAGGCGCCGGCGGGGACGCGAGAGGACGTGGGGGAGGCCACGTGTCGAGCAGGGAGTGGCTGTGAGGCGGTGCCAAGCGAGGTGGCGGCGTGGGAGAGGCCGGAGGTGGCTGTTTCGACGACGGTGGCCATTGGGAAGACGCCAAGTGGCGGCGGCAGGGTGGCTTTGCGCTGATTTTGAGGGCGATGCGGGAGGAGGCGGCGGCTGGTGAGTGGAGGGGTGCGGAAAACAAGGATGGAGGTTGAAGGAGGCCAAAATTGGCAAGGGTAGGTGTATATATAAGGCAGGGGGCTAGGACTAGGGTTTAGAGGCCGTTTCGAGCTGTTCGATCTCGATCGGACGGCTCCGGTGAGAGGGGGTGGCATAGGTTGGCTAGTGGGCTGGTTAGGTGGGGTCGGACTGAGAGGAGAGGAGAGAAGTGCAGCCCGGAAGGTTCTTGGACACCAAAAACATCCGACTTCAGTACCAACAATGGCACTGCTCTATGTTTAACGGTCGGGCTATCAAACGAACTCCGAATGCGACAAAATTAGGCAGGCGGTCTGTCTACACTATAATAAGACCACACGCCAAGTTTCAACCCATTCCGAGAGTGTTTATGGGCCACTTACAAAAGGAGGTTCTCGAGGTGCCGCGGGCGCGTGTGAGTGTGTGTGGGCTCGGAGCGAACAACAGAGAGGACGAGGGAACTCTAACGGATGCAAGTTTTGAAAACATGATGATGACATGCTTATGATGACATGGCAAAATACAACACATAATAAAATGACATGGCAACGACAGCGAATAGCTAGATGACATCTGGCGCATCAGTCTTGGGGCATCACATGTCTGCATGGTTTCCGAACCTGTAAGGTCTAGACACTTAAGGTTCGGTGACGTTAAAGTTGTTATGGGAAATTTTATGTTGTTACCGAAGATTGCTCGGAGTCCGGGGGTTATCGGTATTGTACCGGAACCACCGAAATGTGTCCGGGGTCCATCGGGTGGGGCCACCTGCTCCGGTGGGCCAAGTGGGCTGAACAAGGGTAGGAACCAGCCCCTTAGTGGGCTTGTGTGCCCCCCTCGAGGGCCCAAGGCGCCTAGGGTTAGAAACCCTAGGGGTGGGGGCGCCTCCAACCAAACTTGGAGGGAAAGTCCCCCCCTTGGCCGTCGCCCCCTTGTAGATGGGATCTAGGGGGCCGGCCCCCTTGATAACCCTCAAGTACAAGGGATCGCAACAGTTTTTGAGGGTAGAGTATTCAACCCAAATTTATTGATTCGACACAAGGGGAGCCAAAGAATATTCTCAAGTATTAGAAGTTGAGTTGTCAATTCAACCACGCCTGAAAGACTTAATATCTGTAGTAAAGTATTTAGTAGCAAAGTAGTATGGAAGTAACGGTAACGGTGGCAAAAGTAACAGTAGCAGTTTCGTAGTGATTATAACAGTAGCAGCGGAAAAGTAACTAAGCAAAGAACGATATGTGAAAAGCTCGTAGGCATTGGATCAGTGATGGATAATTATGTCAGATGCGATTCCTCATGTAATGGTTATAACATACGGTGACATAGAACTAGCTCCAGTTCATCAATGTAATGTAGGCATGTATTCCGAATATAGTCGTACGTGCTTATGGGAGAGAACTTATATGACATCTTTTGTCCTACCCTCCCGTGGCAGCGGGGTCCTATTGGAAACTAAGGGATATTAAGGCCTCCTTTTAATAGAGTACCGGACCAAAGCATTAAGACTTAGTGAATACATGAACTCCTCAAACTATGGTCATCACCGAGAGTGGTCCCGATTATTATCACTTCGGGGTTGCCGGATCAGTACACATAGTAGGTGACTATTGACTTGCAATATAGGATCAAGAACTCACATATATTCAGGAAAACATAATAGGTCCAGATCTGAAATCATGGCACTCTGGCCCTAGTGACAAGCATTAAGCATGGCAAAGTCATAGCAACATAAATCTTAGAACATAATGGATACTAGGGATCAAACCCTAACAAAACTAACTCGATTACATGGTAAATCTAATCCAACCCATCACCTTCCAGCAAGCCTATGATGGACTTACTCATGCACGGTGGTGAGCATCATGGAATTGGTGATGGAGGAAGGTTGATGCTGACAACGGCGACGATCTCCACTCTACGGAGCCCCGAACGGACTTTAGATCAGCCCTCCCGAGAGAGATTAGGGCTTGGCGGCGGCTCCGTATCGTAAAACGTGATGAATCCTTCTCTCTGATTTTTTTCTCCCCGAACATGAATATACGGAGTTGGAGTCCAGGTCGGTGGAGCCTTAGGGGGCCCACGAGACAGGGTGGCGCGCCCAGGTGGGGGGGTGGGCGCGCCCCCACCCTCGTGGACAAGGTGTGGGCCCCCTGGTCTTGATTCTTTCACCAGTATTTATTATATATTCCAAAAATATTCTCCGTAGATTTTCAGGTCATTCCGAGAACTTTTATTTCTGCACAAAAATAACACCATGGCAATTCTGCTGAAAACAGCGTCAGTACCGGGTTATTTCCATTCAAATCATGCAATTTAGAGTCCAAAACAAGGGCAAAAGTGTTTTGAAAAGTAGATACGTTGAAGACGTATCAACTCTCCCAAGGTTAAACATTTGCTTGTCCTCAAGCAATTCAGTTGACAAACTGAAAGTGATAAAGAAAAACTTTTACAAACTCTCTTTGCTCTTGTTGTTGCAAATAGGTAAGGCCAACATTCAAGTTTTCAGCAAAGACCATGAACTAACCACATTCACAATAACTTTTAGGTCTCATGTTTACTCATATCAATGGCATAATCAACTAGCGAGCAATAATAATAAACCTCGGATGACAACACTTTCTGAGACCGAAAAACATAAATGCAGAGCATCCCTGAAGATCAAGGACTGACTAGACATTGTAACTCATGGTAAAAGAGATCCAGTCACAGTCATACTCAATGTAAATTAATAGAAATGCATGCAAATGACAGCGGAGCTCTCCAACTGGTGCTTTTTAATAAGAGGATGATGACTCAACATAAAAGTAAATAGATAGACTCTTCATAGAGGGAAGCACTACAAAAAAATACACTTCCGTGATAATACGTGTTTGTCACAGTAGGTCACGTTTTCTGTCATGCATGTACATCCATGATGATTTTATGACAGAAACAAGATAGTCATACCTGTGTTGTCATAGAAGTGTTCCATGACATTACCAAAATTATCATCACGGAAGTGTCCACTTCCATGACGATAAATCGCACGTCACACAAATGCTCTCGTCAAGGGTGACCGACATGTGGCATCCACCGTAACGGAACGCTGTTAAGCTATCGGGTCCAGTTTTGGATCCGGTAACCCGTTAATAGCCCGGACCAATGGGGTTTTTCCACATGTAAAATTCTGATTGGCTGACGGAAACACGTGTCAGCTTCGCGTTGGCACATGTGTCACTCATCCAATGGGCGAGATGCGCCTATGTTATGTTGACACGTGAACCGGCCCAAAAGTGGCCCATAAAGTTTAAATGGGCCGGCCCAACTAAAGGCCCGTAAGATTTTGCGGGACATAATGGGCTAGCCCAACTAAAGGCCCACAAGATTTTGCGAACCATAATGGGCCGGCCCAGCTAAAGGCCCACAAGATTTTATGGGTCATAATGGGCCGGCCCAGGTAAAGGCCCACAAGATTTTTGCGGGCCACAATGGGTCGGCCCAGGTGAAGGCCCACAAAATATCCGTGGACCATAATGGGCCGGCCCAGCTAAAGGCCCACGAGATTTCACCGATATTAATGGGCCGGCCCAGCTGTAGGCCCACAAGATTTTGAGGACCCTAGTTGGCCGGCCCGTTAACTGGCTACCATATTTTGGGCCAAATGCCGGCCCATATTGATCCGGTCCATTAATGGCCTACCACGTTTCGGGCCTAATAATGGCCCATATGAGATGAGGCCCGTTAAAAGCCTACCATGTTCTGGGCCAAATTACGGCCCAGATCAGGTCCGGCCCTTTGAGAGGCTTTGGGCTAAATTATGGCCCATATCAGATTCGGCCCGTCAACTGGACGCTGTGCTTGTGGGCCCACTTGCTTAAGGCCCATTTAGTAATTCGGCCTGATATTAGTTTTGGCCTGTTAAGGACCCATTTAACATTTCAGCCCTATATTAATATCGGCCTGTTAAAAGCCCGTCATATAGTTGGGCCTAACTACGGCCCGGTTTGCATCCGGCCTGCTCGCAGCCGATAATCTGATTGGGCCAAACAAGGACCGAGACAATTTTGGCCTGTTATAAGCCCATGATTTGATTGGCACATTCATGGGCCGGGGTCTATTTCGGCATGCTGCCGGCCCGTGAGCTGTTCGGTAGGTTTCAGGGCCAACCTACTTTTCAACCTCCTAAAGGCACATTGAGTTTTCATGGGAAAATAGGGCCGGTGGTTTACTCGGCCTATTAAAGGCCAGAATCTACTAGTGGGCCAGTTTACATTTAGGCATGTTAGCGGACCAAGATGACGGGGCCCATGATGCGGATCATACATGGTGATTTGCATGACGGCCCGATTATGTACCGTAATTTTACGGTTTGGCCGGTTTACTGCGAAGACAGGATATATATATATATATACAGTAAAATAACTACAGCATCGTGAATAAGAAAAAAAATCTATACTATACAATAAAGAAATTACGACATATTACATCCACTGGGCCTCAAAGTTCGCAAGTATGATAACAAAGCACAAGCACACAGCAGATTACATACACTGGGCATCAAAGATCGCCACCAGTGCAACTAAACACACCGATAAAATAATATACAAAATCGACAGGACTTCAATAGAGTTCAAGAAAGGTTAGCCCTGCTCGGGAACTGCAGCGCAAGCAGCTGAGCAAGCTGGTGAGACAGCACTTGTTTGACACTTATATCATCCTCATTCCGAAAGATAAACAAGCAGACAGATGATAGGTTTTGCACATATAAGTATCAGTGCTGAAAATTCATCACATTTCTTACTGACGAATAAAGTGACACAGTTTAAAATAGTATTAACAGAATATGGTATTGTTCTGGTCAAGACATGGCAGGAAATGACATTGTGAAGAAGTTGGCAGCTTCACGACACCACTGGATTACAAATCAAGAACTCATAAGTATCAATGGTTAGTGTGCTGTCAATTTATCCCATTTCGGATTGGCAAAATAAGATCACTTGCTCTATATAGTTTAATTTACATGGTATGAAGAAGGAACTTGGTTGTACAACTGAAAACTTAAATTCAGAAGGACAAACTTTTGTTTATGAACTGGAGTACATAATTAACTTTAAAATGCAATTTGATGCAAACACCAAAAATAAACAGCTGTTGCAGTCATGCCGAACCAAATATACACAACAAAGTTTCAAGGCTTGAGAAGGACAAACTTACATTATTGGTGAAGGCAGGCTCTATAAAGCCCTTGTCCATTCTGATGGGGGGGGGCAATTCAAGAAGTTTACCACATAATATTCTTCATAAGCATTGCCTTTATTCTACATTTTGTTAAGAGTAAATATAGATGTGACAATATAAGAAAAAATGGAGAATATTTTAGATTAGATGAAGAGTGATGCTACATAACCAAGTCGCTATAAATGTAAGTACAGCGATACAGGCAGAAGGTACAGCCAAGAGCAATGCAGAGCTAAACTTCTTCAGTACCATTGGTGTTATCCAACCTTATGGTAAGAGTAAATATAGATCTTATGTTTAGAAAATGGAGGGCAAAGTAAAATAAGCCGCAGAGTGGTGGTACATGAACAACTACGTGTCAATATAAGTACACTGATAAAGGACAACGGGTACTTAGAAGAACAATACAGAGCTAAAAAAATTCATTGGCATTGGATATATTCTACACTAATGTAACCATTCATACAGATCAGATAATTTGGAGCGAACAATTGATAAGCAAGCTATCATGCATACTGCTATCACATAATGAACCAGGTATGTATGCAAGTACAGTGATACATGACAACAGGTACTAACAAGAGCAAAGCAGTGGGCAGCATATTTGCGATATCCAGTCATTCTTTTCAAACGGGAATTCTTTTTCGAGCAGATTTCCTGCAAAAAAGATCCGTAAGGCACATGCGGAAAAGTAGAAGTTCAAATTGTCATGTGATATCATAGACAGTACCTGATCGTCGGAACGAGACCAGTGCATAACAAGGTTTTTTCATTCAATGTCTTCTAAATTTAGCAGAGGAGACTTCACCAGAAATTCATTTATAGACTTGCCATCAAAGTGTGATTTCCTCAGTAACACCAATATTGCTGCAATGCTTCCATGAAAAGCGCAAGCAAGCTTTGCTCGTCATGACTATCCTGATTGACCCTCGCCTACTTACACCAATGTAATGTAAATCATTGATGTATTCAATCAGTTGAAAACAGGAAAATAATCACCATGAATAATAGCACTTACACGTAAGTGGGACAGGAAGATGTGAAAAATGGTGTTTGTCTTCACTATAATCTTCCAATGATGGGAATATATGCATGTAGTCCCTAACAACATTGAAAGCATTGTCTTTTAAACTGGGAATAACTAGAATGGGGTTCCAATCTGCAGGAATTGGCCGTCTCTGCAGTTGGGATAGGTCTTCGGTCGGTGGACTTGCTTTACTTTTTGCTGGAGTGGGATTTTTCTGTGGTACGGCTGGTGCTATGGCAACTGAAATCGGCATACCTTTTGCTGGAGTGCAGGTCCTGTGTGGTGGGGCTAGTGGTGTGGCCAGTGAAGTATGGGTACAGTCTTCTAGAGTCGGTCCTACATTTTGTCACTGGTTGTACAGCCAATATAAGTGGGGTGATGTGTGATTTCATCGGTAGAATCACGTTTTTCAAAGACTTTGCTGGTGCTCCTTCAGGTTCGGCAATCACCCTCTTCCTTTTTGATGTCTGATGCACAAGAAAAACATTTGAGTGCAAAAACATGGTATGATGACAGATGGAATATGTATTCAAAATGGATGGGCATGGCATCTCAACATATATGATGAGTAAACTAAGCAGATGGTGGTGTAACAAAGTAGAAGAAATGCAAGACAACATATGCAAGATACGCGCAATCAATAAAACCTTGCCAAATTAGAGCAGGCATCTTGATGGGTGAACATGACAGGCCATCTGCCTTTGACTCCTCGAGGTTAGAATAGTCATTAGGATCATATTCTGAACAAGAATCTATAGGTGGGGAGTGTATGAGTTTCATTGGATCGAGAATGGCACTCAATGCCTTGGTGCCAATTTTGTAAGTCACTGCAGTGTTCCACAATATTCTTCTGATGCGCGGATTCTGATATTCACTGTAATTATGTATAATATCCGAGAACCATGAAAACATATATAGTTGTGAGATTATCTTTGTAATGTAGAGGATATTCTAATATAGGGGCGCCCCCGTAAACACTTGTGTGCTATCACTGGATTCTGATGAGAGAGCTCATGTGTGCTGTAATATGGTGCGTGCATTTATATAATCTGGCAAAAGTACAAAAAAAGGCTCCAGAAGTAAGGATAGTTGGTAGATGATAGGTTCAAAATATACTGTATAGAGAGTTTATTGCCAAACCATGATAACAAGAGCGCACAACAACTAGGCAGATCATAGTGTACATAAAAGGGGTACACCATAACCACCATATATAAATTGGGAAAATGGAACAGGCTTGAAAATACGGTGTTGTATTGCCGCTAGTAATTGAAAACCTATCGATCAAGTACATGCCAGCTCTATCAGCTGTTGACTAGAGATGTCCATGCTCCCCTTCCTGACAAGGAACATACTGTACGTACTAAATACAAAATAACAAAAGAGGAACATGTTAAAGAGCAGAAGAGGCAGCATATTCTTGAGGTTCCACTTAATTGCATACAATGTTGGTTGCCCACTCATGATGAATCATAGTGCCCAAAGAAATGCAATTCCATGGTGTCTCTCTATATGTGGCAATTTTGAACAAGAGTCATTAGGATCACATTTTGAACAAGAGTCAATAGGTGGGGAGTGTATGAGTTTCATTGCATTCAGAATGGCGCTCAATGCCTTGGTGCCAATTTTGTAAGTCATTGCGGTGTTTCGCTTCAAAAGTGGACTGCTGCTAGTGCGACACAAAGCAGCTACACAGATCATAGTGTAGATATAACGGGAAATCCGTAAGCATCAGAGTAAAATCAGCAAAGTGGAACTTGCTGGAATATATGTGCTAGTTTTGACAGTACGGCTAGAAAGGCTTCGGATACCAGCTCTCTTCGAGTGAAAGGTGCGGTACTGTTAATATCAGTGTAACTCTCAAAGGCGACACAGCTCCCCCCATTTCCTTGCTATTCTTATAGGATTCAAGTGGGCAGGCCACTACAAATCCTATTCCCATGTTTACAAAATCCTACGAATCAAAGAGGCCCGAAGAGTTCAAAGTGTCCATACCAACCGACCGTATAGACCTCTACACTACAAATGTCGCTGCTCATCTTCACTACAAGGAACATACTGTACTACTATCATACTCCCTTCATTCCATAATATAAGTCTTGGTAGAGATTTCCATTATGGATCACATACAAATGTATCCAGATACATTTTAGAGTGTATATTCACTCATTTTGCTCCATATTTAGTCCATGGTGGAATCTATACAAAGACTTGTATTTAGGAACAGAGATAGTAATTATTAAAGAAGAACGGAAGAGGAACATGTTAAAGAAGAGCAAGCAGATTTTGGATAATAAAATGTTCATTGCGCAGTGCCCACACATGATGAACCAGAGCGCATTAAGAAAGCAACTCCCTGCTGTCTCTCTATATGTGGTGCATGTGTTTTTTCGAAAGTAAAGTAGGAACATTTGCTAACCAATTAAATGTTATCTGTTTTAGTAATATCAGAATCATATCAGATTCATACTTGAGCAACAAGTTTGGAATTATGAGTGGCACGTTGTTTAGCTTGATGGATTCAGGAGCAGTGCTAAGCAGGTACGATGATGGTACTGAATATAAAGGCATGTCTGCATGCAAGTCGCGTGACTTTTGTCATTTGGGTCAGCCGACCATTTCAGGTGGTTGGATGAAGATCCTACGTCTCCTAAACCTTCTTCTTCCTCGTCTCTGATTCTTCCCATACAGAACACCGCACGGGCCGTCGGCCGGACCACCGTCCCCCACCGACTGTGTTCCTCCGCCACCCCCGCCCTCACCCACGTTGAGTTTTCTTCATTCGGTGAGGCCCCACCACCGCCCCTCACAACCAAAGTCCCCACCAGAGCCCCTTCGTTCGCACCGGCAAACTCCGGGGAGCTCTGAAAAATTGACTGACCCAATTTTGAAACTTAGTCTACTGTGATTTAACTAGTGTGGAATATAAAAGGGGAAAACCATAAGCATTGGGAGTATAGTGTTGAGCGTGCCGTGGCGAATCTGAAGGTGCAAACAGGGAAAAGGAAACTTCCCAACCAATGTTTGCTCTCAACTAGCAAATAAGTGTTGGACAAGAAATCAGAGTAAAGTAGTGGCGATCTATTTCTTGCTGCGATAAATAAGTTGAGAAGATACGGAAGAGTACCGCCTCTGGTGCGACGCCGTGTATGCATCTTCTGAGAATTTGACGGTGCTGTGATAGTGATGGCTGTCGGTGGCGTGGAAGAAGATCTAGGAGGGTAGACGGTGGCGGCGGGCGCGGTGGACGAGACGGTCGTAGGAGCGGCGTCGGCAAGGTGGACGACGGTGTGGATGAAGCGAGAGGACGCAATGCAAGGATCCCGGCCCGGAGCCGTGGATGAGAGAGGTCGATCTCTTGTAATGGACGGCGGTGTCGGGGTATTAGCTCCGGCATGGTGGAGGAGGACGGCGGTGGATGGGGTGGCGGACGGAGGAGGCTGGGGTGGAGAGGGTGTTTTGGCGCCCACAGAGTATGAATGGGGAAATGGAGGTGGAGAGGAAGGGGTAACCATTTCTGCAGGGCGTGCTTGTCTGAAATGCGAGGAAATTTACATACTTAGCCCTTGTTTCAAATTTCCTACATCATAGCAATATTAGTCGGTTGGGGATAGGACGGTAATCTCGCATACACCGAATATTTGCCGACGAGAGTTTGTTTTTGGCGCCCACCGTGTATGAATCGGGGTGGGAGTTGATTTCAGCCGAGTACACACTGTGTTTTGGCACCCACCGTGTATGAATCCGGGTGATAGGCGGTTATGTCACGTTTGAGTGAAATTACAGACCTACCCCCGTCGAAACCTACAGAAATCGAGCAGATAGGCTTTGCGTGGCAGGGATAGGCACTAGTAATTTCCATCTCACAGATTTTGGTTTCGAGTGGTTACTGCGACTTTCCGCGCTTCTTACAAATTTTGCAGAGTGCACGTTTACCGTGCCAACTCAATTCGAATCCCATTTGTATTCTATTTTTTCGGGCGGGATCCATTTTCGATTGGAATAAAATTCTATATACATTATTATATATATATATATATATATACTTTCAAAAGCACAACACCCATTATACATAAATATGGTTTAAAAATGGCATGATCTCAGATTCATAAGGTTGTGTCCATCAATTTGGATTTTTAAATATTTGAAATCACTTTATGTTGAAATCCAATGTATGCATTCCTCGCTAACTGTCTCCAATTAACGTGTGTTTCATGCGGGTTTTTTTACTTATCTAACACGTATAATGTAGTTCACACACGCAACATATAGTGTAATCCCGTTTAGACATTAATTGCACATAAACCATGCATTGTTTCTAATTAAAGAATCAATGGATCACCAATATTGATAAACTATATAACATTACATGTGTCCCCAAATTCAAATGAATATGCATGTTTGACACACCAATTTGCATTATGATATTATAGATGTCGTGATCTCCAGTTTAAATATTTGAATCCCATTTAATCCAGATACTCGTCTCATATAACTATCACTAATGCTTATATAGGACTATCTCTCTAACCTATACGCGTTCATCGTCTCTCGGGTATCTCTCGTGCTACCTGTATGTCGACAATGATCTTTTATCGTTGTAACACACTGACGGTACTCTCTCCCTCAACCTTTATCACTCTATCTCTCTCTAAGTATATCTCGCTCCCTGCTATGTGTCTCCAACTATGATTCTCCATGTGGAATCTCTTTCTCTCACACAAACACAAAATTTTGTCCTCCGGGGTCTCATTTCTCTCTACAATTCCCCTGTGTGCCACTCGCACACCCCTCATACAGAAATGTCTTTCGCTCCTTAGGTATGAGAACCTACGACTCTTCCACTTAAATATCTCTTTCTCACACACAAACACAAACTCTGTCTCCCCGGGTCTCATATTTCTCAATTGTTCTCTTGCATGTCGCTCACACACACTCTCTCTCCCTAGAGATATCTTGCGTTCCCTCATATGTTTCTCTAGCTATCACTCTCGTTTTGAAATATATTTCTCTCTCGCAGACACAAAACTCCGTCTCTTGGGATCTCATTTCTCTCCGATATTTGTTTGTATGTGAGTCACATGCACCCTTTCTTCATCTCTCTCACACCCACACCCATAACTCAGCCTTCTGATCCACTCGACTCCTATCTCTAACACACACTAGCTAGCATATTTATCTTTCTATTTATCTGTTTCTCCATCAACCTTCTTTCATTTATAGGTTGATCTCTTTTTCACAATCGTTGTGCCTCACTCCTCTGCTCGCCATAGATGCATGCTCCAACCCACGCCACTATCTCTTAAAGAAAAAAACACATGCTCAATTGTCGGGCCTTCTTCCCTGCATTCTCACATGCATGCATATTGTCATAATGATCCGTCTCTCCCATGTCGTTGATCTTAGCTTATGACTTATGTCTTCTTTCTTTTATCTTGATCATGCGCGCGCGCACACACACACATCCCACGTATACATGTATACCTCTCACACTTGCACGTTGAAGGTGTCTGTGTCTCCATACTTAGTTAATTACCCTCAACCCTAATGCCACATCGAATCGTTCTCTTCTTGTGTGCACATAACTTCCGCCTGGATGGGTAAAACACACACTCACACTTAACAATCTCCTTGTACCTACCACCCCTCTCACTCTTCCCCTATATCCCCGAAACCAATAAGACCATCCCTTCGTTTAATTCCCGCCAACATGCACCATCGATATATATCAGTCTTCCTCGGTGTCTCTCGAACAAACACGTTCTCTCGATGTTGACTACTCTCACGCGCACACACCTTCTCTTCCCTCTCTACGGGCATTTTCTCTCTCGCACCCTATCGTTGGTGCTCTCTGCCATACACATCACCTCTCTATGATGAAGCCAT
>LR738713.1:83065852-83092372 GCA_902687465.1 Secale cereale
TGGTTCTAGGCCTAGCATTGCCACACTTGACCACACATTTTTGCCAAACTTGCCTAAGGTTAGTTCTTCAAAACGAGAGCCACAAGTTGGCAAGCCTAAGGGAATCTTGCCACACTTTTTGTGTGTATGCCATGTGGGGCCTAAGTGTGGCTTGCCTAAGGTGTGGCTTGAACCAAACACTCACCTAAGTTGGTCAAACTTTCCTAACCTTAGGTGTGGCAATCTTTGGCAAAGGTAGTCACAAACCAAACAGCCCCTCCATCTCACACACACATGCTCTAGGCGGAGCATTTGTTCCTACCACCCTTCATCCACCCTTACCCGTATGATAAACAATCACCTTAATTTACTTGTATAACATGGACAAATTCCACTTTACTTTAGTAGTTAGCAAACTTATCATCTGTACCCTTATAAAAAACCGAGTTGGTGATGATGGTGTGCCTGCCATCTTGTAATACAGACCGTCTGATCTATATCTGACGGATAGAAAGCAAACTATGATAATTTTACAAAAGATACCTGCACCTCTCTCTACATCCTTATCTCCCACACCTCATTTCTGAGCAATTAAAAAAGAAAGTCTCCAGAACAAGCTAGCATGGTGGCCGCTGCCGCCTGCCGGCGCCGTCCATCCCCATGCCTCCGCCCATTCCGACCACCGGTCACCACCACGCTCCACTCCTTCTCACCTTATCTCTCATCTTTCATTTTTTCCGATGAGATTCTCGAGATACCAGTTTTCCGATAAAATTCTCAAAATATCATTAGTTTTTACACATGGGATTACTCATGCATGGGTGTCGGTGTACTAGAATAGGGGTACCCTAGTATCCCAAACTTGTGCACGGGCAGTCGCAGCGCCCCGCGGAAAGGCTTGCCGGGTGACCGCCAAGGTCCTCAGTGGTTCCTTTGGAGCCATTCAAGAACAAAGTATTCAAGCCAAGAAGACAAGACCCCGGCAAGAGGAGCTTGCCGGGAAGGCCAACCAAGGCATATCAAGGAACTTGCCGCGACGCGCTACGCGTCCCGGCAAGGCCCGGTGAGCGACAAGCTCCCGAAAGCGACAAGACAACGACCGCGGCAAGGCGCTTGCCACGGCAAGCTACCACCCTGTACCCGCGCTCCAGCGCATCCATCCACGTGTCGCTCTGGGACCCTCCCAGGCGTACATGGCGGGAGGCTGTGCAGCCAGGGGTACGCGGTGGCAAGCGGCGCTGACAAGATTGCCATCGTGGCGAACGATGGCGCCCCTGGCGGCCCCTTTTTGCACTGTTTGGGCGACGTTGATGGGCATTTAATGCCCTTGTCCCCTGCCGTCAGGGTTAGGTATGGAACACTATACAGGTAGCTGTACCAACCGCAATACTTTTCCATTTTTCCCCTCGTCTGCGTTGTCACCTGTTGGTGACCCCTTGAGCATATAAAAGGAGGCCCATGCGCAACGTAGAGGGGGGGATTCGAAGACTCTCACGCTCGGTCTTGTTAGCTGCTGGTGTGTACTATAGCTTCCAGCGCTCCCGAGCCAAGAACTCAATACAAAGCAAAGCAGGAGTAGGGTTTTACGCATCCGTGCGGCCCGAACCTGGGTAAACTGCTCGTGTGCCTCGCCTTGATCTGCTCTTCGTGCGACCTCCGCCCCCTGCCGTACCGAAAGGGGCTCCGTCCCCATAGGTGTTCGTGGGTGGATCAATTTCCCCGACATCTTTGGTGCGCCAGGTAGGGGTGCGTCGAGGTTGTGTGAACCTGATCCGGCGTCCACACGAGCTAGCTAGATCTTCATCATCTTCATCAACATGCTGCCGAAGAAGAAGGCTTCGGAGGCAGTTGTTCCGTCCGCGTCGAACCCACCACCGCCGGAGCCAACGGCTGGTGGAGTAGACGCCAGCGGAAGAACGGGCGTCGACGAGGGAGCTCACGGTGCCGCCAAGTCTAAGGACAAAGCTGCGCTGCCCATCGGCGGCGTAGTCGACTCCCACAACGACCGGGCGCACTCCAAGACCTCGGCGTCCGTACACGCACCGCGCCCATCTCAGGAGGCGCGGGACCGGCAGCGTCATGGTACTCACGGTACCATACGCTTGCTGGACCAAGATCGAGCTGGTGGATCTCGGGAAGCTCAAGACCAGCATGCACACCAACATGCCGGCACGAGCAAGGCACGGTCGCCTGGACGGGATACTGTTCCTTCTAACGTAGTTAGAAGTCCGAGCATATCCCGCTCCTCACACCGTTCGCCACCGCTACCCGCCACTCCACCAGAAGCTCTGGCACGAGCTCAACTGCTCCTAGACTTCCCTCCAGCGGCAGACAAGGCCGACGACTGGAGGGCCACCATCCAGAGTCTCATCGCCTTTGCCAACGGCGACACTCCACAGCAGCCTAGTACATCGCAGCCGCAGCAAGTCAGCCAGGCGCGGGCCGATGGCGACAAGACTGGTGGGGGTGCAACCACCATGCACTCTCCGCCCCGAAGGCCAAAATTGCCGACTCGCCGGATCCACCTCGACAGAGACTCCACCGCATCGTCAGATCCACGAGCTTGTCGCGATCAGCGCCAAATTCTTCACGAACGACAGCAAGAAGACGCTCGTACTCGTATCGAGCGTCGAAGAGAAGCGCGGCGTCAATCAGACCAGCGCGCTTGGCCCGCTGTCGACATGCATGCGCCAGGGGAACCAGGCGACATGCCGTACGCGGTAGGTTGTCCTGCGTTTACTCGTGAGCTGCGGCAAGTCCAATGGCCCAGCATGAAGAATTTCAAACCAGACGTACCGGAGAAGTACGACGGCAAGATGCATCCGTCGGAGTTCCTCAGCATCTACACCATCGCGGTGCATGCTGCCGGGGGGCGGGACGACAAGATCCTTGCCAACTACTTCCCGCTGGTACTCAAACCCAACGTCAGGTCCTGGCTCATGCACTTGCCGGACAACTCCATCTCTTCCTGGGCAGACCTATGCCATCAGTTTGTTGGCGCCTTTACAGGCAGCCACAAACCTCATGGCCAAAAAAGGGACCTTCATCTGCTCGCCCAAAAGGAAGGAGAACCCCTGCGCAAGTATATCCAGAGATTCAGCCGTGTACAGCACAACATCCCAGACGTCCACCCTGCCGCGGTCATCAGCGCGTTCCATCAGAACGTGCGTAACCGCAGGATGAGGGAGGAGATGGCGATGTGCAAGATCAGGGACGTCAGTGAGCTGTACGCCCTGGCCGACAAGTGCGCACGTGCTGAGGAAGGAAGGAAACTCCCCGGAGAGGATACAGGAGCAGGAGGATCTGACAGTGAGGATGCTGCCCCGGCAAAGAAAAACCGGCGGCGGAACAACAGTAAGAAGAAAAGCAAAGAGGTGCTAGTCGTTGAGTAGTCCGGCAATGAAGGTGGCGCCAAGAAAGCCCAAGTTGGTAGCTCCGGCAAGGAGACTACCGCATGCACCAACTACCAGGCTATGGCGGCCGCCGACAAGCAGGACGGCACCGACAAGCAGTACTGCAAGATCCACCGCACTAAGGGCCACGACCTCCAGAACTGCAAGAGGGTCGAGCAGCTTGTTGAGCAGCAAAAGGCTGAATACAAGCGGTGCGACAAGGAGAAGGTCCAAGGTGGTGATGGCGGATCCGGCAAGAAGCGGTCATTCAACGGCCGGGGAGGACGCCGCGGCAAGGCCAAGCAGCGGCAAGGTGACAGACCTCCCCGCGGCCGCGACAAGGATGAAGACGACGACGACGATGAAGACATGGATGATGTTGAGAACAGTGAGCAGGAGTTCTAGAAAGCCACAGAGGTCTTGTGCGTTGACGGCGGTGCTTCTCTACATACTTCATACCGCCAACTCAAGCAGTGGGTGCGGGAAGTCAATGCAGCGGAACCCCCTGTCGAGTCGCGCAAGCTTCTGAAATGGTCCAGCACGCCTATCATCTTTGATATTGAGGACCACCCTGATCGCACAACTACGGTCGGGTGCTTGCCGATGTTGGTTTCACCAACTATCCACAACCTCAAAGTCACTAAGATGCTAGTTGACGGCGGGGCCAGCTTGAACCTGATCTCCTCTACTGTACTCCAGAAACTCCAGATCCCTGATAGCGAGCTCGAAGAGACCGGCACATTCCAAGGAATCAACCCGGGAAGGAGCAAGCCGAAGGGGAAGATCACGTTGCCAGTGACATTTGGCGGCGAGCTGAACTTCAGGACTGAGAGGGTCACTTTTGACGTTGCTGATTTTCCATTGCCTTACAATGGGATACTCGGCCGTCCAGCACTCGCCAAGTTCATGGCAGCGTCTCACTACACCTACAACATGCTGAAGATGCCAGGCCCGATAAGTGTCATTTTTGTCCCTGGCGACAAGAAGGATGCACTTATCTGCGCCGACAAGATCTACCGGGAAGCTGCAGCCGCAACAGATCGCAAGTCACTTGCCGCTGAAGCTCCCGGGGGGAAGAAGAAGACCAAGTCCGGCAAGAGCTCTGATGCCTACTCCGGCAAGCGCACCTCTTCGGAGTGCTGCGCTACCGTCAAGGACGCACCATCGAGCTCCACCGGCAAGTGTAAGAAGACAATGGCAGCTCCGCCAGAGACGAAGAAGGTGTCCGCCAAGGAGGACGGCACTGGTGGTACCTTCACCATCAGTGCCATACTTGACCCTAAATAGGAAAGCGCGCTCATTACTTTCCTGCGGGCGAATGTCGACGTGTTTGCATGGCAACCGTCTGACATCCCCGGTGTTCCCAGGAAAGTAATTGAGCACCATCTCGCCGTCTGTCCTCACGCGCGGCCCGTCAAGCAGAAAGTCAGGAAGCAAGCAGTGGAGCGCCAAGAATTCATTGCAGAAGAAATCAAGAAGTTGGAAGAAACAGGCCTTGTCAGAGGTGTGCTCCATCCTACGTGGTTGGCAAATCCTGTAGTCGTGCGTAAGGCAAACGGGAAATGGAGGCTTTGTATCAACTTCACCGATGTGAATAAAGCTTGTCCCAAAGACCCATTTCCCTTGCCGCGCATTGACCAGATTGTTGACTCGAGGGCCGGATGTGACTTGCTTTCATTTCTTGACGCATACTCAAGATACCGTCAGATCTTCATCGCAGAATAGGATGAGGAGAAGACCGCATTCATCACTCCATGTGGCACATACTGTTTCATACGGATGCCTTTCAGTTTGAAGAATGCTGGTTCAACATTTGCAAGAGTAGTCCATACAGCTTTTGAGCCACAAATTCACAGAAATGTGGAAGCCTATATGGATGACATAGTGCTCAAAAGCAAGGACAGGGCAACCCTGATTCAAGATTTAGACGAGACCTTTGCAAATCTGCGCAAGATCCAGCTCAAGCTCAACCCCAAGAAGTGTGTGTTTGGAGTCCCTTCCGGCAAGCTTCTCGGGTTCTTCGTGTCTCAGAGGGGAATTGAAGCCAATCCCAACAAGATCAAGGCCATTGAGCAAATTGAAGCACCAAAGTGTGTCAAGGATGTGCGAAGACTTGCCGGTTGCGTGGCTGCTCTTAGCAGGTTTATCTCTAAGTCTGCTGAGCGCGCCCTGCGTCAAGGATATGGACGCCGCAGTGGGAAGGCCCTTACCGGGTGAAACGAGTCACTAGGCCCGGCAATGTCCACCTTGAGACCGAAGATGGCTTTCCGGTGAGCAACTCCTAGAACATCGAGCATCTTCGTAAGTTTTACCCGTAAGGCGCGGTTGTCGGGACCCGTTCCAGCAACCACCTTTTGTACAAGTCTTGTCGCTGTTGCATGTAATCCTTTGTACAAAGCCGGGCGCAGACCCCGTGCATCAGTAAAGCTCATGTGCTCTGCACATCTTGTAAATTTCATGCTTTCTATACTTTGCATGTGTTATCTGACACTTTGTGCAGCACCTACCCCCAGTAAGCCATAATTAGCCTTAGGGCTCCATATCTTTGTTTTCTCTTCTTTCTTTTTCTCAAGGAAAAGAAGGTTCCCCCGCCCACAAGTTTGCCGGGGGGGAGGAGAAGATAGTGGTATGGACGAGGCACCGTTCAAGAAAGTTTTGCCTTGCCGGAAAGCAAACAACAGAAAAGCTAAGTTGCCAAAGTTTGAGCAATCAGATTTTTAAATTTTTAAGTTATCTTCCTTGAACGACCGTGCTTTGTATGGAAAACCTGTGCGCGGAGGAACCAACTCGTAGCTAGTTGCGCCCTTACTTTGTTTCGAGTCCGCTCAACGACTTAAGTGTGCTGCGACTAGTGTCGCGCCCTTACTTTGTTTTCGAGCACGCTCAACAACTTAAGTGTGCTGCAACTAGTTGCGACAAGGTTTCTTATCGGTAGCGGCACCGCCAGCAGGCTGCTGACGTTCCGCACTCAGCGCTCGCGGCTAAGGTGCCTACGCCGGTGAGTTCCCTAAATGCGTAGGGCAAAAACATCCAAATCAAGGGATCAAGTAAAGGAAATAACGTTGCAATCATTACCCAAAATAGAGTTATATTACAAGTGGCTTGTCGCAGCTCTAACAGATTGTTCTCATAACATGACAAGCAGCGACAAGGAAAGAAGAAAACAGGCGGCCTAGTCTACGCGATCGCCCTCAACCCTCTTGATCCCGCTCACCTTGTCCACAATGGGTGCGACAAGGGCCTTGAGAGCGTCCGGATCAGCGTCCGATGGCTGGGACTTGAGGACGTTGGTGAGGTTGAGGCCTGGATTGCGGAAGGCCACCTTTACCAACACCTTTTGAAGGGCTCCCGCGCAGAGCTTGCGTGACTCGTCCGCCAGCTGCTTTGGGATCCTCTCCCGGAGTTGCTGGAGGGCCATCGCCACGCCTCTGAAGAACAAGGTAAGCTTGGCGCTGGGGTGGAGGTTCTCATCGGAGGAATACCCGAGATACCCCGCCCCTAGCTGCGCCAGCACCCTGTCGATATCTACGGCAGCATTGACGAGACCCTCCGTCCAGTGCTCCATAGTCTCCCTTAAGGTGTTCTGGGTGACAGCAGCACTCGCCAGCAGCGCCTTCTCGGCCTTGACCTCCTCCTTCAAGGCCGCCTCCCGCTCCTTGGCGCCGTCCAGCGTCTTGGTCAAAGTGGTCAGCTTCAACTCAAGATCAGCGTTGGAGTCCTTGGCGGCGGCAAGCTCCTTGCCCTTCTCGGTGAGACGAACCTGCAACTCTGAGTGGCTGTGGGCGTCCTTCTCCCGCTCAAGCTTAAGCGCGGGGATCTCTTCACCTCTCGCCTTGAGATCGTCCTCCAGCTGCGCCATCTTCGCCTCCAGTTCCTTCTTGGCGGTCTTGGAAGCTGCGGCAGCGTCCTTCGCTTCCTGGAGGGCCCGGCAAGTGATTGCTCGCGCGCGGCAAGCTCCTCCTCGTTGCTGTCGAGGTTGACCTTCCGCTGCGCCAGCTCACCCTCCCGCGTGGATAACTTCTCGGCGGCAAGCCGCTGTTGCTCTTCGACTTCTGCCTTCTCGAGGAAGAAGGCCATCTGCTCTTCGGCAAGTTGCTCCCGCTCCTCTGCCAAGGACCGGAGAGCTGCCTGGTTGAGGGCCCGGAGCTCCTCCGCGCGTTTCTCAATGTCGGCTCCCGCCTTGGCGGCCAGCGCTTCGCGGGACTCCAGCTTGGCCTGCCGAGCGCGGTAGAGCGATAGCAGCTTCCGCAGCAGCCGCTCCTCCTCAGGCTCGCCGCTGCTGCTGCTCGGCGCGTCGACCAGCGTCAGCCCGGCGGAGGCAAGCACCTCTTCGTCGAAGATTTCTCCCTCGACCGGCGCCTTGGAGCTTGAGGCCCAGGGGAGTTTGATGAAGACGTCGTCGCTGGCCTTCAAGTAGGCGCCTGGCTCGGGCTCTTCGGAGCCTGGGGCTATGGCAGCGGTGGAGGGCTCGGCGGTCGGTGTAGCGCCTGGCGCTCCTGTGGCCTCAGGGCCGTCAGTGCGATCGCCGGACACCTCGCCAGCTGCTGCGGCAGCAGTCTTGGCGGCCTCGTCGCCGGCGGGATCGTCAGCACCGGCCGCCTCTTCGGTGGCAACGGCGTCGCCGGTGTCGCCGCGCGTGTTCTCTTCATCAGCAACCTCCATCTCCATCGGCTACGCAGCAGATGGATCTGACGGCCGGAAAGGGGAGAAAAATAGTCAAGCAAATATCCAAAAAAAGAAGATCAAAAGAAGAAAAGCCCAAGGGAAGTTTGAAGCGAGAGGATTACCTGCGCGAGCAGGCTCATCGGCAAGCTCCCTTGCCGGAGAGCTCTCCCTTGGCGGCGTAGTTGTAGTCCCCGCTGGCGGAGGGCCGCTGGTGCTGTCCCTCGCCGGAGAACTCTCCCTTGGCGAAGAATTCGCCCTTTGCGGAGGACTCTCCCATGCCGGAGAACCCCCCCTTGGCGGCGTAGTTGAAGCAGATGGCACGTCGGGGGCGGTCTCCGGGCGCTCCTGGTGTGGCCGCTCTGCTCCTACACAAATCAACAAACAAGACGTCAGCAAAGATAGAACACCCACACGCGCCTAACAACAGAAAGTAAACCATACACTTACGCTGGGGGCTGCGCCGGGGGCTGCTCTGAAGATCAGTTGCCGGGTCCGGCAAGTTTGTCTCAGGCGCACCCCCTGCTGGCACGGTGGGCTCGTCCTCGATGACAATCACCGGGACCTTGGCTCTCTTTGCCGCCCTCTGGGCCAGAGTTCTGAAAAAAGGAACAAGTTCAGAGTAAGGCAAAAGAGATATAAGACAAAAACAACAAGAATTGAAGAAATACAAGTGCAACAAGAATCTTACTCTTCTTCTTCCTCGTCTGAGCTGAGCGCGGAGAAGTCGAAGTCCGGCTCACGTCCAGCGCGAGGAGGTGGAGGAGTAGGCTCCCTTGGCCACTTGGCGGGAGCAGTGGTGGTGGTCTGAGACGACCCCGCTCCGGCTGCCGCCGTGGCATGAGGAGCGGCAGGAGCAGAAGCGGTGGTCCGGGAGGACCCCGCTCCAGTTGTTGCAGGAGCACGAGGTGCCCCCACGGCAACAGTGCTTGCCGCAGTGGAGCGTGTCGCGCGGCGCGGCTGCTGTCGACTCGTCTGCCGCTCCGTTACGTCCCCGGCCTTGCGGAGACGCCTTCTTGGTGGAGCTGGAGGCTCTGCTGGTGGCGAGCTGCCTGAAGATGAGGAGGAAGAGGAGTCGATCTCCAGCGAGCCGCTCGTATCCTCGGCGGGCTCGCTCGACTCGTCGCCCTGCTCGGTAGGCTCGCTTGACCCGACACCCTTCTCGGCGGACTCGCTCGACTCGGCGTCTTGCCCGGCAGGCCCCTCCTCCCCGGCAAGCTCCCCTCGCTCGGCAAGGTTTGCCGCCTTTGCTGCGTCCACCTCCTCCATGGTGAATCCGAACTCGCCCGCGGCTGCGACTGCCGCCGCCTCTTCCAGCCTAGTGGCGATGTACGCCATCTCCTTATCGGTGGTGTCGCGGGTGAGGCCCTTCTTCTCGTCGGAGCGAATCGGCACTTCTTCTAAGTCGTGGAAGAACTCCTGCACGGCGTCATCGACAGGCTCTTGCCAAGTTGAGTCAATCCCATGAGAGTCGCACAGCGGCATCATTGCGCGAATGCGGCTGAGCGCAGAGTTGTTGCACAGTGGAACGACACCCCTCGGCAACCTGAACACTTCGGGATGATCGGGGTCGTACTTGAACAGCTCCTGGAGCATCGCGTTGAGCTCCAGGACAGTGAAGTTGTAGTTGAGGCCCGGGCGTAGCCTCATGATATCCGCCGCATTCTCGAACTCCCAGGCGGGCCTCTTCCTCTCCTGCAAGGGGGCGATGCGGCGGCGAAGGAAATCTGCGCCAACTGCTCCTACAGTGAGCCCGGCAAGCCTGAGGCGTCGGATCCGGGCAGTGGCAATCTTCAGTCTACTGTCTTCCGGGGCCAGGTCGCTCCAATCGTTGCCGCGCACTACTGGGACTTGGCGCCGGGCGGTAAATGGCCGCGGGTTCTCCTCGACAATCCAACACCAATTGGCTCTCCATTCCTCCCATTTGCTGCGGAGCTCTCCCTCCAGATAAGCTTCCTTCTTGTGGGCCGTCGAGATCCAGGAGACTCCGCCGGACAAAGGCTCTCCTCTCTCAACTCGAGGCATAAAGAAGTGGCGGAAAAGGGCTACATTGGGATGGACTCCGACAAAGTTTTCGCAGAGATGTGCGAAAACTGCCATGGTCAGAACGGCGTTGGGGGTGAAGTCAAGGAGGTGGAACCCGTAGGTGTTCATAATGTCGCAGAAGAATTCAGAGAAAGGCAGGCAGAGCCCGCAGTAGAAGAACAAGGCAAAGAACGCATATCCGTTCGGAGCCATTTTACAAGCAATGGCTGGGAGTACCTTTGTGCGCGGATGCGCCCGCGTCTCCCCCGACCAGAAGAGGTAGTAGTTCTCCCTCAGCTTCCTCGCGGCAAGCTTGGGGGGGGAAGACAGGCCGCTCCTTTCGCAGCGCCGTGAGCCGCAGCGCCTCGGCCGACTTCGCAGCCTTCCCCTTCTCGCCTTTCAGAGCCATGGCGGAAGCGGTGAGGAGGTCGACGGCGTTGGTGGTGCTGGTGGCGATGGGGGGCGGAGCGCTGCTCTCTTTCGGCTTTGGGAAGAAGGGGAACGGCGGAGGCTTTCGAGGTTGAAGTAGCAACGGGCGAATGGACGAACTGCCCCTGTTTCCCCTGCTTATAAGGAGGGAGGGGGCGGACGTTCCGCATTTCCGAATGAAGAAACCACCCACGATCTCTCCCACAACGCCGCAATCAACGCGTGCCATTCAGGGAGAGCGCGGTGGATACGGAGAAAGATACGGCATGACCCAGGCCGCACGTGCCCGTGCCCTGTTTTGGGCCTGGCCCAACAGCGCTCGGCACCGTGTATGGCCGAGGCCCGGGGGCTCCTGTCGGTGTACTAGAATAGGGGTACACTAGTATCCCGAACTTGTGCACGTGCAGTCGCAGCGCCCCGCGGCAAGGCTTGCCGGGTGACCGCCAAGGTCCTCTGTGGTTCCTTTGGAGCCATTCAAGAAGAAAGTATTCAAGCCAAGAATACAAGACCCCGGCAAGAGGAGCTTGCCGGGAAGGCCAACCAAGGCATATCAAGGAACTTGCCGAGACGCGCTACGCGTCCCGGCAAGGCCCGGTGAGCGGCAAGCTCCCGGAAGCGACAAGACAACGACCGCGGCAAGGCGCTTGCCGCGGCAAGCTACCACCCTATACCCACGCTCCAGTGCATCCATCCACGTGTCGCTCTGGGACCCTCCCAGGCGTACGTGGCGGGAGGCTGTGCAGCCAGGGGTACGCGGTGGCACGCAGCGCTGACAAGATTGCCATCGTGGCGAACGGTGGCGCCCCTGACGGCCCATTTTTGCATTGTTTGGGCGACGTTGATGGGCATTTAATGCCCTTGTCCCCTGCCGTCAGGGTTAGGTATGGAACACTATACAGGTAGCTGTATCAACCGCAATACTTTTCCATTTTTCCCCTAGTCTGCGTTGTCACCTGTTGGTGACCCCTTGAGCATATAAAAGGAGGCCCATGCGCAACGTAGAGGGGGGATTCGAACACTCTCACGATCGGTCTTGTTAGCTGCTGGTGTGTACTATAGCTTCCAGTGCTCCCGAGCCAAGAACTCAATACAAAGCAAAGCAGGAGTAGGGTTTTACGCATCCGTGCGGCCCGAACCTGGGTAAACTGCTCGTGTGCCTCGCCTCGATCTGCTCTTCGTGCGACCTCCGCCCCCTGCCGTACCGAAAGGGGCTCCGTCCCCATAGGTGTTGGTGGGTGGATCAGTTTCCCCGACAATGGGTAAATCACAACATGTGTTTTGTAAAAAAATGCATATTGATGTTCCGTGCAATGCACGAGCATCTTGCTAGTAATTATATAATGGAAATCACGAGCAGGAAGTGACATTTTCTTTACACAACCACGTTAACATGGCCACGTAAATTACTAGCTAAAGTAAATACCATTATACTTATATCCCGGTGCAAAAGGTTGAGTACATGTCCGAAGAGTAGTCGTACACACGCACTCTATCTCTCAGAATCACATACACACACACACACACCAGTTACGTGACACCCACTTAAGCAGACACGTACGTTACAATTTGTGCACCCGCGGGTACATGTGATGCTGGGCATTTATTTAAGCCGGACAGCGAACCCAAATAGTAGATGCATTCATTCCCCTCCTGTTGCCTCTTCTCTGGTCGCCGTCGCCCGGTAGCCATGGCCTGGCCGAAGGTAACAACATATGCCATACTCCCGCCGGAGCGGCTATTTAATCTGGAAATTTTAGTGGTCACACATGCATCTTTTTGTTCTAGCACTCCTATATAAGGGTTGACAGGTAGCTTCCCGCGAACATGCGCGGGCGGTGGAAGAGGAAGGAGAAGGGAAGCAGGCTGTGGTGTAACGTTTTTTACCACAATTTCTTAGGAAACTAAGTGCAATAATTGAGTAGTTGTGCAAACTACCAGTACTACACATAAAATGGTTCAAAACCTATACTCCCTTGCCAGTGCACGCTTCCCGCGTGAAACGGTCAGCGTCGCCCTGTAGCGTCAGTGCCGCATTAATGCCCGGCCAGAGCGGAGGCGACCTCTCGCTGGCGCCGTCTAAGCGGCGCGACGGCCGAGAGAGCGCCGCTTCCCGGTGCACCGACTACTCCGCGTCGGGGCTGGCCATAGTCCCTGTTTAGACCCATGGGTTAGAGTTAGTTCGAACTAGTTGGGGCTCAAATAGCCCTAAAGTATCCAAGCATGAGGGTTTAAATTGGAGAAAGTTGCACCGAACCCACGAAAAAAAAATATCCCACCCAACAGGTCCTAACTGCAGATAGTTCTCATTGGGACCACTGAAAAATCACTTATCTCTTTTCATCAAGTGCATTTATTGTCAATCTAACCCGGTCACCCAAACTCCTCTTTGGCTACAGTTAGTTCAGGGTTAATCATGAGTTAGTCTAACCTCTAGCTAAGTTAGAGTATCCAAATAGGAGCAGTATAGGTCATGCAAGTTGGTCAAAGCATACAGTCAAATTCGTACGTGAAAGGATTTTTTTCTCTTTGAAAATGGAACGTGAAAGGAATTTTGTTAGAATGCTCTTGTCATGTCGCAAACATGTGATGAGTTAATTGATACGTACATTTTGCATCATGCTTATATGTTGATATTTATTGCATTATGGGCTGTTATTACACGTTATGTCACAATACTTATGACTTTTCTCTCTTATTTTACAAGGTTTACATGAAGTGGGAGAATGCCGGCAGCTGGAATTCTAGGCTGGAAAAGGAGCAAACTCTAGAAACCTATTCTGCACAACTCCAAAAGCCCCGAAACTCCACAGAACTACGTTTCAGAAAATATAAAAAATATCTGGCGAAAGAAGTTCACGAGGGGGGCCACCGGCTGTCCATGAGGATGGGGGCCGTGCCCCCCCCCCTCTCTGGGCGCGCCCCCCTGTCTCGTGGGCCCACCGATGGTCCCCCAATGCCCATCTTCTCCTATATGATGTGTTTTGACATGGAAAAAATCAGAAGGAGCCTTTCAGGACCATACGCCACCGTCTCGAGGTGGAAACCAATCTAGGGCTTCGGCAGAGCTATTCTGCGAGGGATACTTCCCTCCGGGAGGGGGAAATCATCACCGCCGTCATCACCAACAACTCTCCCATCTTGGGGAGGGCTATCTTCATCAACATCTTCACCAGCACCATCTCCTCTCAAACCCTAGTTCATCTCTTTTATCTAGTCTTTGTACCCAAACCTCAGATTGGTACCTGTGGGTTGCTAGTAGTGTTGATTACTCCTTGTAGTTGATGCTAGTTGGTTTATTTGGTGGAAGATCATATGTTCATATCCATTATGCATATTAGTAACCCTCTAATCATGAACAATATTATGTCTTGTGAATAGTTACTTTTGTTCCTGAGGACATGGGAGAAGTCTTGCTATTAGTAGTCATGTGAATTTGGTCTTCGTTCGATATTTTGATGAGATGTATGTTGTCTCTCCTCTAGTGGTGTCATGTGAACATCGACTACATTACACTTCACCATTATTTGGGCCTAGAGGAAGGCATTGGGAAGTAATAAGTAGATGATGGGTTGCTAGAGTGATAGAAGCTTAAACCCTACTTTATGCGTTGCTCCGCAAGGGGCTGATTTGGATCCATATGTTTCATGATATGGTTAGGTTTACCTTAATACTTCTTTTGTAGTTGCGGATGCTTAAATTAGAGGTTAATCATAAGTGGGAGGCTTGTACAAGTAAGGACAGAACCCAAGCACCGGTCCACCCACATACCAAATTATCAAAGTACCAAACGCGAATCAGATGATCGTGATGAAAACTAGCTTGACGATAATTCACATGTGTCTTCGGGAGCGCTTTCCTTCATATAAGAGTTTTTCCAGGATTGACCTTTGCTACAAAAAGGATTGGGCCACCTTGCTGCACCTTATTTACTTTTACTTTTTGTCACTTGCTACCAATTACCTTATCACAAAACTATCTGTTACTTATAATCTCAGTGCTTGCAGGAAATACCTTACTGAAAACTGCCTATCATTTCCTTCTGCTCCTCGTTGGGTTCGACACTCTTACTTATCGAAAGGACTACGATAGACCCCCTACACTTGTCGGTCATCAGGACTCTTTTCTGGCGCCGTTGCCGGGGAGTGAAGCGCCTTTGGTAAGTGGAATTTGGTAAGGAAAAATTTATATAGTGTGCTGAAATTTATTGTCACTTGTTACTATGGCTCATAATCCTTTGAGGGGCTTGTTCGGGATATCTTCACCCCGAACAGAAGAGCAAAGAGTTGCTCCTCAACCTACTGCACCTACTGAAAATGTTTTCTTTGAGATTCCTTCATGTAAGATAGAGAAACAACTTGAAAATCCTTTTAGAGGAGATGGAACACTGCATCCCGATTTACACCTAATCTATGTGGATGAAGTTTATGGATTATTTAAGCTTGCAGGTATGCCCGAGGATGTTATCTAGAAGAAGGTATTCCCTTTATCTTTGAAGGGAGATGCATTGACATGGTTTAGGCTATGTGATGATATTGGATCATGGAACTATAATCGTCTGAAGTTGGAATTTCATCAGAAGTTCTACCCTATGCACCAGGTTCATCGTGATCGTAATGATATTTATAATTTCAGGCCTCGCGAAGGAGAAAGTATCGCTCATGCTTGGGGGAGTCTTAAGTCAATGTTATATTCATGCCCCAATCATGAGCTCTCAAGAAAAATGATCATTCAAAAAATTTATGCTCGCCTTTCTCTCAATAATCGCACCATGCTCGATAATTCTTATTCTGGCTCTTTTATGATGAAGACATTTGAATTCAAATGGGGTTTTTTGGAAAGAATTAAACGCAGCTCTGAAGATTGGGATCTCGACGAAGGTAAGGAGTTGGGTATGACCCCTAAGTTTGATTGTGTTAAAGCTTTTATGGATACCGATGTTTTCCGTCAGTTTAGCACTAAATATGGACTTGACTCTGAGATAGTAGCTTCTTCCAGTGAATCTTTTGCTACTCATGTTGATCTCCCCAAATAGAAGTGGCTTAAATACCATCCCCCTATTGAAGTAAAAGTAGTTGAACCTATTAAAGTTGAAGAAAAGACTATCACTTATAATGTTGATCCTATTGTTCCTACTGCTTATATTGAGAAATCACATTTCCCTGTTAGGATAAAAGATCATGCTCAAGCTTCAACTGTAGTTCGTAAGAATAATACTAAAACACCTACACCCTCTGAGCAAATTAAAGTTGAACCTAGTGTTGCTATGGTTAAAGATCTCTTGGTAGAACATTTATATGGACATGTTATTTACCTCCAAGAGGAGTCTGCTAGAATAGCCAAACCCAATGCTAGGAATAAACATAGACCTGTTGTAGGCTTGCCTGTTATCTCTGTTAAGATAGGAGATCATTGTTATCATGGTTTATGTGACGTGGGTGCTAGTGCGAGTATTATCCCTCATACCTTATATCAAGAAATTATGCATGACATTGCACCCGTTGAGCTAGAAGGGATTGATGTTACTATTAAGCTTGCTAATGGAGACACTATTTCACCAGTTAGGATTGTTAGAGATGTTGAAGTCTTGTGTGGAAAGGTTAAATACCCCGCTGATTTCCTTGTTCTTAGTTCCACACAAGATGAATTTTGTCCCATTATATTTGGTAGACCCTTCTTGAATACTGTTAATGTCAAGATAGACTGCGTGAAATATATTGTCACTATTGGGTTAGGGGATATGTCTCATAATTTTAACTTTCCTAAATTTCATAGACAACCCCTTGATAAAGAATTACCTAGTAAGGATAAAATTATTGGTCTTGCTTCTATTGATGTGCCTCCTAATGATCCTTTAGAACAGTACTTGCTAGACCATGAAAATGATATGCATATGAATGAGAGAAGGGAAATAGATGAAATATTCTTTAAAAACAGGGACCCTTATTAAAAAACAACTTGCCTGTTGAAATCTTAGGGGATCCTCCTCCACCCAAGGGTGATCCCGTGTTTGAACTTAAACCTTTACCTGATAATCTTAAGTATGTTTATCTTGATGAAAATAAGATATATCATGTTATTATTAGTGCTAACCTTTCAGAGCAGGAAGAAGGAAAAGTATTGAAAACTCTGAAGATGCACCATGCCGCTATTGGATACACTCTAGATGATCTTAAGGGCATTAGTCCCACTATATGCCAACACAAGATAAAATTGGAAGAAAATGCTAAACCGGTTATTGATCATCAGCGACGGTTAAATCCTAAGATGAAAGAAGTGGTAAGGAAGGAAATACTAAAGCTTCTAGAGGCAGGTATTATCTATCCAGTTGCTGATAGCCAGTGGGTATGTCCTGTCCATTGTGTCCCTAAGAAGGGAGGTATGACTATTGTTCCTAATGATAAAGATGAATTGATCCCGCAAAGAATAGTTAGAGGTTATAGGATGGTAATTGATTTCCATAAGTTAAATAAAGCTATTAAGAAAGATCATTACCCCTTGCAATTTATTGATCAAATGCTAGAAAGGTTATCCAAGCATACTCATTTTTGCTTTCTAGATGGTTATTCTGGTTTCTCTCAAATACCTGTGTCAAAAGGGGATCAAGAAAAGACCACTTTTACTTGTCCTTTTGGTACCTTTTCTTATAGACGTATGACTTTTGGTTTATGTAATGCACCTACTACCTTTCAAAGATGCATGATGGTTATATTCTCTGATTTTTGTGAAAAGATTATTGAGGTGTTCATGGATGATTTCTCCATTTACGAAACTTCTTTTGATGATTGCTTGAGCAACCTTGATCGGGTTTTGCAGAGATGTGAAGACACTAATCTTGTCTTGAATTGGGAGAAGTGCCACTTTATGGTTAATGAAGGCATTGTCTTGGGCCAAAAATTTCTGAAAGAGGTATCAAAGTTGATAAAGCTAAAGTTGATGCTATTGAAAATATGCCATGCCCCAAGGATATCAAAGGTATATGATGTTTCCTTGGTCATGCCGGGTTTTATAGGAGGTTCATTAAGGACTTCTCCAACATCTCCAGGCCTCTGACTAATCTTTTACAAAAAGATATTCCTTTTGTCTTTGATGATGATTGTCTAGAAGCATTTGAAATACTTAAGAAAGCATTGATCTCTGCACCTATTGTTCAGCCTCCTGACTGGAATTTACCTTTTGAGATTATGTGCGATGCAAGTGATTATGCTGTAGGTGTTGTTCTAGGGCAAAGAGTAGATAAGAAATTGAATGTTATCCAGTATGCTAGTAAAACTCTAGATAGTGCCCAAAAAATTTATGCTACTACTGAGAAAGAATTTTTAGCAGTTGTATTTTCTTGTTGATTCTAAAGTAACTATTCACACTGATCATGCTGCTATCAAATACCTTATGGAAAAGAAAGATGCTAAACCTAGACTTATTAGATGGGTTCTTGCTGCAAGAATTTGACTTGCATATTATTGATAGAAAGGGGGCTGAGAACCCCGTTGCAGATAACTGGTCTAGGTTAGAGAATATACTTGATGACCCACAACCTATTGATGATAGCTTTCTTGATGAACAATTAGCCATCATAAAAACTTCTCGTACTGCTGCTTGGTATGCTGATTATGCTAATTGTATTGTTGCTAAGTTTATACCTCCTAGCTTCACATACTAGCAAAAGAAAAAGTTCTTCTATGATTTGAGGCATTACTTCTGGGATGACCCACATCTATATAAAGGAGTAGATGGTATTATAAGACGTTGTGTACCTGAGCATGAACAGGAACAGATCCTACGCAAGTGCCACTCCGAAGCTTATGGAGGACACCATGCGGGAGATAGAACTGCGCACAAGGTATTGCAATCCGGTTTTTATTGGCCTACTCTCTTCAAGGATGCCCGTAAGTTTGTCTTATCTTATGATGAATGTCAAATAATTGGTAATATCAATAGACGTCAAGAAATGCCTATGAATTATACAATTGTTATTAAACCATTTGATGTTTGGGGCTTTGATTATATGGGACTGTTTCCTGCCTTTAATGGGTATACACATATTCTAGTTGTTGTTGATTACCTTACTAAGTGGGTAGAAGCTATTCCAACTAGTAGTGCTGATCATAACAGTTCTATTAAGATGGTTAAAGAAGTTATTTTCCCGATGTTTGGAGTCCCTAGACATTTAATGACTGATGGTGGTTCACACTTTATTCATGGTGCTTTCTGTAAGATGCTTGCAAAATATGATGTGAACCATAAAATTGCATCCCCCTATCACCCACAAACTAGCGGTCAAGTAGAACTAAGTAATAGAGAGTTGAAACTAATCTTGCAAAAGATAGTTAATAGGTCTAGGAAGAATTGGTCCAAGAAACTTGATGATGCATTATGGTCCTATAGAACTGCATAAAAAATCCTATGGGTATGTCTCCATATAAGATGGTATATGGAAAATCTTGTCACTTACCTCTTGATCTAGAACATAAGGCATATTGGGCTATTAAAGAGCTCAATTATGATTTCAAACTTGCCGGTGAAAAGAGGTTATTTGACATTAGTTGTCTCGATGAATGGAGAACCCAGGCTTACGAGAATGCCAAGTTGTTTAAAGAAAAAGTTAAAAGATGGCATGACAAAAGGATACAAAAGCGTGAGTTGAACGTATGTGATTATGTCTTACTATTCAACTCTCGTTTAAGATTTTTTGCAGGAAAACTTCTCTCCAAGTGGGAAGGACCTTATGTTAGCGAGGAGGTCTATCGTTCCGGTGCCATAAAAATTAACAACTTCGAAGACACAAATCCGAAGGTGGTGAATGGTCAAAGAATCAAACATTATATCTCAGGTAATCCTAGAAATGTTGAAACCAATGTTATTGAAACCGTCACTCCGGAGGAATACATAAGGGACACTTTCCAGGACGATCCAGACTCCGAAAAGGAAGGTATGTGGTACGGTAAGTAAACTGACCCCAAAACAGTTCTAAAGGCAATTTTCTCCGTTTTGGAACATTTAGAAAAATTGAAAAATAAGTAGCAGTCCGAAAGAGACACGAGGCGTCCACGAGGGTGGAGGGCGCGCCCCCTTCCCTGGGCGCGCCCATTGCCTCGTGGGCACCCCGTGTGCCTCTCGGACTCCGTTTTCTTGTGGGCTACTCCTTTTGGTCGGTAAAAATTCATTATATATACTCCCGAAGGTTTTGAACTCTATATCACGCAAAAATCCTCTGTTTTCGTTTCGAGCTGCTGTTTTTGACAGATCTAGATCATCATGGCGTCCTCCAACATCCCCAAGGACAAGTACTTCGAGAAGGTCATCAACCCCTACCTTGCGGAGGTGCTGCATCACCCTAAAACCATGGAGTTCCATGAGGGGGTGCTGCACATCCGTGATGTTGAGGGGCCAAGGAGGACCGGAAGCATGGAGACAAGACTCGAAGCAATGGAGAAGCAAGTTTTCAAGTGCCAAGGTATGGTGGAACGAGGACTCAACGCCAACCACATGATAATCTCGAAGCTCGCCAACAACCTCAAGCTGGACTCAAGGATCTTTGGGGAAGCTATCTCCAATCTTCAAGAGAAAATCGAACACCTCCAAGCCCAGATCTATGACCTGCAAAACCAAAACTATGAGTATGAATATAGATTCAAGAAGATGAGTTTGGCTGCAGATTTGAGTATCCCGGAGACTCGAGCATCCTTCTACGATGGTGAGCCCAGGCCTTGGAAGGTGGACAACAAGCCTACATCTTCAACAACTCCTACATCACCGCCTCCGAAGAAGGAGACATAATCATATGGGTATGGGCACTCCCCTTGGCAACTGCCAAGCTTGGGGGAGTGACCCCGGTAACGTATCACCATCTCTCCTATCTTTACCATTTTTCTTAGTTTGATCCTTTTGGTATTATCTTGATCTAGTAGAATAAAGTTAGCATGATCTAGTTGTGAACTTTTGCTTTATGATCTTTACCCTTTGTAATCGAGTCCGTGAGCTATATAATAAAGATTAGTGTTGAGTCAAGGGCTTTATTTCCTCACTTGGGTCATGATAAAAAGAAAGAAAACATAAAGAGTATCAAAGAGATCATATCGATCTTATGGGAAGTAATGACTTCACATATAAGAGTATAGTAGATAAAAGTTGTTGGGAGTTGACAAACATAGTTTTGGTCATCGTTGCAATTAATAGGAAGTAATAAAAGAAGAGAGGCTTCACATACAAATATACTATCTTGGACATCTTTTATGATTGTGAGCACTCATTAAAATATGACATGCTAAAGAGTTGATGTTGGACAAGGAAGACAACATAATGGGTTGTGTTTTCCTATATCCGAAATAAAGTATATTGTCATGGATCATCCAACATGTTGAGCTTGCCTTTCCCCCTCATGCTAGCCAAAACTCCTCGCACTAAGTAGAGATGCTACTTGTGCTTCCATACATCCTTAAACCCAATTTTGCCATGAGAGTCCACCATACCTACCTATGGATTGAGAAAGATCCTTCCAAGTAAGTTGTCATGTTGCAAACTCACTAAAATATGTATGATTTATTAGTGTGGAGGAAATTAGCTTTATATGATCTTGTGATATGGAAGTAATAAAAGCGACAAACTACATAATAAAGGTCCTTATCAGAAGTGGCAACATAAAGTGACATTCTTCTATGCTAAGACTTTGTGCATCCAAGCATAAAAACACATGACAAGCTCTGCTTCCCTCTGCAAAGGGCCTATCTATTATTCTTCTATAAGAGTCAGGGTGAAATTCACCTTTGCTTTTTACATTTTATCCTTTGGCGAGCACATTGTGTTGGAAAGATCCTGACATATATACCCACTTGGATGTAAGTTTTCATGATCTATTACTGTTGACATTACCCTTGAGGTAAAAGGTTGGGAGGCATCACCATAAGCCCCTATATTTCTCTGTGTCCGATTAAAACTCCAGAACCATAAGTATTGCATGAGTGTGAGCAATTGTGAAAGACTATATGATAGTTGAGTATGTAGGCTTGCTGACAAGCTCTTATGTTGACTCTTTCCGATGGTAGAATAAATTGCAATTGCTTCAATGACCGAGATCAAAGTTTGTTGGTTTTCAATGAATTTTATGATTCATGCTTGATATTGCGAATGAATTGTTACTTTAGCATAAGAATCATATGACTATATATATCATTATACCCTCATGTCCGTATTTTGTTTTTATCGACACCTCTATCTCTAAACATGTGGACATATTTTGAGAATGATTGGCTTTCGCTTGAGTACAAGCGAGGTCTAAGCTTGGGGGAGTTGATACGTCCATTTTGCATCATGCTTATATGTTGATATTTATTGCATTATGGTCTGTTATTACACCTTATGTCACAATACCTATGCCTTTTCTCTCCTATTTTACAAGGTTCATGAAGAGGGAGAATGCCGACAGCTGGAATTCTGGGCTTGAAAAGGAGCAAACTCTGGAAACCTATTCTGCACAACTCCAAAAGCCCCGAAACTCCATAGAACTCTGTTTCAGAAAATATAAAAAATATCTGGCGAAAGAACTTCACGAGGGGGGCCACCTGCTGTCCACGAGGGTGCCCCCCCTCTCTCTGGGCGCGCCCCTTCTCTCGTGGACCCACCGACGGTCCCTCGATGCCCATCTTACCCTATATGTGGTGTTTTGACTTGGAAAAAATCATAAGGAGGCTTTCGGGACCAGACGCCGTGTCTCGAGGCGGAAACCAATCTAGGGCTCCGGCAGAGCTGTTCTGCCTGGGATACTTCCCTCCGGGAGGGCGAAATCGTCACCGCCGTCATCACCAACAACTCTCCTATCTTGGGGAGGGCTATCTTCATCAACATCTTCACCAGCACCATCTCCTCCCAAACCCTAGTTCATCTCTTGTATCCAATCTTTGTACCCAAACCTCAGATTCGTACCTGTGAGTTGCTAGTAGTGTTGATTACTCCTTGTAGTTGATGCTAGTTGGTTTATTTGGTGGAAGATCATATGTTCAGATCCATTATGCATATTAATACCCCTCTGATCATGAACAATATTATGTCTTGTGAGTAGTTACTTTTGTTCCCGAGGACATGGGAGAAGTCTTGCTATTAGTAGTCATGTGAATTTGGTCTTCGTTCGATATTTTGATGAGATGTATGTTGTCTCTCCTCTAGTGGTTTCATGTGAACGTCCACTACATGACACTTCACCATTATTTGGGCCTAGAGGAAGGCATTGGTAAGTAATAAGTAGATGATGGGTTCCTAGAGTGATAGAAGCTTAAACCCTAGTTTATCCATTTCTTCGTAAGGGGCTGATTTGGATCCATATGTTTCATGTTATGGTTAGGTTTACCTTAATACTTCTTTTGTAGTTGCGGATCCTTGCATTAGAGGTTAATCATAAGTGGGAGGCTTGTCCAAGTAAGGAAAGCACCCAAGCACCGGTCCACCCACATACCAAATTATCAAAGTACCGAACGCGAATCAGATGATCATGATGAAAACTAGCTTGACGATAATTCCCATGTGTCATCGGGAGCGCTTTCCTTCATATAAGAGTTTTTCCAGGCTTGTCCTTTGCTACAAAAAGGATTGTGCCACCTTGCTGCACCTTATTTACTTTTACCTTTTGTCACTTGCTACCAATTACCTTATCACAAAACTATCTGTTACTTATAATCTTGGTGCTTGCAGAAAATACCTTACTAAAAACTGCCTATCATTTCCTTCTGCTCCTCATTGGGTTCGACACTCTTACTTATCGAAAGGACTACGATAGATCCCCTACACTTGTGGATCATCATTAACCGACCTCAATAGACGGCAAAAACGCCAGCCCGCCGCACTTTGAGAGAGACGAGGAGGGAGAAGCAATACGGGCTGCTGGATTACTAGAGATAGGTGTCGCACAGAAGCCAAGAAATATGGTGATAGCATGGGTTAGCCATGTACTAGTATGATGTAACTACACTGGGCTGCCGTGTTTCGTACTCTTCCAGTCCATTGTGGAGATGATTGGTTGATTTATATCGCTGGATAATATAAAATATTATGAGTGCAGACCCTCCACCCCGAGGTTCCCTGCTCCTTCTCGGTCATCGGGAATCTATGTTCTTGCACTCTATTTTTTTTACATGAGCTTTGTTCATCCTTTTGCCAACACGCGACACATCTAGCATCAAGGTGCACGTGTTATGCAATGATCATTCCATCTATATGAAGAACATGTGGGACCGGAACTATGAGACGGACATGTACCCAGGAGTGGACGTGCGAACATGTGTAACGTAGCGCAGTAAGTGAAGTAGAAAGGCACAAATAGTATGAACATGCGTGGCATATAGGCATTTGTCTCTTTCTACCACTAAATGTTGTACGTGCAACTCCCGGTGATGTTATGGATTACGTGACTAAGTACTCTACTACTACTATATTAATTGGAGGCACATATTAGGTTTTATATTTGTTCACGTGTATGCCCCGAGACCTTCCAACTAGACGTGTCTTTCTCTGCGGGTCACACTTTGTATCGTTCATACCACTAGTACAGTAGTACTGCTACGTGTGGTCTCCGCCAGAAGTGGAGACGCTTTACCACGCTGTTCATGTCCCACTCCTTTCGCTGACGTGTGCGACATCCAGCACTTGTCGTCTGTTTGGCACTCCTTCGTCGTAAGAGTTGAAACGCTAGCATTCATTAGAAATAAAAAAATATAAATCACCAGTGATACTATACCACACGGTTTCCTTTCTACTTGATATCGGAAAGTATACTTCCGCTCGCCAACATGTGGGATGTCGACCATCCTGGTCCAGTTGCCATGCCCGCAGAACTCCAAGGGAGAGTCACCCCGGTTGTCGCGCCGTAGTAATTACTAATGGTCCGTCAAATCACAGGCCCAACCTTACCCACTATGAAGTTGCTCGGACGAAGGAACCATCACAACTTCGTTGAATTCCGCTTCTTGAAGAAAACAACTGTACCAGCAGTACTGCTAGCTATAGTAGTTACTCCAGCAGAGGCCTCCTTTGGTTCATATAGGATAGCAATTTTATAGGAATATGAAAATCATAGGAAGTGAGATGGCATGCATCTCAATTCCTATAGAGAAAGATATGCCATTTGACGCATAGGATAGGAATTTTTCCATTGAGTCTAGGCTAATGTACTGGTAATTTGCTCTAAAAACTAAAGTAGTAACTAGTAGTACTGTTACATGCTCGTAATTAATTAAACAAACGTACGGGCGACACAGACACACACACAAACTACTAGTACTACTACTTCTCACATGCTAGCCAGACGCCGTCGTTTTCCTTCCCGGCTTTGTCGGCGACACCCGGCCATGCTTGGATCTCCGCCGACCTCTCCGCAGCAGCACGTGCGTCCTCTTCTTTCTTGCGGCGGTGGGCCTCTCTTTTATTGCGATTTTTCTGACGTTTCTACTCCCTCTGTGCGGCTTTGGCCGCCTCGTGCTCTACTGCCCACTCGGCCTTGGCAGCTTCAAATTCCACCCAAATAGGTGTGATGTCGCGAGCGGCGATGAACTCGGCACGGCGAGATGCCACCGCTTGCCTACCATTCTATGTGTGGTCGTGGGCGGCGAGGAACTCGGCGCGGCGGGATGCCATCGCTTCCTTACCGGTTAGTGTGCGGCGCGGTGGCATGATCGACGCTTGGTGACAGCTCTGGGGTGGAGTGGCCGGACAAGCGTAAAGTGCATTGGTTTGTCAAGAGCTCAAGGATAGAAGATGAAGGAAATTTGGATTCCCCTTCAATCCTGGTCATTTATCACCGAGTAAGATGCATTGGCGGTCATTGAACTTGTCTTGATAGCTCACTTTGATCATTTTTTGACTATAACCTCACTTTGATCATTGTATACGAGATATGGTGATTATACGGTCACTGGCTCAGCGTATAGCTCCGTATTTGTCTGGTTGACTAGTCAAACAGTCCGCATGCGCCTCATCAGCTCGTGTTCTTTATCTATCTATCTATGCGGGCCTACCTTTCAGTGGAGAAAGAAATAAAACCCAAAATTATGCATATGAGGCATTACTGTTTAGACGTTTGCTGGAGGCCTCCGCGAACACCGAGCATGTATTCACCTGGCTCAACACCTACGGTCATACTCGTGACTCGGCGCCTTGCTCATGTATATCGTCTATCACAACGACAATATATAAAACAGCCTAGCTAGAGAGGGTACTATGGTGCGGAGTACTCCATGTACTATCGTGACCAACCGGTCATAGTGCATGCCACTACACACGAGTGTGTGTCTGATCGATTCATCCATAATTTGTAAGTTATGTATGGTTGTGTGGTGGTCGTCAAATGCTAGCTGGCGACAAGAGCGGTTGCATGGACGCCTGGTTGTCAATACATGCGACATACGCTTCAAAGGCTCGTCAACTATGAGTTCACATTTTACCACCACGCCAGCGTCTGACCGCCCTGGCCTACCGAAACCCCTTCCATCGCTAGCGCGCGCTTCCCGCCTGAAACGATCACCGTCTCTCTAGAACGTCAATGCTGCATTCACCGGCCTTAACAGCAGGTGCAGTTAGTGTGTCACTGACATGCGGGCCTGATGCCCGTTGGGCCTACATGTTAGTGAGACAACGCACCTGCGATTAAGTCACTGAAGCAGCGTTCGCATTCACGCCCGACGCGACCTCCCACTGGCGCCGACATTGTAGCAGCACGACGACCAAGAGAGCGCCACCCATGCAGCATCCTAGTGCAAGCGACGTCTCCACGTTAATGACACCACGGCTGCTGACGGACCTACTCCGGTGCCAGCAGCCCATCCGTATGTCGCGGCTCATTGACATTCGCCCGCTATATTAACTTGAGCCCCAGCTCCCAGCCATAGCCCAAGACCCACACTCATTCTCCTCCGGTCCCACCTTCTGTTGGCACCACTCCAACCATGGCCTCCGAGGACACCAAAGCTCTCTTGGATGTACTGTCGCAGGAGCAGACGAAGGATATTGGTGGCTCCGCTCCGGGCGTGCTCCAAAGCTCTCTTGGACGTACTCT
>LR738713.1:83092428-83122723 GCA_902687465.1 Secale cereale
CACGACCATGAAGCCGGCACGCGTGCGCGGGCGCAGCCGGCAGCGAGGAAGAGTAGTGCACGGTAGGTCGCCACCGCTCCTCCACTCAGTCGACGCCAATCTTGGTGGGATAAAAATCGGCTGCCGATTAGCCGCTTTACGGCGACATGGAGGCGGAAATCTTCATGTCCTTATGCTCCGGAGGAGGAGGTTATCGAGGCGGATAAGGAGGAGGCAAAGGCACTGGCCGGCTTTCTCGGGTTCACGGCCAAACATGGTGGTCGGGGCCCGGCGATCGTTTAGATTAGGTTAAAGTAGGTTTAGTACGGTTTGTGCGAAATATGTAATGAATTTCATCCAGTTTATAGGAAAAGTTATCGAAATGTAATGAATTTCATCCGGTCAATTTGAAATTTGCTTTGTTTGCACAAATTTCTTTCGGTTAGTTCATATAGTTGTCGAAAGGTATGCGGGCGGCATTGGATGGCATCCATCAGTGTCCTCGGACAGATGCTGGTGTAAATTTGAGGGCCAGCGCTGGAGATGCCCTAACTATCATGCTATAATCGCTAACAGTGCTCCATTATTTCGCAGGGAATAGTTATCCCTCGATCAAAATGAGATCCGCCGTGTTTCGCACTCCTCTCACGTAAGAGTCTAGACTCTTGCTTACATAAAAATGGAGCAACTGGATTGCACTGTAGCACGTCATATCACTCAACCTAGCCTACCTAATGCGCGGGAAAGCACTGCCCTCGTCATTTTGTTCTGGATTTCTATCAATCGATCGCACAAAAATGTTACTCTTTGCAAGTTCAAAAGGAAAAGGCGGCACACTTACAACTCATACGTGTCGCGTTCACATCGCACCCCCAACAGTCCGGCTCGCACGCCGCTCACCAGAGGGGACACGCGTTGTCTTGCATTTTCACTGACATGTGGGACTGCAATTGAATAAACCGTCGATAGCCAAAGTCTAATCGCTCGGCGGGCGTTAGCTGAGAGGAGAGAGACGGGGGAGGGAGAAGAGATCGCCCGCCAGCCGTGCATGGACTCCAAGAAATATGTGGTGATAATGTGAGGTGGGCCATGCGGGAGTCCGCACCGCTTCCAAGTAGATGAGTCAACTTTGTACTACTAACTTTGAAACGGAGGGAGTACAAATCCTAGGGGGGCTAGTTTGGCCTAGTGGGTTTTAGTGATATGACGTGGTATAGTGTCGTCTAGTTTGCGTGTGTGGTAGCAGTATTGCGGGTAGAGTAAGTTTTCATGAAGAATAAACAGTGAATACTCGTTGCTCGTCCACTATATCGGAAAGAATACTTTCATTCACCGACATGTGGGACGTCGACCATCCTGGTCCACCTGCCATGCACAAAGTTAGTCGGATGAAGGAACCATCATGACTTCGTTGAATTCCGCTTCTTCATGAAAACTTACTCTACCTGCAGTACTGCTACCACACACGAAGACTGGACGGCACTGTACCATGTCATATCACTAAAACCCACTAGGCCAAACTAGCCTGCCTAGGATTCGTACTCCCTCCATTACAAAGTTAGTAGTACAAAGTTGACTCATCTATTTTGGAACGGAGGGACGTCTCTGTACTGCTATGATTTTGTGTTGTGCGTCTCTGTACTTTTGCTACGATTTTCCTACCCTATGAACCAAATGAGGCCTGAATGTATCCGTGTCGACTATTGTCTGATCGATCGCTAAGCCTACAATTTTAGGAGCTTGGGCTATTGGCCGATCGATGATGGATCTGTATAAGCGTACCACGAGCTCATCAGCCCCAACATTTCTCTCTGGTGAGTGTTTTGCAAGTACTATAGCTCGCATAGTAGCTAGGCTACTAACACCAAGAATCATCAAATAAGCCCTGCTGATATGATAAACAGTTCAAACTTACATCTAAGCATGCCATATATTACATCAAAAGCTGGTGAGGATACATCTGTTTCCATAACTCGGAGAGGGTTCGCATGATTCACTATCATTCAAAAGTAGCAAGTACCGCCCACACAAGACAATGCACTAGCCCTAAGATAGTTTGATAACACGCATCGTTCTGGGAATTAAACACAGGGCCATGCAAACTACCCTGAAAGATTAGAGCGACCAACTATTTCTTGTCATCGATCTCTCGGGCAATGACCACATCACGGACAGCGGCATGGGAATCGATCTATGGGGCGATATCCACAGGACTGACCACGACATCGGAATCGATCTCTGGGGTGATGTCCACAATATGGACAGCGGCATCAGAATCGATCTCCGGGGCGATGCCAACAGGACGGACCACGACATCGAAAACGATCTCTGGGGCATTGTCCACAAGACGGGCCGCGACATCGGAATCATCAAGGACGTCCACCGACACCTGCACAACCCAAACATATTAGCAAGCACATTGCAAATAACTAAAAACCAAAACTTTCGGTAATATGCCATTATTTTTTACCTTGTGCATCTCACCAGGGGATCCCATCCCTCCAGGCGCCATCTCCTCATCCTCGATGGGGGCCATCACCTTGCCAGGGGAATACTGCTTCTCAACGGCGAGTATCTCCTCAAACTCGGCCTTGAGCCTCGTAGAGGTGGCCATCAAAGTTTCTGGGGTAGGCATGGTGGGGCCCTTGCTATTCTTCAAACTTTCTTTAAGGAGTTCGTCCGCCAACGTCGTCAACTCTGTGGCATGTGCTTGTTTCTTGGAGTTCTTCGTCTCCATGGGTTGGCCCGCCAACATGGTCAACTCATTGGTCGGTTCTCTGTTCCTGGAGATCGCTATCTCCAGTGGGTTGTCCGCCGGCAAATCTTTGCCTAGTGCTCCAGGATCCATGAATGAACTAACAAACAAAAAGCAATCGAAAGGAAACCACAATCGCAATGAAAACAGGAAAATAATAGGCTATGAGAATTGGTCGGTACTTCACAAAAAGAAGATTCTTGGAATGAAAATATAGCAGCATCACTGATTCGGCCACCTTTCCTTCGTCGGTACAGAAGAAAAATGGCAGAAGTGAGTAGCCTGGAGTGAGGTTTTCTTCAAGAAAGGGGAGAAAGGGCTTCAACGAGCGTTCCCGTGAAATGATGGTTGCTTCGTCCAGTCCAACTTCGAGGCCACTTTACCAGTGCTGGTAAAGGTGTGGGTTTTGTGATATGACGGGTCATGACGGCCGCACCGGGGTGACCGGTGAGTTTCGACTGTAGCACCTCGCTGTGATTTGGTGGATGGCACGCAGGCCCGGATGCTTTGATGTCCCGCATGTTGATAGAGCGGTTAGTCATACAGGAGTGGTCAATATTGTGCACCGCGACCAAGGCAGAGAGGAAAATGAAAGAACTACGTACTTAATGCAAGAGTTTAATTAGGGTAGTTTCGTAAAGTACGAGATACATTCCTCCAATCGCAAAATGCCTTGGTTGATGATATTTGAGATTTGAGCCCTATAAACCGGAAGGGAGATTTGAGATTTGAGATTTGAGATTTGAGATACTGCACGCGGTGTAGTCACTTGTTGGAATCTGTAGAAAGACTTATATCGCATGATTCTCTGCTTCTTCTTATTAGCCTATATCCGCATCCATGACCGTTTTTCATTTGTGTGTAGAAAGTGTGTGTAGAAAAAGCCACATACCCTACCATATTATATTACTTACACTAAAAAATACTAGCCAATCTTTTTTTTGTACATAAATAAATAAAGAAGTCATTGCAATTGCCAGAAATAATAAGCCTACTAAAGGCACGAAAATAGAAGATAAGTTTAAATCCGTCATGGACTACGTACTACTTCACCGACATGTGGGACAGCCAGCAGCATCCGGGTCGATGTAATACGTATCATGCACCAGATTGGAGTGCGGAACGGAAGGGGGGCATCACCCCAGTTGTACCGCATGGCCTTGTTTGGATACTCTAACTCAGTTAAAGGTTAGAGTTAGATTCTAATCTGAACTAACCCTGAAGTAACTCTAGCGAAAGAGGTGTTTGGATGAAAGTATTAGATGGAGCGCGGATACGGCGAGGTGCCTTCGTAGGCGGTGCGAGAGGGAGGCAGGGAGAGGGCGAGAAGCTTCGAGAAGTGGGGAGGGATCTGCTGCGGGGAGAGCGAGAGAAAAATGTGTTTTTTAGTGTCTCGAGAAGAACTAACCCAAATAAGCACCTCTTGGGTGGGTTAATTTCTTGTGGGTCAGTTGAGTTCAAACTAACCCAAACTAACTTAACACATGGATCCAAACAGTAACCCAAACTAACCCTCATGTTTGGATATTTTTGGGTTGGTTGAGTTCAAACTAACCCAAACTAACTCTAACACATGGATCTAAACAGTAACGCGCCGTCAAATCCGCTACTCCCTCACCCTCCTCGCCTCTCTATAAAACCGCCTATGCGAAAACTGCCGCGTGTACTGCCCGCGAAAAACCCCGCCCTCAACTTTTAACTACGCAAAAATAATTCGATCTTGTTCGTTCTATATAAATACTAGTAATGTATGTTTATTCACCCGTTGGGTTGTTCAATGAATGGAGGGCCGGGGAGCACAAGTGAACAATACTACTACTAGTAGTAAGTAGAAGTCGTACAGGTAGTCACCTTAAATAGAGAGTTTCTTTTCTTTAATGCCACGTAAACAAATTGAAACGCTTGTTGTGGAGAGAAAAAGATAATCACTCCGCTATATATGTACACAGGGGCATGAGCGCTTGCTTTACTACCTTTGTTCTCTTCATTCTCTCATCCTCTCCAGATCTAAACAAGACAGCGGTAGCGACATTTTCTCTCTACTCACCGCTGCTCACAGATCCAGCCAGATCCCTTAGGCCGGTGTGTGTAGAGTACTAAAAGGTGCATCGTTTTCGTGGTCATCGACGGCGAGGGAGGAAACCCACAGCTGCTGGAGGGGCCTGATCCTCTGCCCGTGCCGTTCTCTCCGACAAAGCGCTGGCTCGGGAGGTCCTTCGAACCTTCTTCCTCCCTGCCGTATTGTCCGCAGATCCGACCTGCCGCCGCCGACATCCCAACGACCCTCAGGTATAAATTCTTCGAAAGCGGCCTTGCTCTACTGCCCCAGCTCCCCACGTGTCTGCATGTGCATCTTTTTCTACTCCCATCAGCTCTTCCAAAGCCACCTAAATTTTTAGTAATATTAGAGGTAAAGCTACTTCATGCATTTGAATCTAGGGCTTTGTTCAAACAGCGAAGAAAGGGGGAAAGTTGTAGCATGAATCTAGGACTTGATTCAAAGTGGAAATAATATGGTGAAAGTAGATGAGACCGGATACCCAACCGGTCTCTTGGTTGAAAAGGGAAATAATGGGAAAACGCAATACAAACTGGATAAGGTACAGATCTATTATTGGTTGAAAAAAGGATAGAAAGTGGCGGCTTGTGGACAAGTCAATAGAGTATGTCCAGGATTAGATTTGTTGCCCTCACATAGTAAAAGGTCTCCAGGATTAGAATTGCTGCCCTCACATAGTAAAAGGTCTCAGGAATAGATTTGCTGCCCTCACATAGTAAAAGGTCTCTAGTATTAGATTTGCTGCCCTCACATAGTAAAAGGTCTCCAGTATTAGATTTGCTGCCCTCACATAGTACAAGGTCTCCAGGATTAAGTTTGCTGCCATCACATAGTAAAAGGTCTCCAGGATTAGATTTGCTTCCCTCACATAGCATGAACAAACTCAGCATCACCACTTTATGCCTCCTTGTAGGTACATTGTGCTGATGCGTTCACTGTCGCATGTCCTTATACCAACCTTCTGCTGTTCTTAATGTAAGGGTGCATGTAAAATGAAGCGATCACACTGTTACCTTGGGGACATGTCTAACCAGTTTTATTGTTAATCTAATGCCTCCAGTGATATGATGCAATTAAACTGTGTTACAAATGGCACTCCTGCTGTTTTCCCTAGTATGATAAGTAAGTTGCTCTTTTACGCTGCTGAGTGTCCTAGTGTCCCCATGGTCCCATGCCCTTAAACCAACTCTTTAGCCGTTGTTGATTTATTGTATCTAGTAAACAAGCAATGCCACCATTAAAGTAATCCCATATTTGAGGAATCTCATTGTTGACCGTAATGCTTCTGGTAACATGAAGCATTGCTGACATTTTAAAATTTCTACTATCCTTGTGTGATTGCCATGAACATAATTAAGATGCTTCTTTTCATTTCGTATATGTTTCATATATTCTTACTGGCCAGCAACTATTTACTTTCTATCTTTTTGTGCAGATAGGGATATCCATATCACCTTGTTGCAATGTTGAGGATATCTCTTATCGTTATCGTATCGGTCAGCTGGGGATTAGAGATTAATCGGAAATCGGCCGATTAATCGATTTTATCGGTCGACTATTAATCGGCCATTTTTTCAAATCCCAGGTTCCGAACACTAAAATATGCTATATTCAACACCAAAATAATATTGGACAGAAGTGTTACCTTCATTCCTATCCTTTGAATCCTAGGATATTGACAAAAAATAGGAAAATAGTACATATTGCGTAACAAGGTCCACAAAACGCAAACAAATTTAGTTTTTGCAAACATAGTCCAGCGAATAGGCCCGATTTATCGGTAGATTCCCCATAAATCGCTTGTCATAGCGATAAATGAGCCCAAATCATAAATGGTAAAGATAAGGCATAATCTTATTGGTTACCCCAAGAGTAGCGATAAATCGGACGATAAATCGCCGAATCAAAAGATTTCTTGAACAGTGCCTTGTTGCTATTGTGACCTTTTGGTGAACTGCACAAAACACTTTTTTGGAATGAGTGTCTTGTGCAGTTCAACTAAAATGTCACGTGGGCAACATCTCTCAATTTTGGTGGAACTGCACAAAATGGTGATTGGAGTTTCCAAAATCTTCGTCAAATTCTGCTGGTAATCTCGTGCAACATTTTATTAGTCTTTGCAAGATCACTGTCACCACAATGGCACTTTATTTTAGTGGAACTGCACAAAAGGATAAGCAAATTATTGTTGCACCTTAGATGAGCAGGACAACCAACTTTAGTGTTGCTCAATTTTTGTGTAACTACTAAAGAAGAACCTGCCATCTCACAAGAGCAAGTAATTCTTGCTAGCTCAATCATGCAATCTTTGCTTCATTTCAGGTGAACTGCACAAAAAGGCGCATGAATTGAATCATAGATCTGCAGGTTGGCCTAATCCGAGTGGATTTGCAAGTTCACCACATCTAGTCGTGGCGGCATAGGGCCCCACACATCGGTCAATATTGTCCTTTATCAACATGATTGTGCTTTGTCATACTGTGCTAATGTTCAATTTTTTAATTAAAGCTATTCTATCACAATCTTTTCTTGTTTTGGAAATAAAGTTTGCTTCAACTAGTGCCACTATTATAGTAATCATGTTCTTTCTTATCTGTGCAAACAGGAATACTCAATTATAAATGTTGTGATGGTCAAGAGCATTCGCCAAGTTCTTGGGTTGTATGACACGGCTAGCCAAGATGGGTTTAATCCCGATATTCACTTTATCAAAAGGCTCTAATGGGTTTGTTCTGAATCTTGCAAGCTGGGAATCAATGAGATGTGTAGGCTTCTTATTTGTACTTATTATTTGGATCTTATTTGTTGGTTTTGAATCTTGCAAGTTGGGAATCAATGAGATGTGTAGGCATCTTTGTTGTACTTATTATTTGGACCTTATTTGTTGGTTCTAAATCTTGCCAGCTAGGAAACACGGCATGGTGATGCAGAGGACAACAACCATAACAAGCAGTTCAAACTTGGTAGTATTATCTTTGTGAAAGTGCGACAAATGTGTTGATCGTGTGCGTCCTGAGAATAATAATTCTAATTGTTTTGCATGTTGATCCTGTCGCACTGATAGAACGAGCCAATGCATTGCTTGTTTTAAGTATAAATTTCTATTAAAGCTAATTAAATTTAAGTAAAGTGACCACTAACTCCTGTTATTACATCACCAATACAGACCTGCTCGTGAACCGACATGTGGCCGTAGTAGGTTTCTTAATGGAGGCGTTTAAATGCGCTGAGGGTGCATCTTCTGCCAAGCGTGCAGTGGATGAGGGAGGGGTAGTAACTGTTTTCGCCTGTACACACTTAGTTTACTATTGAATCCAGTTCCCCAAGAGCTGAAAAACGAACTGCTACCGCCGCCTACACACTCGTTCACTTGAAGAGACTCCAATGGTGATCCGAGGGGTGAGACTGCTGGATATGGACTTTAGCAAGGAGTTCCCCTTTGAGTTCACCGTTCGGTCCTATGGATGCACCAAGTTGAATGTTATGTACACCAATGATCCAGACTCTGTGAAGCTCTGCATCACCGAGTTCAAGCAGTACCTACAGGACGAGAAAGCACAAGGTTGCAGGACTAGACCTTGTGCCCATCCATTCGTCTCCTGACAGGGACCAGCGGATCGTTGTGGCCGAGGTATCTGTGCGGGCGAGGTTCTCATCTACTACTTCTGTAGGGCCATCAGAGGTTCTGGAGCATTCGCCCGTTTCATCGGCAGCGCCGACTGCACCTTCTCTACGGTGGAGAGAAGGAAGAACGCGACGATTCGGCCATCTAGTGCAACAAGCTTGTCGACATCCAGAAGCAATACAAGATCATCAGCAACGGGCATGAGAAGGACTCCGTGGTTGACCTCGCCGAGACCATCATCAACCCCTGATACGCCAGCATGAAAGAAGACAACGATACCAAAGACCTGAACACGTGGGAGGTACCTCTGAATCTAGCCTACATAACCTACGCGGCCAAGAGGGCATGGGAGGTACCTCTGAATCCACCCTGCACCCGAACAAGTCAACCCTCGTACTCCCCTCCGCCCGCGTCTTCCCCCGCTCTGGTTCGTTCGGTCCGAGGTCTCGACGTCGTCCTCTGCCTTGGTGCTCTAGCCGCAGTGCCGCCGTCTGTCGTTCCCAACATGGTTAGCAAAACAAGAGGAATCGGGAGACAACTGTTTGTCGAGAGGCTGACAGTCCCGGGCCCACCAGGTCCATGGCCTAGGTTTTGTTGTTTAACATAGGCAGCCCACGACATGTTTCAACATTTTTTGGATCCAGCAACTATCAAGCGGCCTCTGGGCCTCCCAACCTAGCTTGTCTATAACATCAGCAGCCCAAGTTATGTTTGCTTTTTTCAAGACGACGCACAGATCAATTCTATTTTTTGTTTTCATTAATCCTATATCTGAATTTTCTCCCACTTTCTTTTTCGATGTAAACTGAGTTTTCTCCCAGTGCTTTTCTCTAGAACCAACTCAACTGTCCCACTTCTAGCCTAAAAAATAATAATACCCCCACGTACTATTAACTCATCAAATTTAAATGATATTTTATTTCGTAAGTTGAAAGTTCTTACAAAACAATAATAATAATTGTTTATATATAACTTGGTAAGTTAACTCCTAGTGATTGCGTACATTATCTTGCAAAGATTTTACTGACCAATGCAGTAATAGACGTGCAATAATGCGTTTATGTTTTTATAACATTTCTCCGTCTAGCCCAACATGATATTTTCACCCAGCCCAGCAAGTCCACGGATTTCTAGAAAAATGCAAATGGGATTTAAGTTCTACCATATATATAAATGGGCTGCATAGATGCTATATCATTGTTTCACCCAGCCCACCAGATGACTAAAAAACAAATGGACTGGCTGACATGTGGGCCAGTAGGTCGAAGCCTAAGAAGGTGTTGGATTTACATCCAATGGCCGGCATTCTTCTTCAATCTCTCGTCTTCTTGCCCCACTGCTGCCGGGACCGCCTGCTCCAGCCTTCGGCGTCTAGCGGCGTTGTTATGCGCTCCTCACCGAAATGGTACCCCGTCGATGGCCAGGCCATCCCTCCACTCCGCACCTCCTGTTATTCTCTGTCGAGTGTAGGCACACGCCGCACCCAAACCAGTCAAGTTTCCCGCTCCTCTCCGTTTGCGACTGCACTGCCGCGTCTTCCCCATCTCCGAGTCGTTCCAGTCTGGGGCCTCGCCGTCGTCCAACACCTCGGTGCGCTCAGCGCGGCGTGGTCAACATACGAGAGTCATCAAAAGAGGACTGTACGTGGAGAGCCTGACTTCTAGGACCCACGAGCTCCATGGTCGCACGCAAGGAAAGTTCCTCTTTATTACGCACTGTACGTGGGAAGGGCTTCTATATTTCGCAAAAAAACATTCCCCCCACTGACAGGTCACACCCATGATACGTCTCCAACGTATCTATAATATTTGATTATTCCATGCTATTATTTATGATGTTTTGGATGTTTAATGGGCTTTGTCATACACTTTTATATTATTTTTGGTACTAACCTACTAACCCAAAGGCCCAGTCCAGATTGTTGTTTTTTGCCTGTTTTAGGGTTTTTACAGAAAAGGGATATCAAAAGGAGTCCAAACGGAATGAAACCTTCGGGAGAGATATTTTTGGAGAAAATCACACATGGGAGATTTGAGAACCACGGAGTAGGGGCCACGAGGTGCCCACGAGGGTGGGGGCGCGCCCCCACCCTAGGGCGCATCCCCCTGCCTCGTGGGTCCCTCGTAAGGCCCTCGGTGCCCTCCTTCCTCCTATGTAAGCCTACATACCTCGAAACCATCAGAGGAGAAGAAAAAACCCTAGTTCCACCACCGTAACCTTCTGTTCCCGTGAGATCCCATCTTGGGGCCTGTTTCGGAGCTCCGCCAGAGGGGGGATCTATCACGGAGTGCTTCTACATCATCATCATCGCCTCACCATGAGTTGTGAGTAGTTTACTACAGACCTTCGGGTCCATAGCTAGTATCTAGATGGCTTCTTCTCTCTCTCTCTCTGGATCTCAATACAAAGTTCTCCTCGGTCTTCGAGGATATCTATTCGATGTAGTCTCTTTTTGCGGTGTGTTTGTCGAGATCCGATGAATTGTGGGTTTATGATCAAGATTATCTATGAGAAATATTTGGTTCTTTTCTGAACTCTTTATGTGTGCTCATAATATCCTTGCAAGTCTCTTCGAATTATTGGTTTGGTTTGGCCTACTAGATCTGTAGTTCTTACGAAAGTGGTTGGCTTTGGGTTCAATCTTGCGGTGTCCTTTCCCAGTGACAGTAGGGGCAGCAAGGCACGTATTGTATTGTTGCCATCGAGGATAAAAAGATGGGGTTTATATCATATTTCTTGAGTTTATCCCTCTACATCATGTCATCTTGCTTAAGGCGTTACTCTGTTCTTATGAACTCAATACACTCGATGCATGCTGGATAGTGGTCGATGTGTGGAGTAATAGTAGTAGATGCAGGTAGGAGTCGGTCTACTTGTCTCGGACGTGATGCCTATATACAATGATCATGCCTAGATAGTCTCACAATTATCCGCTTTTCTATCAATTGCTCGACAGTAATTTGTTTACCCGCCGTAGAAATCGCTATCATGAGAGAAGCCACTAGAGAACACTATGGCCCCGGGGTCTATTCTCAACATATAAATCTACACTTACTTTACTTTTTCCGCTTTTACATTCTGTTCTTATAATAAAAAATACCAAAAATATAAACTATCATCTCTATCAGATCTCACTTTCGTAAGTGACCTTAAAGGGATTGACAACCCCTTATCGCGTTGGCTGCGAAGTTCTTATTTGTTTGTGCAGGTGCGAGGGACTCGCGCGTGGTCTCCTACTGGATTGATACCTTAGTTCTCAAAAACTGAGGGAAATACTTACGCTACTATGCTGCATCACCCTTTCCTCTTCGAGGGAATACAACGCAAGCTCGAGAAGTAGCAAGAAGAATTTCTAGTGCCATTGCTGGGGAGGCTGAGACAAAAGTCATATACGAAGTACCTATCAGAAACCCTTATACTTCGCATTTCATTTTTGACTCTCGTTTTCCTCTCCCCCACTTCACCCTTGCCATTTTATTTTCCCTTCTTCTACCTTGTGTTTATTGTGTGCTTGCTTCTTGTTTGCTTGTGTGGGTTGGATTGCTTGCTTGTCACTATGGCTCTCCCAATTAGTGTTGACCCTCACCTCAAGAGGCCGGAGGAGATTGAAAACAATGTTAGACATTTTATGACTATACAATTTGAGCATAATGATTTTTTCAGAAGTGAGCTTAAAGAACAGAATTTTTTTATGGAATATATCAATAAAGACCTTGATGATATGTCTAAGGAGTTTTATGGTTTGAAATCTCAGTTTGCCCATCTTGAGAACTTAATAGCCCAAATTTCGGATAAACAGTCCTCCTAGATTAATAAGATGGCTGCTAAACCGGAGGAGCATGGGAATAAAGATGAAGATCTGAAAGTTATTGATGTGTCTCCTATTAGATCCTTGTTTTCATGTATAAATCTTGATGAAGATAGGATTGGAGATGATTATACTTTAAGGTGTCCCAATTATTCGGAGTTTTTAGATCTTGATGCTAAAATTGTTAAAAGTGGGAGTGAAGAGATTAAAACTTTGCATAGTGATGAACCCACTACTTTGGATTTCAAGGGATTCAATTATGACAATTGCTCTTTGATTGATTGTATTTCCTTGTTGCAATCCGTACTAAATTCTCTGCATGCTTATAGTCAAAATAAAGCTTTCACCAAACACATAGTTGATGCTTTGATGCAATCTTATGAAGAAAAACTTGAGTTAGAAGTTTCTATCCCTAGAAAGCTTTATGATGAGTGGGAACCTACTATTAAAATAAAAATTAAAGAGCATGAATGCTATGCTTTGTGTGATTTGGGTGCAAGTGTCTCCACTATCCCAAAAACTTTGTGTGATTTGCTAGAGTTCCATGAGCTTGATGATTGTTCTTTAAACTTGCATCTTGCGAATTCCACTATTACGAAACCTATGGGAAGGATTAATGATTTTCTTATTGTTGTCAATAGGAATTATGTGCCCGTAGATTTCATTGTTCTTGATATAGATTGCAATACTTCATGTCCTATTATTCTTGGTAGACCTATCCTTAGAACGATTGGTGCAATTATTGATATGAAGGAAGGAAATATTTGATTCCAATTTCCATCAAGGAAAGGCATGGAACACTTTCCTCGGAAGAAAATCAAATTACCATATGAATCTATCATGAGAGCCACTTATGGATTGCCTTCCAAAGATGACAATACCTAGAACTATCCATATATCATGCCTAGATAGGGGCGTAAAACGATAGCGTTTGTTGGGAGGCAACCCAATTTTTTGTTTTTTGTTTTTGCTGCTGTTAGGGAATAAATATTAGATCTAGCTCCTGTTTAGATGTGGTTTTGTGTTTTTTTAGTGTTTGTTCCAAGTAGAACCTTTGGGAAGACTTGTGTGAAGTTTATGTGATCTTGCCGTGAAAAACAGAATCGTTAGCGCTCGCTAGAATGGTCATCAGATTTACTTGAGCGTGCTATTTAGTTGATTCTTTTTGCAGATGATTAATAGACAAATTCCTCACGTTTACCAGTTTAGTTTGAATTTTTTGGAGTTAAAGAAGTATGCGAAACCTGCAGATTACTACAGTCTGATCTGTTTTTGACATATTCTGTTTTTGTGTGTTGTTTGCTTATTCAGTGCATCTATGAGTAATATTGGGAAGTATGAACCATAGAGAAGTTGGAATACAGTAGGTTTAACACCAATATAAAAAAAGAATGATTTCATTGTAGTACCTTTGAGTAGTGGTTTGCTTTCTTATACTAGCGGAGCTCACAAGATTTTTGTCTAAGTTTTGTGTTGTGAAGTTTTCAAGTTTTGAGTATTGATTTGATGGACTATGGAACAAAGAGTAGCAAGGGCCTAAGCTTGAGGATGCCCAAGGCAGCCAAGTAAAATTCAAGGACAACCAAAAGCCTAAGCTTGGGGATGCCCCGGGAAGGCATCCCCTCTTTCGTCTTCATCCATCGGTAACTATACTTGGAGCTATATTTTTATTCACCACATGATATGTGTTTTGCTTGGAGCGTCTTGTGTAATTTGAGTATTTGCTTGTTAGTTTGCCACAATTATCCTTGCTGGAAACACCTATTTGAGAGAGTTAAATATGGCTTAGGAATTGATAGAACACTCTATGTCCTTCACTTATATCTTTTGAGATGAATAGTTTTTGCTCTAGTGCTTCACTTATATCTTTTAGAGCACGGTGGTGATAATATTTTGAAGAAATTGTTGAACTCTCATGCTTCACTTATATCCTTTTCAGAGTCTATTAAAACAGCATGGTAATGTGCTTAGGCTATAAAACTATTCTTCACATGATAGACATCCAATATCAATGTAGTAAAAACTTTCACACTAAGTGCATTTGTAGGATCGAAAGTATGTCTAGAGGGGGGGGTGATTAGACTACTTGACAATATAAAAATTCTGCCTTTTGATCATGAACAGTTTTTGGCAGTTTCACAATTATGATCAATTCAAGTATCACCCTACACATGCAATTCTAGAGTATAAGCAGCGGAAAGTAAATTGCACATGTAGTAAAGAGAGGTGGAGAAGATCAAACGCAATTTGGAGACACTAAGATTTTTCTCGTGGTTCCGATAGGTGGTGCTATCGTACATCCACGTTGATGGAGACTTCAACCCACTGAGGGTAACGGCTGCGCGAGTCCACGGAGGGCTCCACCCACGAAGGGTCCACGAAGAAGCAACCTTGTCTATTCCATCATGGCCTACGCCCACGGAGGACTAGCCTTACTCGGGGTAGATCTTCACGAAGTAGGCGATCTCCTTGCCCTTACAAACTTCTTGGTTCAACTCCACATCTCGAAGACGGAGGCTCCCAAGCGACACCTAACCAATCTAGGAGGCACCACCCTCCAAAAGGTAATAGATGTTGTTGATGATGATGAACTCCTTGCTCTTGTGCTTCAAATGATAATCTCCCCAACACTCAACTCTCCTCACTGATTTGGCTTTGGTGGAAGAAGGGATTGAGTGGAAAGCAACTTGGGAAGGTTAGAAATCAAGTTTCATATGGTAGGAATGGAATAACTTGATCTCAACACAAGGGTAGGTAGTTCTCTTCTCAGAAAGTGTAAGGTAGGAGTGGTAGTACTTTCTGATGGCTCTCTCCACGAATGAAGAGGGGGTGGAGGGGTATATATAGCCTCCACACAAAATCCAACCGTTACACACATAATTGAGCAATCTCGGTGAGACTGAAGTGAAAACTTGGTCAGACCGAAAGTTCAAATATAGTGAACGTTGGGGTTTTCGGTGGGACCGAAAATACCATCTCGGTATGTCCGATATGAGTCAAAGATAGGAGCTTGCCATTTTCGGTGGGACCAAAATTAACAACTCAGATATTCCGATATGATGTCAAATGGTTACAGAAGGTTGGCAGTCCAGTTTCGGTGAGACCGAACTCAAAATCGGATAGACCGAAATTTCTAGGGTTTGGAAAATAGCTGAGGTGGTTCATCTCGGTGGGACTGAGTTAGAAGAATCGGTTTGTCCAAGATTACTTATGAGTGTGTTTTAGAAGTGAAAGTTGATGATAGTTGAAGAAGCTAAATCACTAAGCACTTGAGCAACCAGATCATCAACACAACCTCATCCCCTTTTAATAGTATTGGCTTTTCCTATGGACTCAATGTGATCTTTGATCACTAAACCAAAAATGGAGTCTTGAGCTTTTGCCAATGCTTGCCTTAGCATTTTGAGGGGTCCACTTCTTCAGACATTTCCATACCCATATCATCGAACTTCTCTGAAATGATTCTCAAGTAACTATTAGTTCAATGATATATATGTTGTTATTAATTACCAAAACCACCCGGGGATTAGTTGCACTTTCAATCTCCCCCTTTTTGGTAATTGATGACAACATATAGATCAAAGCTTCGACAACAGATATAATCAATGAATAATATCGTCGCTTTGAGAAGTATGTGATAAACAAGAGCTCCCCCTAAATTTGTGCATTATTTAAAATTTGCGTTTGAATGCAAATGCACAATCGATTAGGATTATGGGTCACTCTTCCATGTCACATACATCTTGGTGGAGCGCACAAAATGATAAGAATGAATAACATGCACTCAATCACCAAGACATGAGTAAATAGCCATACAAGAAGGAATAGCATATGATAAGCATTAAGCACACATTAAAGCATAGTATGACTAAGCACTCATTAAGGTAGCATCAAACGTAGTAGCAAGCACACTGAAAGTATCAAGAACCAAAAGAACCAAATGTATCTCAAAGGAAACCGGCAAAAGAACGAAAGAGCACTCTCTCTCTCGAAGCCCTATGATCTATACAATTTCTCCCCCTTTGGCAACAAGTTACCAAAAAGTTCGAAAACGCATAGAACTAAGCGTCACTGTGGGCTCTGCTGGCGGCTCCCGTCTGGGTAGATGTCGGAGTAGAAATGATGGCATTGGAGAAGACTTCAGCTGATGTCTGCGCTGGAGGAGTGGATGCTGGAGCTGTGGCTGGAGTAACTGCTGGAGCTGTAGGAGGTGCTGAAGTGGTAGCCCTGGAGTCAGTCACTGGGATAGCTGCTGATCGGGATCCTCTGGGAACCTGAGCAGTCTGGCGATGAGAGTCCTGGACTAGATCATCCTGCATGAGCTCTGCTCTCTCCTGCCTTGCTTCCTCCATGTCTGCCTCAAGCTTGTTGACGGTCACCTGAATCTTAGTCAGCTTCACGTCCAGAGCGTGGATCTTGTCTTCAACAATCCTCTCTAGGCTTTCCTGAGATTGTTCAATGCTGGCCAGGCGTTGTTCAATTCTCTGGGTAGCTTCAAGAATCTGCTCTCCGAAGCTCTTTGGTTTAGCTGCTGCTGCTGCTGCCTCTTTATCAGCTTTGGCTTTCTTCGCAGCTTCAATCTTGGCTTGACCTTCAAGAGAAGTTGGATCCTCCTCATCCATCACAACAATGTTGTCTTCATGCTCTGGCTGCAGTGGCAAGTGCTTCCTATCCAACATGAATTTGCCCGTGCCAAACTTGGCATTGATGAGCATCTGAATTTGTGGGGCAAATCCACACGACCTCTTCTGGTCAGCTGCAGTCCTCTTAATGGTCTCTACCATTAAGTCCATCACCTTGAAAGGTGCCTTCTCATCAAGAATGTGCAGCATGTTGATAGAATAGCCTCGAATCATGCGGTGGTCTCCAGACTTGGGCATCAAGGTATGCCTCAGAATAGTGTTTGTGGTGGTCAGACCTGCCTGGAGATAGTACACTGAGCCAAGCTTCCATCCTTCCAAATCAGCTGCGGGGATCTCCTTGTACATGTTTTTCATGGAATCATGATTCTTCTTAGGAATCCCATAGACATCAATGTCGTCCTCCCTCTGCACTGGAGCATTCAGAAGCTCTGTCCATTCTTCAACAGACGAAGAAAACATTTGACCTTCAGTCATCCAGGTGATCTTGCCATCAGGATATAAGTGGGCTGTGGCGTAGAACTGCATGATCATCTCGTCATTCCAATCTGTCAACTTCTGACCCACGAACTCATCAACTCCACATGCAGTGAAGCTCTCATGCACATGGGGAAAGAAGTCTCGGTGCTCTTCACTGTCAATGTACTTCCAGTCAACATACCTGGTGTCTACAACAATAGGCTTCTTATCCATCAGCACGGTCTCATAGAAGTCCTGCTGCTCTCTGGTGTGGAATCTGGGGTCCACAGCAGTCCTTCTCCTCACGGCATATGGATCAGACTGTCTCCATAGCCTGAGACCTCTGTCCTTCCTTGCCTTCATATCCTCGGCTTGAGGATGAGCATCGTTGTGGAGTGGCAGTTTAGGACGGAGCTTCAGCAACACATGTTCTTCATCAGACTCAGACGGTGGCACATCACCTTTGTTCTTCTCAGGAGCTGGGATGTTCCTGGTTGTCCTCTTGGGCTTGGCTGGAGCTGCCTTGGCTTGAGCAGGCTTCTTGGGCTTAGAAGTGGCTTGAGCCCTAATAGCATCACCCATGAACTTAGCCTTCTGAGGAGGAGGCTGGGGTGCATCTTCTTCTTCTTCTTCAGCTGCTGCATCAACATGAGGTTCAGCATACACAACTCTCTTCCTCTTGGAAGTTTTCTTCACTTTACTTGGAGCTGGCTCTTCCAAGTTTAGTTTATTGGCAACAGCTGACTACTTGACCTTGCTGGTGCCTTTCTTCGACTGCTGCCCTTCGTGCTCTTTGGCAACAACTTTTCTCTTGGGCTTGGAGGTTACTTCCTCAGCAACGAAGTCAGAGTCCTCATCATCAGAATTTCTCTGCTTTCTGGTCCTGGTGGCTGCAGGAGGCAAACCACTGGGGGTACTCCTCTCACCATCATCACTAGGACTACTAGCCTCAGGACTAGTATCTGCCTCAGGAATCTCTGCAAATGGTGACTCTGACCTGTTCTGGCTGTCACTGGCATCTGACATGGCTCACAACCTGTGAAAAGATAAGGTATAGGCAGAGTAGAAGAGTTATCACAACTGCAGAGGTTTTTAAAAAAATGAGTTCAAATCTTAGTTTTGAGTTTTCACAGAATGCATTTCGGTCAAACCGATATTCAGTTTCGGTGAATCCGAAGTGTATACAGAGGCTTACCACACCACTTTCGGTCAGACCGAAGTGGGTTTCGGTCCTACCGAAACACTAGGGTTTCACTGAGACTCTACATCGGTCACACCGATTTGCACGACTCGGTTAGACCGAAAGGTGCAGTGCAATGGCCAGAGGCCAAATCGGTCATTCCGAGTTTTCAAAATCGGTTTCACCGAGATGTATTCCGTGGAAACCTAAACCTAAGAATTTCGCTCGAAACTAAAACGATCTGATCTGATGTTAAGGAATTTTCCAATCGTGGCTAGATACAAGGCAAACCAATCGTGCAAGAATCAGATGGGGAGCACGAGTTGGATCGAGACTCACCCTAACTTGGTGGAGTCCCTCTATGGCGGCAACGGCGCTGAGAAGAATACCGTTGACGGCAGCGGAGACCTGCGGCGAGGGCGCACAGGCGACGACGGCGATGATCCGGAGACCAGGGCCACGACAGCAGGGGACTTGGGGGCGAAACGGTTTGAAGAAGTAATCGCGCGTTGCCCTCAGTATTTATATCCCCTTGCTGTCGGTGGGACCGAGTTGAAAAACTCGGTGACACCGAAATGTATAACTGATGTGCAGTTACGCATATCGGTCACGCCGAGATTTTGAACTCGGTTTCACCGAGATGAAACCTAGATCAGTCTAAGCGTTTCGGTTGGACCGAGTGGAAAAAGTTGGTCAGACCGAAATGGACTTAGAAGGTTTTGGAAGTCAGCCTTAGACGGATCGGTGGCTCCGAGTGCTCCTCACTCGGAGGGTCCGAAAATGACTTGTTCAAAGTTGTGATATGAGCATGAATAGAATTTGAGACAAGAAAGCATAGATAGCTAGGGAAGGTGCTTAGGCATTCTTGTCCATCCATTTGGCCAGAAAAATCAAAACAATCAAAACAACAAATGGATGTCCTTGAATGGATAAAATCATGCATTCAACATGCTCACACAATAAGATAGCAAATGAAATATGTGTCAAACATGCACAACCAAAACTCTAGCTACTAGCACACAATTTGTCGATGACTAGGTCATCTATATATGAGTATATTGACTTAGGAGCCAAATGAGAACATTTGATCATAGGTCATACTCATCGTTTAAGCACAAGTCGGGTTACCACTTTTACATAAAGCATTGATGTGTTCACATCATTTGGAGATGCTTTAGCTCAATTTTTAGAGCAAAGCTCCCCCTAGATGTGAAAATCCCTTTTAAAGGGTCAAACTAACCTTGGGTTGTCGTAGAAGACTTCATGTAGATGTTGAAGATGTGGATGCTCAATGTTGATGTAGATCATCAAGAGTTGGGAGCTATCCTTTGGATTAGGGCACTTTCAATACCTACATGGGTTAGTCCCACAAGGAACAAACAAAGATATCCATAGACATAGATTGAAGTACACAAAAGATGATGTCCATGAAAGCAATGATTACCTTGTCCCTTGACTTACCAACAAGAGGGTTTGTGACTCCATGAACTAGTGCATGATGTGGAAGTTGATTGCACAAGTTCTTGCCAAAATAAATATGAGTGAAGTATGTTGGCGGAGTCTCCCTCAAGAACCTTCTAGTTCTTCTTCTTTGGGATCCACATCATCTTGATGGGAATCCTTGGGGTTGTAGTTGAGCTTGACGAAGTAGAACTTGACGTGTCCTTGGGAACCCACTTGACCATGGCTTGAGGTGCTTCAATGAATGCATCAATCTCCTCTTGAAGCTTGTCCATGGCCTTTAGCTTGTGGTCTTGTGGTGGAAGGTCATCTTGAGCTTGTTCCACATTGGAAGAAGTAGGATCATACTTCTCCTTTTGAGAAACAAACTGTGGAGTAGGGTATTGACCTTCTTCCCACTCAACACCTTCGGCGTTGAACTTTCGCTCAAAACCAATCCCTTGATTCTTCCGGTGCCTTCCTTGTTTGCGAACAATTTCCTCAAAGTTCTTGCTTCCGGCAAGACTTTTGTAGACACCTTTCTCTATGATTTCCTTCAATAAGCTATTTTCTTGCTCAAGTGTAACTTGGCTTGAAACATTGTTAGTGGAATCAAGAGAACTACTAGAAGTAACAACATTAGATTTGACATTGTTATTGTTACTACTAGAGGAAGAATTTTTCTTATGCTTGTCATGCTTAGTCTTAATAGGTGGCAAGAAATTAGACAAGAGAAGTCGTTTGGCAAGATATGAAGAACTCTTCTTTCGAAGATCGTCATTGATCGCTTTTAGAAACTCATGTTCTTGCTCTAGAGTGAGCTTCTCGAAGCGTAGCTTCTCATGAGATCTTAAGAGCTCTCTATGATCTTCTTGAGTTGTTTCATGAGCTAACTTAAGAGTGTTTAGTTCTTTAGTTAGACGCTCAATCTCCTTCATAGAATTGTCATTTGACTCTTCTCGACTATAAAGACTACTAGCATTTTCATCATTACTAAGCTCACTAGATTTATCATGCAAGAGCTCATCTTCACCAAGCAAGTCATCCTCATCACTATCAAAGTCAATGAATTCAGGGTGTGTTACCTTGGGGCCTTTAGCCATGAAGCATCTTCCAATTCCCTCATTTGGTGAATCAAATAAGTCGTAGGAGTTGGAGTTGGAGGATACGAGTGCAAGTCCGGCAACACCTTCATCTTGACTGTAGTCGGAGTCAGAGTGATAGCTTCCATCGGATTGATTGTCGGAGTCGGAGCCGGAGACCCATTCACCTACATGAGCTTGATGTCTTCTTCTTGTGTAGCTCCTTGATGACTTGTCCTTTCTCTCTGAATCCTTGCTTCTCCGAGAGGGTCTTCGTTCATAACGATCATCTCTACTCCTTCTCTCTCTCCGAGGTGACTCATCTCTTGCTCTTCTTCTTGGAGATTCTTCTCTTCTCTTGTGGGGAGCTGTACACTCATTTGAGAAGTGTCCGGGTCTTCCACAATTGTAGCAGTTTCGATCACGACTAGAAGATCTATTTTCATCATATGATCTAGACTTTGAGCTTCTTTCTTTGCCTCTATTCTTGTAGAACTTGTTGAAGTTCTTAACCATTAGGCTTATCTCTTCATTGGAAATTAACTTGTCACTTGAGGTAGTGGGAGCATCACTTGTAGCTTTGTAAGCACCACTTCACTTGTTGTGAAGCTCTTCCTTATCCTGAAGTGTCATCTCATGAGCAACAATTCTTCCAATGACTGCAGTTGGCTTGAGAGTCTTGTAGTTTGGCATCATTTGGATCAAAGTGCACACGGTGTCATATTTTCCATCCAAAGCTCTTAGAATCTTCTTGATGATGAAACGGTCGGTCATTTCTTCGCTTCCTAAGCCAGCAATCTCATTTGTGATGAGAGCAAGCCTAGAGTACATTTCAGCGACTCCTTCACCATCCTTCATCTTGAACTTGTCAAGTTGACCTTGAAGAATATCTAGCTTTGATTCCTTCACAGATTCAGTACCTTCGTGCATTTCAACCAAAGTATCCCAAATCTCTTTAGCATTCTCAAGACGGCTGATTTTGTTGAACTCCTCGGGACACAAGGCATTGAAGAGAATGTCACAAGCTTGAGCATTGTTTTGCAACATCCGCAACTCTTCCGGTGTAGCTTCGCGATCCGGAACTTTTCCTTCCTCGAGGAATTCACCTTGCATACCAACACAAATAATGCCCCATGCGGCTGGGTTATGACCAAGAATATGCATTTTCATTTTATGCTTCCAACTAGCAAAATTTGTACCATCAAAGTAAGGACCTCTACGATAATTACCCTCACTAGACGCCATACTCTCCTAGGTTGTGAAACCAAGCTTATGGAGTCCAATGCAATGGAAACCAAAACAATGGAGACCAAAGCTCTGATACCACTTGTAGGATCGAAAGTATGTCTAGAGGGGGGGGTGATTAGACTACTTGACAATATAAAAATTCTGCCTTTTGATCATGAACAGTTTTTGGCAGTTTCACAATTATGATCAATTCAAGTATCACCCTACACATGCAATTCTAGAGTATAAGCAGCGGAAAGTAAATTGCACATGTAGTAAAGAGAGGTGGAGAAGATAAAACGCAATTTGGAGACACGGAGATTTTTCTCGTGGTTCCGATAGGTGGTGCTATCGTACATCCACGTTGATGGAGACTTCAACCCACGGAGGGTAACGGCTGCGCGAGTCCACGGAGGGCTCCACCCACGAAGGGTCCACGAAGAAGCAACCTTGTCTATTCCATCATGGCCTACGCCCACGGAGGACTAGCCTTACTCGGGGTAGATCTCACGAAGTAGGCGATCTCCTTGCCCTTACAAACTTCTTGGTTCAACTTCACATCTCGAAGACGGAGGCTCCCAAGCGACACCTAACCAATCTAGGAGGCACCACCCTCCAAAAGGTAATAGATGTTGTTGATGATGATGAACTCCTTGCTCTTGTGCTTCAAATGATAATCTCCCTAACACTCAACTCTCCTCACTGATTTGGCTTTGGTGGAAGAAGGGATTGAGTGGAAAGCAACTTGGGAAGGTTAGAAATCAAGTTTCATATGGTAGCAATGGAATAACTTGATCTCAACACAAGGGTAGGTAGTTATCTTCTCAGAAAGTGTAAGGTAGGAGTGGTAGTACTTTCTGATGGCTCTCTCCACGATGAAGAGGGGGTGGAGGGGTATATATAGCCTCCACACAAAATCCAACCGTTACACACATAATTGAGCAATCTCAGTGAGACCGAAGTGAAAACTCGGTCAGTCCGAAAGTTCAAATATAGTGAACGTTGGGGTTTTCGGTGGGACCGAAAATACCATCTCGGTATGTCCGATATGAGTCAAAGATAGGAACTTGCCATTTTCGTTGGGACCGAAATTAACAACTCGGATATTACGATATGATGTCAAATGGTTACAGAAGGTTGGCAGTCCAGTTTCGGTGAGACCGAACTCAAAATCGGATAGACCGAAATTTCTAGGGTTTGGAAAATAGCTGAGGTGGTTCATCTCGGTGGGACTGAGTTAGAAGAATCGGTTTGTCCGAGATTACTTATGAGTGTGTTTTAGAAGTGAAAGTTGCTGATAGTTGAAGAAGCTAAATCACTAAGCACTTGAGCAACCAGATCATCAACACAACCTCATCCCCTTTTAATAGTATTGGCTTTTCCTATGGACTCAATGTGATCTTTGATCACTAAACCAAAAATGGAGTCTTGAGCTTTTGCCAATGCTTGCCTTAGCATTTTGAGGGGTCCACTTCTTCAGACATTTCCATACCCATATCATCGAACTTCTCTGAAATGATTCTCAAGTAACTATTAGTTCAATGATATATATGTTGTTATTAATTACCAAAACCACCCGGGGATTAGTTGCACCTTCAGCATTGAATATGATGAGAAGTTGGATGCTTGATAATTGTTTTGAGATATGATGATAGTGATATTAGAATCATGCTAGTGGAGTAATTATGAAATTGAGAGATACTTGTGTTAAGGTTAGTGATTCCCGTAGCATGCACGTATGGTGAACCGCTATGTGATGAAGTTAGAGCATGAGGTATTTGTAAAATGTCAACCTTTGTGTGGAGGTCGGGGGCGCGCGATGGTTAAATACTATCAACATCCCCCCTAGGAGCATGCGTTGATTGCTTTGTTTTGATGACTCGTAGATTTTTGCAGTAAGTATATGAGTTCTTATGAATAATGTTGAGTCCATGGATTATACACACTCTCACCCTTCCACCATTGCTAGACTCTCTTGTACCGCGCAACTTTCGCCTGTACCATACACCCACTATATAGCCTTCCTCAAAACAGCCACCATATATATATATTCCTCAAAACAGCCACCATACCTACCTATCATGGCATTTCCATAGCCATTCCGAGATATATTGCCATGCAACTTTCCATCGTTCCGTTCATATGACACGCTTCATATTGTCATATTGCCATGCATGATCATGTAGTTGACATCGTATTTGTGGCAAAGCCACCATGCATAATTTTTCATACATGTCACTCTTGTTTCATTCCACATCCCGCAACACCGCCGGAGGCATTCATATAGAGTCATACTTTGTTGTAGTATCGAGTTGTAATGTAAGTGTGATGATCATCATTATTAGAGCTTTGTCCCATGGGAGGAAAGGCTAAATCAATAAAGCCCCTCCACAAAAAAAAGCCAAAGAAAAAAGGAAAGGCCCAAAAAAAGGGGACAATTGCTACTATCTTTTTTCCACACTTGTGCTCCAAAGTAGCACCATGTTCGTCATGATAGAGAGTCTCATTGTTTAGTCACGTTCATATACTAGTGGGAATTTTCATTGTATAACTTGGCTTGTATATTCCAACGATGGGCTTCCTCAAATGCCCTAGGTCTTCGTGAGCAAGCAAGTTGGATGCACACCCACTAGTTTCTTTTGTTGAGATTTCATACATATTTAGCTCTAGTGCATCCGTTGCATGGCAATCCCTACTCACTCACATTGATATCTATTGATGGGCATCTCCATAGCCCGTTGATATGCCTAGTCGATGTGAGACTATCTCGCTCCTTTTTGTCTTCTCCACAACCACCTATTCCACCCAGAGTGCTATGTCCATGCCTCACGCTCATGTATTGCATGAAAGTTGAAAGGTTTGAAAGAATAGAGTATGAAAACAAGTGCTTGGCTGAAATCGGGGTTGTGCGTGATACGAATATTTTGTGTGATGAAGAGGGAGCATAGCCAGACTATATGATTTTGTAGGGATAACTTTCTTTAGCCATAGTATTTTAAGAAGACATGATTGCTTTGTTAGTATGCTTGAAGTATTATTATTTCTTATGTCAATATAGACTTCTGTCTTGAATCTTTCAGATATGAACATTCATGCCACAATTAAGAGAATTACATTGAAAAGCTATGTTGGTTAGCATTGCACATCAAAAAAATCTGTTTTTATCATTTACCTACTCGAGGACGAGCATGAATTAAGCTTGGGGATGCTTGATACGTGTCCAACGTATCTATAATTTTTGATTGTTCCATGCTATTATTTACGATGTTTTGGATGTTTAATGGGCTTTGTCATACACTTCTATATTATTTTTGGGACTAACCTACTAACCCAAAGGCCCAGTCCAGATTCCTGTTTTTTGCTTGTTTTAGGGTTTTACAAAAAAGGGATATCAAACGGAGTCCAAACGGAATGAAACCTTCGGGTGAGGTATTTTTGGAGAAAATCATGCACGGGAGGCTTGAGAAGCACGGAGTGGGGGCCACGAGGTGCCCATGAGGGTGGGGCGCCCCCCTAGGGTGCACCCCCTGCCTCGTGGGTCCCTCGTAAGGCCCCCGGTGCCCTCCTTCCTCCTATATAAGCCTATCTACCCCGAAACCATCAGAGGAGAAGAAAAAACCCTAGTTCCACCGCCGTAACCTTCTATTCTCGTGAGATCCCATCTTGGGGCCTATTTCGGAGCTCTGCTGGAGGGGGGATCCATCATGGAGTGCTTCTACATCATCATCATCACCTCAACATGAGTTGTGAGTAGTTTACTACAGACCTTCGGATCCATAGCTAGTATCTAGATGGCTTCTTCTCTCTCTCTGGATCTCAATACAAAGTTCTCCTCGGTCTTCGAGGAGATCTATTCGATGTAATATCTTTTTGCGGTGTGTTTGTCGAGATCCGATGAATTGTGGGTTTATGATCAAGATTATCTATGAGAAATATTTGGTTCGTTTCTGAACTCTTTATGTGTGCTCATAATATCCTTGCAAGTCTTTTCGAATTATTGGTTTGGTTTGGCCTACTCGATCTATAGTTCTTGCAATGGGAGAAGTGCTTGGCTTTGGGTTCAATCTTGCGGTCTCCTTTCCCAGTGACAGTAGGGGCAGCAAGGCATGTATTGTATTGTTGCCATCGAGGATAAAAATATGGAGTTTATATCATATTGCTTGAGTTTATCCCTCTACATCATGTCATCTTGCTTAAGGCGTTACTCTGTTCTTATGAACTCAATACACTAGATGCATGCTGGATCGCGGTCGATGTGTGGAGTAATAGTAGTAGATGCAGGCAGGAGTCGGTCTACTTGTCTCGGACGTGATGCCTATATACAATGATCATGCCTAGATAGTCTTATAATTATCCGCTTTTCTATCAATTGCTCGACAGTAATTTGTTTACCCGTCGTAGAATATCGCTATCATTAGAGAAGCCACTAGAGAACACTATGGCCCCCGTGTCTATTCTCAACATATCAATCTACAATTACTTTACTTTTTCCCCTTTTACTTTTTGTTCTTATAATAAAAAATACCAAAAATATAAACTATCATCTCTATCAGATCTCACTTTCGTAAGTGACTGTAAAGGGATTGACAACCCCTTATCGCTTTGATTGCGAAGTTCTTATTTGTTTGTGCAGGTGCGAGGGACTCACGCGTGGTCTCCTACTGGATTGATACCTTGGTTCTCAAAAACTGAGGGAAATACTTACGCTTCTGTGCTGCATCACCCTTTCCTTTTCGAGGGAATACAACGCAAGCTCGAGAAGTAGCAACCCACCAGCTATATCTTCGCACGCAAGAAAGTGCCTCCTTATTACGCACAAAAAATGAATACCCCCCTGCTAGTTGGGACCCACCATAGTGGGTGACTGACTTTTGGGCCTACTAAGTTGGCAGGGACGGAGGGCTTTGTCAACTTAGTCAATATGAATGATTCTGGCTCCAGTGAACGTACGATGTCCATCCAACGGCCATAGCGCTTCTTCAACCTTTGGTCTTCTTGCTCCAGCCGCCCAAAGCAGCGCCGGTCGTGCCGCATGCTCCTGCCTCCCGTGGCCGGCTATGATGCCGCGGAGGCCTCACCGCCCCCTACTACTCCCACCGCTGGCCAGGGCATCCCTCTACTCACCCGCACCACCTGTTATTCTGCGACGACGGCAGCCTCACGCTGCAGCCGAACCAGTGAACCCTCGTACTCCTCTCCGCGTGGGCATCCACTATCGCGTCTTCCCCGGCTCCATGTCGTCCCCTTCCTAGGCCTTTCCGTCGTCCACCGCCTGGGTGCTCTCTGCGCGGCGTGGTCAATGTGGTCAACGACCGACTTCCATCGGAAGAGTACTATACGTGGACAGGCTGACAGCTGGGTCCACTTCCGCAGCTGGATCCACGGCCACAGCCCAGTTTTTTGTGATTTGCCAAGTAAGTCGCTTTGCCAGGCCTGTTGGGCTGCAAATCCTTCAAGACGAGGAGAGCTTCATTCGACTGGCCAAGAAAATGGCCTATCAGTAATGAGAAATGGGATGTACATTTTACAAACGGATCAAACCGGCAATTAGTTTCAAATTTCTTTTTTTCATTTCGAGATTTTAAATTGCATTGATTTTTATGCGTGGACAATCTGTTGGATTTTATATTGGTATAAATTTATTTTTTAAATCGATTTGAATGTGACTCGAAATTTCGGGATTAAAAACAGTTTGGACCGCACAAAAATATGCAAAATTTCGTATAAATTTTTTAAGGGCAAATTTTGTTTTTTGCCACGCTAGATTTTGCCAATTTTCCTTATGCCACTCTAGATTTTGACATTTCACTCTTGCCACTCTTATTTTTTGAAAATTATCACAATTGCCATTCCCGTGGCAAAAGTCAAATTTTCAGATTGGCAATTATGATAATTATAGAAAGCTAAGAGTGGAAAAAATGAAATAAAATTATTTTGCTTTTGCCCCAAAATGGCAATTGTGATAATTGTCAAAAACTAATTGTGGAAAAAGTGAAATGTCAAAATCTAGAGTGGCATAAGGAAAATTGGCAAAAATCTAGAGTGGCAAAAACAAAATTTTCCCATTCTTTAACCGTGGCCACAATATGGGCTGTAATGCTAACAAAAATAATATGGGCTCCAAAAAAATCTTAAGAATTAGCAAATGGGCTGTAAATTATTAGAAATAATGGCAGATGGGTTGTATGCTGTTTTCCACAGATTTGAGGCTTTCCTAAAAAAAAGGTGGACGCACAAGCAGTGACTGTTGGATTTCCATCCAACGGCCGTCGTGCTTCTTCAATCTCTACTGTTCCTGCTCCAGCCGCTCAAACAAGCGCCGGCGGGACTGCCTGTTCCCTCCTCCCCGCGGCCGGTTGTGCTGCCGCGTAGGCCTCACCGCCCCACCATACTCCCATCGCTGACCTAGCCATCCCCCTACTCACCCACACCTGATGTTATTCTCCTGCGACGGGAGACAAACCAGTAAACCCTTGTACAGTCGTACTCCCCTCCGTGTGGGAAGCAACTGCCGAGTCTTCCCTGCCTCTGTGTCGTTCCCTTCCTAGGCCTGACATCGTCCACCGCCCTGGTGCTCTCAGCGCGGCCTGGTGAACATGGTCAACGACCGACATGCATCTGAAGTGGACTGTATGTGGAGAGGCTGACAGTTGGGTCCATGGTCGCACGCAAGGAAATGCCACCTTATTACGCGCAAAATAATGATTCCTCCACCTGACATTTGGGACCCACCGAAAGGGCCTCTGTATTTCGTGAAAAGAACGTTACCGCCGCTGACAGCTTGGACCCACCAGCTATATCTTCGCACGCAAGGAAGTGCCTCCTTATTACGCACACAAAAATGAATACTCCCCTTGCTAGCTGGGACCCAGTATAGTGGCAGGCTGACTTGTGGGCCTACTAAGTTGACGAGGATGGAGGGCTTTATCAACTTAGTCAATATGCATGATTCTAGCTCCAGTGACCGTACGATGTCCATCCAACAGTCGTAGTGCTTCTTGAACCTCTAGTCTGCTTGCTCCAGCCGCCCAAACCAGCGCCGGTCGTGCCTCGTGCTCCTGCCTCCCATGGACGGCTGCGATGCTGGGGAGGCCTCACCGCCCCTACTACTCCCACCGTTGGCCAGGCCATCCCTCTACTCACCCACACCCCATATTATTCTGCGGCAACGGCAGCCTCACACCGCAGCGAACCAGTGAACCCTCATACTCCTCTACGCATGGGCATCCACTGCCGCGTCTTCCTCGGCTCCACGTCGTCCCCTTCCCAGGCCTCGCCGTTGTCCACCGCCCTAGTGCTCTCGGCGCGGCATGGTCAACGTGGTCAAGGAACGGCTTCCATCGGATGTCGACTGTATGTCGAGAGGCTGACAGTTGGGTCCATGGCCGCAGCAAGGAAGTTCCCTTATTATGGGCAAAATAATTATTCCTCCACCTGACAGCGGGGACCCACTGGACGGGCCACCGTATTTCATGAAAAAAACGTTTCCCCTGACTGCTGGGACCCACCCGCTATATCTTCGCACGCGAGGAAGTGCGTCCGGGCAAAAAAATGATTGCCCCTGACTACTGGGACCCACCAGCTACATCTTCGCACGCAAGGAAGTGCCTGACAGTCGGGACCTACCTTGTCGAAGCGTACGTAGCGTTGTCATTCTGGTCGCGAATGTGTACGTACATACTGGTCGATGTAGAGGCGCGCATGTGTCGTAGCAGAGGCGCGCACGTAGCATGTACACATACGTACAGTGGCCAGGTTGCAAGAAAGTAAATACGGCCATGTACGTACATACGGGCAGGGTCTCGAACGCCTACTCGTGCGTACGTACGGCCAAGGCTCGTGTACATGGCTCTGTCGGAACGGAGAAACAGCGTCGTCATCGTGTTCATGGGGAGCCAACCGGCTGCATCGGAACGGAATGCTTTGTCGTGTTCATTGGGAGGGCTTGGATGGAACAGCCGATGGAAACGAGGCCTGGCGTACCACAGAACGAAGGAAACGGCCTTGTGTTCGACCGCCATGGTCAAAACGAGATCCTGTT
>LR738713.1:83122990-83175031 GCA_902687465.1 Secale cereale
CGGGAGGGGTGTGGTGTACCGCAAAATGGAGGAAATGGACTTGTGTTGGAGCGCTACTATCGAAACGGAGGTCCTGTTCATCAGGAGGGGTGTGGCGTACCGCAAAACGGGACTCCACGGGATACTGTTCATCACCACTGTCGACCCCCTCCAGCCTCCATGGGCTACTGTTCATCCACCGTTGACCTCCTCCAGCCTCCACCTGCGACTGTTCAGCCTCCACCGTGCGCTACTCCCTCGGCTACTGTTCAACCAGCCCTCTCCACGGGCTCCTGTTCAACCACCCCTCCACGGGCTATTGTTCATCCAGCCCTCCACCGTGTACTGTTCATGCAGCCCTCCACGGGGTGGTCCTATTCATGCAGCCCTCCACGGGGTCCTGTTCATGCAGCCCCAACCGGCTCGATCGAACGGGGTCATGTTCATGTAGAGGCAACACCAAGGGGTCCTGTTCAGCCACCCCCATCGAGGACTGTTCATCCAAACCCCCCAGCAGCGCTCGCTGTTCATGCAGAGGCAGCATCGCTCGGCTTCAGTTAGCAGCAGCAGGGAAGGAATCGCTCGATCGGGTTCAGTTAACAGCCATCGATCGATCGCTCGGGTTCAGTAACAAGTAGCCTGCGGTGCAATCGCTCGGGTTCAGTTAGAGTCCAACGCCTCGCTCGGGTTCAGTTAGAGCCCAACGCCTCGCACCCACGCGCGTGCGTGTACGAGAGAAACTCGCATCGCTCGGCCCCGACCAACACTGTAACCGGGCACACCCCGATATTTTCCTCGTCCTCACTTCTACCATGGTTTTTCCGTCATGGACGGCCCAAAGAATGTCATGCAGCTACGTCTCCAGCTTGCCCAGGACGATAAGCCCATTTTCTGTCATGATTTTTTGTCGTAGAAGTAGGACGCCACCACATCTACGATGATACCGTGTTTTGTCACAATTATTGTCATAGAAGTGTCATAAGTATGATAGAAAAAAGTTTCTTTCAGCCCAAAATGTCACGGATGTGTATTTTTTTGTAGTGAAGTGGGGATTTGCAGAGGTGCCAGAGCTCGAGTTTTGAAATAGAGGTAAATAATATTTTGAGTGGTATACTTTCATTGTCAACACAACAACCAAGTGATCTTGATATCTTCCATGCTACACACATTATAGGCGATTCCCAAATAAAATGATAAAATTTATACTCCCCAACCACCAACAAGCACACTCCACGGATAGCCCAAAACTACGGGTACCGTACATACCAACAACAACCCTGGGGAAGTTTTTTTTAATTATTTTGATTTGATTTGAGCACGGGACTAGGCATCCCCGTTACCATCCATTTTCTCGTGAATGATGAGCGGAGTCCACTCATCGTGAGAATAACCCACCTAGCATGGAAGATATAGACAACCCTAGTTGATACATGAGCTGTTCGAGCATACAAAACAAAATTTCATTTGAAGGTTTAGAGTTTGGCACATACAAATTTACTTGGAATGGCAGGTAAGTACCGCATATAGGAAGGTATGGTGGACTCATATGGAATAACTTTGGGGTTTATGGAAGTGGATGCACAAGCAGTATTCCCTCTTAGTACAAGTGAAGGCTAGAAAGAGACTAGAAAGCAACCAGTCAGAGAGCGACAACAGTCATGAACATGCATTAAAATTAATCAACAATGGGTGCAAGCATGAGTAGGATATAAATCACTATGAACATCAATATCGTGGAGGCTATGTTGATTTGTTTGAACTACATGCCTCAACATGTGCCAAGTCAAGCCACTAGAATCGTTCAAAGGAGGATACCACCCTATCATACCACATCACAACCATTTTAATATCATGTTGGCACGCAAGGAAGATCATTATAAACTCCTAGCTAATTAGGCATGGCATGATAAACTATAATCTCTAATTGTTAGTGCAAGCATGTTTCAGACATAATAGGCTGAATCGGGAACGAAGAACTATACATATTTATAAAAACAAGATAGTTCGAGTTCATACCATCTTCTCTCATCTCAATCAGTTCATCATATATCATCATTATTGCCTTTCACTCGCACGACCGAACGGTGTGGATAATAATAATAATAGTGGACGTGCATTGGACTAAGTTGGAATATGAAAGTATTTAATACAAGGGATAAGACAAAGTAATATGGCTCTTGGTTAAATCAACAATAATGCATATGAGAACCACTAAACATTTTCATCATGGTCTTCTCCTCGTGACACCCAAAGAAAAGAAAAGAAATAAAACTATTTACACGGGAAAGCTCCCAGCAAGCAAAATAAGAACGAGAAATATTTTTGGGTTTTCTTTTAATTACTACTACTACAAGCATGGAAACTAAACTAGCTAAAAGATACAACTAATTTATTTTGTTTTTTTGGTTTTCTGACACACGAGACAAAGACTAAGAAAAGAAATTAAACTAGCATGGATAGCATAATGAAAAGGTATGAGCACGGACTACTGGATTGAGTGTGTGAACATGAATGTAATGTCGGTGAGAAATACGTACTCCTTCGAGCTTAGGCTTTTGGCGTAAGTTGGTCAATGGCCACTGATCAAAGCTACTCTCTCCGGTGTGCGGAGGAGTGTCCTTTGGGTGCCACTAATTGGCAATTTCCTATGGATCCCACTGATAAACCGACTGCCGATAGGGGTCAAGTGATGGCTCCGGCTCAGGCGCTGAAACCTGTGTCAGGCTGAAGTACGCATAAACGGCATCTGGCAAGACAAGATATATGCCTGAAAGTATATCAAGCATAGAAGGTGTAGGCAAGGTAATAATCTCACAGTACTTTTTATCAAATATCAATTTATACTTAAGCAACTTATTCTTATCTTTAACAATAAAATCATGTGCTATCATACTCTTATAATTTAGAAAAGCAGGGGCCAACAACTTCTCCTCCTTCTCATGATGCCTAATTGGTATCCTAAAGTGTTCAGGAAGGCGTGAAGCAAACATACCTCCGAAGATGGGGCGCTTTGTATGCTTCAGACTTAATCGTTTAGCAATAACAACGCCTAACCTAAAAGTGGTATCTCGGAACAAAGCATGGCACAAAATAACAATATCAGGGGCACCAAGATTTCCACTATTCCTATGACCAATTAACATCTACTAGCAAATATCGCAAAATAGCGTAGAACATGAAAATGTATACTAGTGATTCTTGCCTCTGAAACTTTCCTCGACTCCCTTACATCGATTGAATCAATAAACCCCTCCACATCCTTACAATGTGGTTCCTCTAAGCTACCCACAAAGGGTATCTTACAAACTTGACAAAATTCATATAGCGACATCTCCCTAACCTCATCATATAAGTGAAACTCCACTGAAGGTGGTGATTTCTTAGCATGGAAATAGTAAATTTGCACGAAAATATTAGTGAGTAAGAAATACTGTTCGCGCTGGTCATAGAGGAAGTCGGTGAGGCCTGCATTCTCTGCCAAATAATAAAATTATTTATAAATCCCGGCGGCTCTCAAGAACTCATCACAAGGCCATTCACACGGCCGAACTTCCGCAGTGCGAGGAATATTGTATTTGGGCTTTCTATTCTCCTCCTTCTGCTTATCCTTTGACCTTTGGCTAGAAGAGCCTCTCAACAATCTCCTCATCATTTTCTTTCTCTGAAAAATTTCTGAAATTTTTAGTGACTCAAAATAAAAGTGAACTAAACTCAACAAGATTGATAGCAACTACTGCCACAAGTACCTATAGACTATATCATGCATTAGAACTACTTTTGACCACATAAATTTGACATGCAAGCTCAAGAACAGGGTCACCTAAGCAGCAAAAAAAATCAATTAATAAAGCACTGGAACAAAAACTAATTGGACCATTGGTGGAGTCACATACCGAAGAACAATCTCCCCAAATAGTTTTGTGAATGGAGCTTTGAGCAAGGAGATCAAATATGGCAGCAAGATGAGCTAGAACACGAGTTTGAGCTATGGGAGGATTTTTTTCTAGAGGAAGATGAAATGTGTGGGTGCTGGAATAAGTGGAGAGGGGCCACATGGGGCCCACGAGGCAGGGGGTGCGCCCAGGGGCGGTGGGCGCGCCCTGTACCCTTGTGGCCAGGTGATGCCTCCCCTGGTGTGTACTCAGTGCGAAATATTCTCAAATGTTCTACAAAAAATCATATTTCATTTTCGGGACATTTGGAGAACTTTTATTTTCTTGGTATTTTTTATTGCACGAATAATTCAGAAAACAGACAGAAAATACTATTTTTGCTTTATTTAATATAAATAACGGAAAGTAAAAAGGAGGGTATAGAGAGTTGTGCTTTCTAACTTCATCCATCTCACGCTCATCAAAAGGAATCCATTAACAAGGTTGATCAAGTCTTGTTAACAAACTCTTTTCGAGTAACATGAAACCGGAGAATTTTCTAATAACACTAGGTTACCTCAACGGGGATATGCATGTCCCCAACAATAAGAATATCATATTTTTCTTGACAGTAGGAAGAGGGAATTCAAAACCTCCAATGATAATCCTTGATATTTTTCTTATAGAATTGATACTGTGGACTTGAGGTTGTTTCCTCGGAAAGTATACCATATGCTCATTACCCTTAATATGAAAAGTGACATTGCCTTTGATGCAATCAATAACAGCCCCTGCAGTATTCAAAAAGGGTCTACCAAGGATAATCAACATACTATCGTCCTCGGGAATATCAAGAACAACAAAGTCCGTTAAAATAGTGACATTTGCAACCACAATAGGCACATCCTCACAAATACCGATAGGTATAGCGGTTGATTTACCGGCCATTTGCAAAGATATTTCACTAGGTGTCAACTTATCAAATCGAGCCTACGGTATAAAGAGAGAGGCATAACTAACACCGGCTCCAAGATCACATAAAATAGTTTTAACATAGTTTCCTTTAATGGAGCATGGTATAGTTGGTACTCCTGGATCTCCTAGTTTCTTTGGTATTCTACCTTTAAAAGTATAATTGGCAAGTATGGTGGAAATTTCAACTTCGGGCATCTTTCTTTTATTTGTAATAATATCTTTCATATACTTAGCATAGGGATTTGTTTTAAGCATATCAGTCAAATGCATACGCAAAAAGATAGGTCTAATCATTTCATCAAAGCGCTCAAAATCCTCATCATACTTTTTTCTTGGATGGTTTAGGAGGAAAAGGCATGGGTTTCTGAACCCATGGTTCTCTTTCCTTACCGTGCTTCCTAGCAAAGAAGTCTCTCTTATCATAACGTTGATTCTTTGATTGTGGGTTATCAAGATCAACAACAGGTTCAATCTCTACATCATCGTTATTGCTAGGTTGAGCATCATCATGAACATCATCATTAACATTATCACTAGGTTCATGTTCATTACCATATTGTGTTTCAGCATCAAAAACAGACATATCATTGGGATTCTCAGGTGTGTCAACAACAGGTTCACTAGAAGCATGCAAAGTCCTATCATTTTTCTTTTTCTTATTCTTAGAAGGACTAGGTGCATCAACATTAGTTCTCTGAGAATTTTGCTCAATTCTCTTAGGGTGGCCCTCGGGATATGAAGGTTCCTGAGTCATTCTACCCCCTCTAGTCACGACTCTAACAACATTATCATTTTTCTTACTATTTAATTCATTGAGCAAATCATTTTGGGCTTTAAGTAATTGTTCTACCTGAGTCATTCTACCCCCTCTAGTCACAACCATAGAAGCACGTTTACTAATGAGTTTAAGTTCAGCTTTAACTCTAGACATATAATCACTCAAGTGTTAAATCATATAAGCAATACGTTTCAATTGTCCACCAACATAAGCATTGAAATTTTCTTGTTTAATAATAAAATTGTCAAACTCATCTAAACATTGGCTAGCAGACTTATAACGAGGAATAACACCTTCATCAAATCTATAGAGAGAATTTACCTTTATTGCTTGTGTCGGTTATCAAGACCATGTAATTCTTTAATAGGTGATATATTCTTAGCATCTTCAGCTTTAATACCTTTTTCTTTCATAGATTTCTTTGCCTCTTGCATATCTTCAGGACTGAGAAATAGATTACCCCTTTTCTTCGGAGTTAGCTTAGGAGTTGGTTCAGGAAGTGTCCAATTATTTTCATTACTCAACATATCATTCAATAGCAATTCAGCGTGATCAACAGTTCTTTCCCTGAAAACACAGCCAGCAAAACAATACAGGTGGTCTCTGGAAGCATCGGTTAGTCCATTATAAAAGATATCAAGTATTCCATTTTTCTTAAGAGGATGATCAGGCAAAGCATTAAGTAATCGGAGAAGCCTCCCCCAAGCTTGTGGGAGACTCTCTTCTTCAATTTACACAAAATTATATATTTCCCTTAAGGCAGCTTGTTTCTTATGAGCGGGAAAATATTTAGCAGAGAAGTAATAAATCATATCCCGGGGACTACGCACACAATCAGCATCAAGAGAATTAAACCATGTTTTAGCATCACCCTTTAAGAGAACGAAAATAACTTAAGGATATAGTAGTAACGAATTTTTTCCTCATTAGTGAATAGGGTGGCTATATCATTCAGTTTAGTAAGATGTGCCACAATAGTTTCAGATTCATAGCCATGGAAAGGATCAGATTCAACCAAAGTGATTAACTCAGGATCGACAGAGAAATCATAATCCTTATCAGAAATACAGATAGGTGAAGTAGCAAAAGCAGGGTCATATTTCATTCTAGTGTTTAAAGACTTTTCTTTCAGCTTAGCTAACAGTTTCTTAAGATCATACCTATCATTGCAAGCTAAAATATCTCTAGCAGTTTCTTCATCCATAACATAACCCTCGGGCACAACAGGCAATTCATATCTAGGGGGAGAATCTTCATCATCACTTTCATCAATATCATCAGTTTCAATAATTTCATTCTCTCTAGCCCTAGCAATTTGGTCATCAAGAAATTCACCTAGTGGCACATTATTGTCAAACATAGAAGTAGTTTCATCATAAGTATCATGCATAGCAGATGTCACTACAAAACAAATACAGTTCCGTGATGATACGTGTTTGTCACAGTAGGTCACGTTTTCTGTCATGCATATACATCCATGAAAATTTTATGACAGAATCAAGATAGTCATACATGTGTTGTCTTAGAAGTGTTCCATGACATTAACAAAATTATCATCACGGAAGTGTCCACTTCCATGACGATAAATCGCGCGTCATAGAAGTGCTTTCATCAAGGGTGACCGACACGTGGCATCCACCGTAACGTAACGCCGTTAGGCTATCGGGTCTGGTTTTGGATCCGATAACATGTTAACAGCCCGAACCAATGGGGATTTTCCATGTGTAAAATTCTGATTGGCTGACGGAAACACGTGTCAGCTCCGCATTGGCACATGTGTCACTCATCCAATGGGCGACATGCACCTATGATATGTTGACACGTGAACCGGCCCAAAAGTGGCCCATAAAGTTTAAATGGGCCGGCCCAACTAAAGGCCCGCAAGATTTTGTGGACCATAATGGGCCAGCCCAGCTAAAGGCCCACGAGATTTTGCGGACCATAATGGGCTGGCCCAGCTAAAGGCCCACAAGATTTTGCGGGCCATAATGGGCCGGCCCAGGTAAAGGCCCATAAGATTTTTGTGCGGCATAATGGGCCGGCCCAGGTGAAGGCCCACAAGATTTTTGTGGACCATAATGGGCCGGCCCAACTAAAGGCCCACAAGATTTTGCCTACATTAATGGGCCAGCCCAGCTATAGGCCCACAAGATTTTGAGGACCCTAGTAGGCCGGCCCATTAATTGGCTGCCATGTTTTGGGCCAAATGCCGGCCGATATTTGATCCGGTCCATTAATGGCATGCCACGTTCCGGGCCTAACAATGGCCCATATGAGACCCGGCCCACTAAAAGCCCACCATGTTCTGGGCCAGATTACGGCCCAGATCAGGTCCGGCCCTTTAAGAGGCTTTGGGCTAAATTATGGCCATATCAGATTCAGTCCGTCAACTGGACGCTATGCTTTTGGGCCCACTTGCTAAAGGCCCATTTAGTAATTCGGCATGATATTAGTTTCGGCCTCTTAAGGGCCCGTTTAACATTTCGGCCCTATATTAATTTCGGCGTGTTAAAAGCCCGTCATATACTTGGGCCTAACTATGGCCCAGTTTGCATCCAGCCTGCTCGCAGCCGATAATCTGATTGGGCCAAACAAGGACCAAGACAATTTGGGTCTGTTAAAAGCCCATGATTTGATTGGCACAACAATGGGCCGGGGTCCACTTTAGGCTTCTGCCGGCCTGTGAGCAGTTCAACATGTTTCAGGCCCAACCTATTTCTCAGCCTCCTAAAAGCCCATTGAGTTTTCTTGTGAAAAGAAGGCCGGCAGTTTACTCGGCCTATTAAAGGCCCGACTCTACTAGTGGGCCAGTTTACATTTGGGCCTTCTAACAGACCAAGATGATGGGGCCCATGATGCAGATCATACATCGTGATTGCATGACGGCCCAATTATGTACCGTAATTTTATGGGTTGGCCGGTTTATTGCGAAGACATGATATATATACAGTAAAATAACTACAGCATCATGAATAAGAAAAAACCTAGACTATAAAATAAATAAATTACGGCATATTACATCCATTGGACATCAAAGTTCGCCACTATAATAATAAAGCACAAGCAGACAACATATTACACACACGGGGCATCAAAGATCGCCACCGGTACAACTAAACACGCCGACAAAAAAATATAAAAAACCGACAGCACTTCAATAGACTTCAAGAAAGATTAGCCCTGCTGGGGAGCTGCAGTGTAAGCAGCTGAGCAAGCTGATCAGACTGCGCTTGTTTAACACTTATATCCTCCTCACTCTGAAAGATAAACAAGCAGACACATGACAGGTTTTGCACATAAAAGTATCAGTGCTGACAATTCATCACATTTCTTACTTACGAATAAAGTGACACAGTTTAAAATTGCATTAACACAATATGATTGTTCAGGTCAAGACATGGCAGGAAATGACATTGTGAAGGAGTTGGCAGCTTCGCGACACCACTCGATTATAGATCAAGAACTCAGAAGTATCAATGGTTAGTGTGCTGTCAATTTATCCCATTTCAGATTGGCCAATAAAGAGATGGTTTAAATAATAGTAGAATGATATGACATTGTTCATAGTTAAGACATTGTAGAATATGACATTGTGCTATAGTGGGTAGGCTCACCACACCACTGGATTACGGATCAAGAACAGAAGGAACTTGGTTGCAAAAGAAGATCACTTGATGTGTATAGTTTAATTTACATGGTATGAAGAAGGAACTTGGTTGTACAACTGAAAACTTAAATTGAGAAGGACAAACTTTTGTTTATGAACTACATAATAAAATTTAAACATGCAATTTAATGCAAACACCAAAAATAAACAATTGTTGCAGTCATGCCTAACTAAATATACACAACAAAGTTTGAAGGCTTGACAAGGAGAAATTTACATTATTGGTGAAGGCAGGCTCTATAAAGCCCTTGTCCATGCTAATGGGGGGCAATTCAAGAAGTTTACCACATAATCTTCTTCATAAGAATTGCCTTTATTCTACATTTTGTTAAGGGTAAATATAGATGTGACAATATAAGAAAAAATGGATAATATTTAAGATAATATGAAGAGGGATGTTATATAACCAAGTAGCTATAAATGTAAGTACAGCGATACATGCGAAAGGTACAACCAAGAGCAATGCAGAACTAAACTTCTTCAGTACCATCAGTGTTATCCAACCTTATGGTAAGAGTAAATATAGATATTATGTGTAGAAAATGGAGGGCAAAGGAAAATAAGCTGCAAAGTGATGGTAGATGAACAACTACCTATCAATATAAGTACACTGATAAAGGAGAGCAGGTACTTACAAGAACAATGCAGAGCTAAAAAAATCATTGGCATTGGATATATTCTACACTAATGTAACCATTCATACATATCATATAATTTGGAGCGAACAATTGATAAGCAAGCTATCATGCATACTGTTGTCACATAATGAACCAGGTATGTATGCAAGTATAGTGATACATGACAACAGGTACTAACAAGAGCAAAGCAGCGGGCATCATATTTGCGATATCCTGTTGTTCTTTTCAAACCCGAATTCTTTTTCGAGCAGATTTCCTGCAAACAAGATCTGTAAGGCACATGCGGAAAAGTAGAAGTTCAAATTGTCATGCGATATCATAGACAATACCTCATCCTCGGAACGAGACCAGTTCATAACAAGGTTTTTCTATTCAATGTCTTCTAAATTTAGCATAGGAGAATTCACCAAAATTTGTTTATAGACTTGCCATCAAAGTGTGATTTCCTCGGGTAACACCAATACTATTGCAATGCTTCCTTGAAAAGCGCAAGCAAGATTTGCTCGTCATGACCATCCAGATTGACCCTCGCCTACTTACAACAATGTAATGTAAATCATTGATGTGTTCAATCAGCAGAAAACAGGAAAATAATCACCATGAATAATAGCACTTACACGTAAGTGGGACAGGAAGATGTGAAAATGGTGTTTGTCTTCACTATAATCTTCCCATGATGGGAATATATGCATGTAGTCCCTAACAACATTGAAAGCATTGTCTTTTAAACTGGGAATAACTGGAATGGGGTTCCAATCTGCAGGACTTGGCCGTCTCTTCAGTTGGGATAGGTCTTCGGGTGGTGGACTTGCTGAACTTTTTGCTGGAGTGGGATTTTTCTATGGTACGGCTGGTGTTGTGTCTAGTGAAGTCGGCATACCTTTTGCTGGAGTGCAGGTCCTGTGTGGTGCGGCTAGTGGTGTGGCCAGTGAAGTATGCGTATAGTGTCACACCCTGCATTTTGTAACATGTTATTTGTAACTTTGAAGCATGAAAATTTGGACCAGCAAAATTTTTTAGCATCATTTGGCTTTTATTTGGAATTGAGTTTTCTTCAATTGCTTTTCATGTGCTCATTAAAGTCAACTATGACCTCTCGTAGATTTCATCTCCTTATCCAAAACTTCTGCCCAATGATCATGCCAAGTGTTATATAGCAGTATAGTATTTTCTTATAAAATTAATTTGGCCAAAAAGTATTTTATAAATTTAGTTTTCCAAAAACCCCTGAATTGAGATTTGCACTGCAAGTACTTGATTAAGGGTGTGAAAACTTTTTCAAAAGGTTTATTTGAGACCTAGTAGTCATAGGACTCCCATAAACCACAAAGGTATAATTTTAAAAGTTATTTTCCTATTTTATTTAAAAGGCTTTTCTTAAGGCCAGAAATGGTCTTTAATAGGGGAAAATTATTTAACTGTTTCAAAAATATTTGCCAAAATTCAGAGAGACTCAGAGGACATATATTGTCCATATATAAGAGTTTCAACACTTGGTCATGTTCAAAATATTGGGCTAAACCCTCTAAAACCCTTTCTAGATACTTCAAGCTTTTGAAATATTTACAAAGGAATTTTTCTCCAAAAATTCCAGGGAAATTCTATCATGTCACATATGACATATGTGATGATCTTGCAAAGCCTCATGCATTGGAGATCAAGGGAACCTCCTCAAACCCCTTCATAACCATTCTGTCCATATTTGAAGTTTGAGCAACTCTACATTGCCAAACTTGTCCAAATGCTCTCAAACTTGGTGCACATGCTAGGATAGCCTAATAAGGCACTTAGACCAAATGGCACAAGATTTGGAATAGAGCAACTTGATCAGATCACCTCAAAACCCTTTCTGTTCAAATGCAAATTTGAACAACTTTACATTACCAACTTTTTATCTGGAGCCTCAAACTTTGGGAGCATGATCAATACCCCAAATGATGATGCTACACCAAGTGGTGCATCAAGGGGAGATGATTAGCTTGACTCAATCAAGATGAAACTATTTCTGTTGATTTCTAGGGTTCACCAAAGTTGTATTGGCTAGTTTCTTCAAATGAGCCCAAATTTGGTGAAGCACCCTATTTTCTCATGCCTTTCAACCCTGTCAAGTGCCATGTCAAATGGATCTCATTTACTTGATCAAACCATGATCAAACACCTTCTGCAGAAATCTAAAAACCTCTACTTTTACCACTTTCACCTTTCTCCATGGCCTCAGCTCTTTACCACAGACTCATGGGGTTACTAGCAAACCCCAGTAACTCCCCCAGCACCTCATCTCCATGATTGGGGGGTGAAACCTCAACTTTACCCTGCTGGACATCCCACTTTCACCATTTTTACCAGCACCCTCCCTCTCTCTCTACACCACAGAGCATCCAAGGCCTTAGGGCAATTCTTTACTACTCCCTCTACTCACCAGACACTGTTGGGCACGCTGGAATGGACCAAGCCGGCGAGAGCGTGCTGATGCCAGCCATACGCGCGCTCCAGAGCGTGTGAACAGTGCGGCTCACACGCTGGCTCGGGCCAATCGTTGGTCCCCGACCACCTCGAGCCTCCCCCTCGCGCCAGTCGAGGCGCCTCGACGTCCGCAACGTCACCGGCGCTGTCCCCCCTCCTCCTGCGCCCTCCAGTGAGCGTCGCCGCACGCGCACCGGCCGCCCGCTTCGGCCAATCTTCTGCTCCACACGCGCACGCCTCCCTGCTGCTCCCCCGCTCCTCCTCTTGCCTCAGCTGGGCGTGGGACTCGTCCAGCAACACCCCTGGCTCACTCCCGCAGCCTCCCGTGCGCTGTAGCAACGAGCCGGAGCTCGCCGGCGCACTGGACCACGGGTCCTCGTCGGGGCCCTATAAATAGGCCTCCCCGAGCCCTTCCAACACCATCACCAGCCTCACCACTCTTCCCTAGTCCCTCCTGCACCATCAGTTCAGCCCCGGAGCGCCCCTGCGCTCGGGATCGACCGGAGCTCCGCCGCGTCGGGCCGCCGGCGATCTCGAGGTACAGGCCTCCCCGGCCCCTCCTTTCGCCCGTTTTGGAACCGCAGCACGCCACTGACTCTTTCCCCTCTCTTTCCCCCTCTGTCCGCAGTCGGAAACGGCCGCCGCAGCTGACCTCCGACGAGCCTCCGCCGTCGCATCTCGTCGCCGGCGAACCAGGGCTCCCCGCCGAGCCACACCACCACCGTTGCAACCGCAACACGACGCTGAACCCGACCCTGCCCTCCGTTGCCGTCGCCGTGGCCGGAGTCGACGCCGGTGAGCTCGCCGCCGCCGTGACCGCGCGGTTAGGGATGACAGGCGGGCCCCGCCTGTCATCCTCCCACCTCTCTCCCCTCCTCTGAGCCACTGACCCACGGGCCCCGCCCGTCAGGTTTGAAACCTGACGTGCGCGCGCGCTGGCTCCGTGCGGCCAGGCAGAGCCGTTTGGGCCGTGCACTGTGGCCACTTCTGGCCCAGTGCACAGGAACCCTTTTTCTTTTTCTTTTCTGTTAATGTTTCAAACATTTATGCAGAAAAGAATATTGATCCAAATTAATTATTTCCAACTCCAAAAATCTTGTAATATTCCAACCTATTTAATGGTACTACTTTCATTCAAATCCATGAAACTTTTCTGTACTGTACAAATTTAAATTCAAATTTGAGCAGTATAACTCCTGTTCAAAAATCAATATGTCCTATTCTGCAACTCCAAAACTTCAACTAAGTTTTTTCCCCATCTTAGAAAACTCTCTAGTATTTTACAAAAATGAGTTGACATTTTTCTGAGCACTTTGGTTTTTCTGTTTTATTTGTATTCTTATTTCTCCGTTATTATTATGCGACGTATAGATCCCGTATTTGACGAAGTTGCTGTGGAAGAAGAAGGAGAAGGACTAGAAGACTTTGAAGACCAAGCTAATCCAGGCAAGCAGCCCTTTGACCATGATACACTTGTTCCTCGGAACCCGTTGGTTTCCGATGCATGATGATTAGGGTTACGATGGTAACCTAGATGAACCACCACATGATGCATGCTTTATTGTTGATCTTGCTACATGCTAGATGACATGCAATAGTTGGTCTTGATGCTCATATGATGCATGTGTGATATGAACCCACGTAGTGGAAACTTTGCATGAACCCATCGGGTGCCCCTAATGCCCGAGGGTGATGAAGTGTTAGGTCATCACTTGAGGAAGAAGTGATGTGCCAGTAATATCATGTGCATGGTGGAATGATGGATTAGATTTATGTGTGACTACCGTCCCAACCAAACATGTGCAACCACACTACCCCTTATGGGACGGGGCTTTATTGATTACTTAGGTCGATACTAGCATAGTGCCCGCATTACTAGTGACGGGAAGACTTGAGGTCTTTCCCGGGACGGGGTCGTGCTTGGATAGGCGGCCATGACTGTTTTTACAGGGCACCGGACACACCGTTGGTCCCTTCGGGTACGCGTAAACATTGAATTAGGGCATGTCCCATGATCTATTGTTTGTACCCCAAGGCCGTGTGCCAACGAGTGGACTCTATGTTAGTGTCGTCTAAGGAAAGGTAATGACCGGGTGCTTACCCCGGGTACTTGAGGTACCGCGGGTCGTGGATGACACGGAAGTTCCCCGGATCTTGTGGGTAAAGTGCGCAACCTCTGCAGAGTGTAAAACTATTCGAATAGCCGTGTCCACGATCATGGACAGTTGGGTGGTGCTACTTAAACTATGTCCAGAATTTTACTTCTTTGGTGATACATTGTGTGTGATGAGTCAAGATGGTGACTTGACTCAGTGAGATGAATTATATTCATGTTGATGTCGGTAACCTGTCTTCGAGGTTACGCGAGGTTATTGATGCATAAGCTTGATGATATCATATTATTCTAGCCTCTTGCTAGGTCGTTCATTATTATCCAAATTGCATTGTTACTTGAACCACATCATGGGTTGCTTGCGAGTACATTCAACGTACTCATTGGCTTGCCACTGGTTATTTAATTGGCCAGGCATGGAAGAGCAGGATTATGAGGAAGAGTTCTTTGGAGACGACCATGCGAACTAGGACGCTATCCCAGTCAGAATGCCTGTAGGGTTAAGGCAGATGGCATGGGTTCTACCCGTTTTATCGAAGACTTCCGCTATTTGAATATTTGCTATTCAGCCCGTGAGGCTCTATCTATGTAAGACTTGGCCATAATGGCCTTAATTCGTGTAAGACTATTTGTATGGATGTAAGACTCTTGTTATTTAGCTTATGTGTGTTCAGTGAGCATTGATCTCTGGGATCACTGTACACGTGCATTCGGTGATCTCGACTTCCAAGTCGGGGTCCCCACAGAGCTGGTATCAGAGCCATCCTGACTGTAGGAAGCCTTAGTTAGCATGGGCGTTAGTTAGTTGAGACCCCTTTTTCAAAACCTTCTGAACCTCTCTTCTTTTCTAAACCTGAGATTTCCTCAGCTTATTAACCCCTCCTATTCCACCTTTGTAGATGGCCGCTGTTCCCGAAGAGCACCTGACCACTGGGTTTCCCCTGCTTCTCGAGGATAGCCTCCAGGAGTGTCAGTTCCACCGAGCACCCATCCTCACCTACCACGAGCATTGGGTGAGCGATACTGAGGTGGAGTACCACGTGGAAGTGATTGTGAAGGCAAACGATCCTCCCACAAGTTGGTTCTTCGAGGGACCCCAGATGACGACACTACCACTCGCTGCCGAGGCTGCTGCACTCAAGGCACTAACCCGTCTCCGCGAGCTTCTTCCGGAGATGGCCGCCAAGATGGCAACTCGCTTCTTACCTTACCGGAAGGAAGGTGACAAAGAAAGCAGCGCACTAGCCCCTCCACTGAAGGATGGACTCTCGCTTCGGTTCCAGACCTACTTCAGTCTATGTGCCGACAGCTTGGCACAAGACTTGGCCTCGGAATCAATGAAGCTTCGAGAAGAACTTTACAAGACCAAGGCACTTCTTCGTCGAGCTCAAGAGAAGGCGAGCAGGATTAAGAAGGAAGGAGCACCTTCTGGACAATCCGCTATCGCATATCGAGGCGGAAGACCCTCCGAGGATGTGTCTTCCAAGGGTGAAGAACCACCTCGACGACGCCGGATGACAGCAAGGGAATACCGCAAGCTTTTCCCTGCACCACCGTCGAAGCACCGTCGTATCCAACTCCTCCACTCCCCCACTCCCTCAAGTGACAAGGGAGCTCAGTCAGATGAAGACAAGGAGGAAGACCCAGGAGAGCCGGAATACGCGACCGAGCATTCCGCCGCTTAGGCATTATTCGCTACTCGGATATGCCTATTGTAACCTCTATGGTAGGATAGGTCGTGTAACCCCTATGCGCAGTCGAGTCTTTGTATGGTTCATATGAAACCATCTAGCATTTGCTTTTGTTGTGTCTGGATGTATGTCGTATTCTTCCTTCGGGAATGTGTAAACGACTACATCACCCATTTGGATTTTAATGAATGTGTTTTGGCCTTTCGGCCCTTGCATGATTTGATTTAGTGTCACACCCACCCCCTTACTAGGCACCTATCTATCTTGCTTTTCCTCTTCCGAGTCATGAGACCTTTTACCGCTCCAACAGGATGCCTGTTGTAACTCGTACTGGTACCTCTACCCAGCAGCCCGAAGCCGGAGCATCCTCTCAGCCAGAGGCAGACCACGACCAAACCAACGACCAAGCTCCACCACCTCCTCCAAGCATGGACATGGCTCAGCTTCTCCAAGCTTTCCGAGAGGAACGCCAAGCCAACACTGCAGCTCTTCAGCTGATTGCTCAAGCTGTTGCCAACAACCGCCAGCCGGCGGGGAATGGCAATGGACGTTCCACGTTGGCAGAGTTCAAGAAGCATGCACCGCCAACCTTCATCGAGACTGCTGAACCCCTGGATGCTGATGACTGGGTCCGTTCCATTGAGGAGATTCTGGAACTAGTCGGATGCACCGAAGATCACGAGAAGGTGGCTTATGCAGCCCACTGCCTAGGGGGAACCGCAAGAGCTTGGTGGGATGGGTTCAAGGTCATGCATGCTGAACAAGACATCACTTGGGTTAACTTCAAGGCAGAATTCCGCAAGGCCCACATTCCTTCTGGAGTCATGGCTATCAAAAAGCGCGAGTTCCGAGCCCTGAAGCAAGGAAGTGGCACTGTCAAGGAATACATGCAGAAGTTCAGTATTCTGTCAAGGTATGCCCCTGAGGATGTCAGCACTGATGCTGCCAAAAGGGAGCGCTTCATGGAAGGCCTTAATCAGACTCTGCAATATTCGCTTGTCGTGTGCGACTGCCCGTCTTTCCCTGACCTGGTGAATAAGGCACTTATGCTTGAAGACAAGCGGCGTGCTTTGGAAGACACCCGCAAACGCAAGTTGATCAGTAAGGGAAGTTCCAGCAACCAGAAGCCTCGTCCGTGGCAGTCAGCCCCGGCCAAACCAACCTATCAGCAGCCGAGAGCTCCTGCACCTCGTGCCAATCCTCAGCCTCAGCAGTATGCCAACCCCAGGCCAGCTTTCAACCCCAATACCAATGGTGGCAACAAGATCAACACTCCAAATCAAGTCACTTGTTTTGGGTGTGGTCAGCCTGGACACATCTCCAGGGTGTGCCCCAACAAGAAGCCTGATGCCCCGCGCCCCAATGCGCAGAACCAGGGACAAGGCCGTGGAATGCCACCAAGGAACCCAACTCCTCGTAATCCACCGAACTATGGGAAGGGGCGTGTGAATCACGTCACTGCTGAAGAAGCCCAGGAAGACCCGGACGTCGTGCTGGGTGCGTTCCTTGTCAACTCAGCACCTGCAACTGTCTTGTTTGATTCTGGAGCAACGCATTCATTTGTCACTCAAAGATTTGCATTAAAAAGTGGCATGACCCCTACACCCCTGCCTATGGTGGTACAAACCCCCGGAGCCGAGATGAGAGCCAAGATAGGCTGTAAAGGAGTCAGTATTACCATTAACGGTGTAGACTTCCTAGCAGACCTTATCGTCCTGAGATCGCAAGGCTTGGATGTGATCTTAGGCATGAATTGGCTCAGCAAGCACCAAGGCTTATTAGACTGTGCCAATCGGACAGTCACTGTGACCAATGACCAAGGTGTAGAAGTCAAGTTTGCCCCCAACTCCTCTTCCGCTCAAGCCGCTAAAATCAACTGTCTGTCTGAAGTTGGGCTAGACCAAGTACCGGTGGTATGTGAGTATCCTGATGTCTTTCCGGATGAACTACCGGGAATGCCCCCTGACCGTGACATTGAGTTCATCATCGAGCTCGTGCCCGGAGCAGGACCCATCTATAAGAAGCCTTATAGAATGGGGACGGAAGAACTAGCCGAGTTGAAGAAGCGGCTAGAAGAGCGGCTAAGGAAAGGATTTATCCGCCCGAGTGCCTCCCCTTGGGGATCTCCTGTTCTGTTTGTGGCAAAGAGGGACGGTACCATCCTATTATGCATTGACTATCGTTCCCTCAATGAAGTTACAATCAAGAACAAGTACCCACTTCCCAAGATCGAAGATCTGTTTGATCAACTCAGCGGAGCCAAGGTATTCTCCAAGATCGACCTCAGATCTGGATATTACCAGCTGAAGATCAGACCCCAAGATATTCCGAAGACGGCATTCGTAACCAGATATGGCCTGTACGAGTGCACGGTCATGTCTTTTGGGTTAACCAATGCCCCGGCTTACTTCATGTATCTCATGAATAAAGTCTTCATGGAATATTTGGACAAGTTCGTTGTTGTCTTCATTGATGACATCCTTGTGTTCTCGAAGTCGGAGGAAGAACATGAGCAACATCTGAGGATGGTCCTAGACAAGCTTCGTGAGCACCAACTGTATGCCAAGTTCAGCAAGTGTGAGTTTTGGCTGCACAAAGTTGGATTCTTAGGTCATGTCCTGACCGAAGAAGGATTATCAGTTGATCCTGCAAAAATCGAAGCCGTGACCCAATGGCAATCTCCAACGACCGTCAAGGAAGTCAGAAGCTTCCTCGGATTGGCGGGCTATTACCGCAAGTTCGTGGAAGGATTCTCTAGCATTGCACGACCAATGACTCAGCTCCTCAAGAAGGACAAGAAGTTCGAGTGGACGCCAAAATGCGAAGAGAGCTTCCAAGAGCTCAAGAAGAGATTGACCACCGCCCCAGTTCTGGCAACACCTGATATTCACAAGGAGTTCGTGATATATTGTGACGCCTCTCGAACCGGATTGGGAAGCGTTCTAATGCAAGAAGGCCGCGTCATAGCATACCTCTCCAGGCAGCTACGACCTCATGAGGAGAACTACGCTACTCACGATCTTGAGCTAGCGGCAGTAGTTCATGCCTTGAAGACATGGCGGCATTACCTCCTAGGGAAACGGTGTGAGATTTACACAGACCACAAAAGTCTGAAGTATATTTTCACCCAAAAAGAGTTGAACATGAGGCAGCGGAGATGGTTGGAACTCATCAAAGATTATGACCTCAGTGTTCAGTATCACCCTGGGAAGGCTAACGTGGTGGCCGATGCCTTAAGCAGGAAGGCTTGCTCTTTGAATGTCATTATTCAAGAAAGGCAGCCAGCCTTGTTTAAGGAGATCGAACAATTCAGTTTGGAATTGGTCACCCCTGGACTTCTGGATCATTTGGAAGTCAGACCAACCCTGATGGATGACGTCAAGAAGGCTCAAGATGGACACGCAAGCATTGAAGGTATCAAGAGGAAGATGAAGATGGGCAAGGCCCCAGGATTCTCCGAAGACGAGCACGGGATTGTTTGGTACAAAGGTCGTCTCTGCGTACCAAACAGCCCCGAGTTGAAGACGCTGATTCTGCAAGAAGCCCACGACACCCCGTATTCCATCCACCCCGGAGGAACCAAGATGTACCAAGACTTGAAGGCACGATTCTGGTGGCACGGTATGAAGAGAGAGATTGCAACCTATGTTGCAAAATGTGATGTGTGCCAAAAGGTCAAGGCTGAATATCAGCGACCCGCTGGATTGCTTCAACCACTCAAGGTTCCTGAGTGGAAGTGGGACAGAGTCGGAATGGACTTCGTCACTGGATTACCAAGGTCAAATAGAGGACATGACTCTATCTGGGTCATAGTCGATCATTTGACCAAGGTAGCTCATTTCATTCCTGTCAAGACCACTTATGATGGCAACCGGCTGGCAGCTCTCTACATCGACCGAATCGTAAGTCTTCACGGTGTTCCCAAGGAGATTGTGTCAGATCGAGGAACCCAGTTCACCTCAAGGTTCTGGAAGAAGTTCCAAGAAGCCTTGGGAACCAAGTTGTCTTTCAGCACGGCTTTCCACCCACAGACCGGAGGTCAAACTGAGCGAGTCAATCAAATTCTCGAGGACATGCTCCGAGCCTGTGTCCTGGCATATGGAGCCAAGTGGGAAGACTGTCTCCCTTTTGCCGAGTTCTCCTATAACAACAGTTACCAGTCAAGCCTTCAGATGGCACCATTTGAGGCGTTGTACGGACGCAGATGTCGCACCCCCCTCAACTGGTCAGAGACTGGAGAAGGACTAGTCTTTGGACCGGATATTCTCCGCGCAGCAGAAGAGCAAGTCCAACTAGTCAGAGAGCGACTAAAGGCAGCCAAGTCAAGGCAGAAGAGTTATGCTGACACTCGACGCCGAGACATGAGTTTCCATGTTGGGGACCATGTGTACCTGCGGGTGACTCCTCTGAAGGGAACCAAGCGTTTCCATGTCAAGGGGAAGCTCGCACCAAGGTTCATTGGACCCTTTGAGATCACTGCACGATGAGGAGAAGTGGCTTATCAGTTGGAACTACCACCTGAGCTATCCGATGTGCACAATGTGTTCCATGTGTCACAACTCCGGAAATGTCTCCAAGTTCCAGACAAGCCCAATCTCTACAAGGATGTGGATCACCAAGCCATTGATCTGCAGCCTGATTTGACCTACCGCGAGAAGCCTATCCGTATCCTGGACGAAGCAGAACGACGTACGCGGAGCCGTACCATCAAGTACTTCAAGGTCCAGTGGAGCAACCACACCGAAGCAGAAGCAACCTGGGAACGAGAAGACTATCTTAGATCCGAGTTTCCCGACCTCTTTTAAGCCCTAGTTTCGGAATCTCGGGGACGAGATTCTTGTAAGGGGGGTAGGTCTGTCACACCCTGCATTTTGTAACATGTTATTTGTAACTTTGAAGCATGAAAATTTGGACCAGCAAAAATTTTTAGCATCATTTGGCTTTTATTTGGAATTGAGTTTTCTTCAATTGCTTTTCATGTGCTCATTAAAGTCAACTATGACCTCTCGTAGATTTCATCTCCTTATCCAAACTTCTGCCCAATGATCATGCCAAGTGTTATATAGCAGTATAGTATTTTCTTATAAAATTAATTTGGCCAAAAAGTATTTTATAAATTTAGTTTTCCAAAAACCCCTGAATTGAGATTTGCACTGCAAGTACTTGATTAAGGGTGTGAAAACTTTTTCAAAAGGTTTATTTGAGACCTAGTAGTCATAGGACTCCCATAAACCACAAAGGTATAATTTTAAAAGTTATTTTCCTATTTTATTTAAAAGGCTTTTCTTAAGGCCAGAAATGGTCTTTAATAGGGGAAAATTATTTAACTGTTTCAAAAATATTTGCCAAAATTCAGAGAGACTCAGAGGACATATATTGTCCATATATAAGAGTTTCAACACTTGGTCATGTTCAAAATATTGGGCTAAACCCTCTAAAACCCTTTCTAGATACTTCAAGCTTTTGAAATATTTACAAAGGAATTTTTCTCCAAAAATTCCAGGGAAATTCTATCATGTCACATATGACATATGTGATGATCTTGCAAAGCCTCATGCATTGGAGATCAAGGGAACCTCCTCAAACCCCTTCATAACCATTCTGTCCATATTTGAAGTTTGAGCAACTCTACATTGCCAAACTTGTCCAAATGCTCTCAAACTTGGTGCACATGCTAGGATAGCCTAATAAGGCACTTAGACCAAATGGCACAAGATTTGGAATAGAGCAACTTGATCAGATCACCTCAAAACCCTTTCTGTTCAAATGCAAATTTGAACAACTTTACATTACCAACTTTTTATCTGGAGCCTCAAACTTTGGGAGCATGATCAATACCCCAAATGATGATGCTACACCAAGTGGTGCATCAAGGGGAGATGATTAGCTTGACTCAATCAAGATGAAACTATTTCTGTTGATTTCTAGGGTTCACCAAAGTTGTATTGGCTAGTTTCTTCAAATGAGCCCAAATTTGGTGAAGCACCCTATTTTCTCATGCCTTTCAACCCTGTCAAGTGCCATGTCAATTGGATCTCATTTACTTGATCAAACCATGATCAAACACCTTCTGCAGAAATCTTAAAACCTCTACTTTTACCACTTTCACCTTTCTCCATGGCATCAGCTCTTTACCACAGACTCATGGGGTTACTAGCAAACCCCAGTAACTCCCCCAGCACCTCATCTCCATGATTGGGGGGTGAAACCTCAACTTTACCCTGCTGGACATCCCACTTTCACCATTTTTACCAGCACCCTCCCTCTCTCTCTACACCACAGAGCATCCAAGGCCTTAGGGCAATTCTTTACTACTCCCTCTACTCACCAGACACTGTTGGGCACGCTGGAATGGACCAAGCCGGCGAGAGCGTGCTGATGCCAGCCATACGCGCGCTCCAGAGCGTGTGAACAGTGCGGCTCACACGCTGGCTCGGGCCAATCGTTGGTCCCCGACCACCTCGAGCCTCCCCCTCGCGCCAGTCGAGGCGCCTCGACGTCCGCAACGTCACCGGCGCTGTCCCCCCTCCTCCTGCGCCCTCCAGTGAGCGTCGCCGCACGCGCACCGGCCGCCCGCTTCGGCCAATCTTCTGCTCCACACGCGCACGCCTCCCTGCTGCTCCCCCGCTCCTCCTCTTGCCTCAGCTGGGCGTGGGACTCGTCCAGCAACACCCCTGGCTCACTCCCGCAGCCTCCCGTGCGCTGTAGCAACGAGCCGGAGCTCGCCGGCGCACTGGACCACGGGTCCTCGTCGGGGCCATATAAATAGGCCTCCCCGAGCCCTTCCAACACCATCACCAGCCTCACCACTCTTCCCTAGTCCCTCCTGCACCATCAGTTCAGCCCCGGAGCGCCCCTGCGCTCGGGATCGACCAGAGCTCCGCCGCGTCGGGCCGCCGGCGATCTCGAGGTACAGGCCTCCCCGGCCCCTCCTTTCGCCCGTTTTGGAACCGCAGCACGCCACTGACTCTTTCCCCTCTCTTTCCCCCTCTGTCCGCAGTCGGAAACGGCCGCCGCAGCTGACCTCCGACGAGCCTCCGCCGTCGCATCTCGTCGCCGGCGAACCAGGGCTGCCCGCCGAGCCACACCACCACCGTTGCAACCGCAACACGACGCTGAACCCGACCCTGCCCTCCGTTGCCGTCGCCGTGGCCGGAGTCGACGCCGGTCAGCTCGCCGCCGCCGTGACCGCGGGGTTAGGGATGACAGGCGGGCCCCGCCTGTCATCCTCCCACCTCTCTCCCCTCCTCTGAGCCACTGACCCACGGGCCCCGCCCATCAGGTTTGAAACCTGACGTGCGCGCGCGCTGGCTCCGTGCGGCCAGGCCGAGCCGTTTGGGCCGTGCACTGTGGCCACTTCTGGCCCAGTGCACAGGAACCCTTTTTCTTTTTCTTTTCTGTTAATGTTTCAAAAATTCATGCAGAAAAGAATATTGATCCAAATTAATTATTTCCAACTCCAAAAATCTTGTAATATTCCAACCTATTTAATGGTACTACTTTCATTCAAATCCATGAAACTTTTCTGTACTGTACAAATTTAAATTCAAATTTGAGCAGTATAACTCCTGTTCAAAAATCAATATGTCCTATTCTGCAACTCCAAAACTTCAACTAAGATTTTTCCCCATCTTAGAAAACTCTCTAGTATTTTACAAAAATGAGTTGACATTTTTCTGAGCACTTTGGTTTTTCTGTTTTATTTGTATTCTTATTTCTCCGTTATTATTATGCGACGTATAGATCCCGTATTTGACGAAGTTGCTGTGGAAGAAGAAGGAGAAGGACTAGAAGACTTTGAAGACCAAGCTAATCCAGGCAAGCAGCCCTTTGACCATGATACACTTGTTCCTCGGAACCCGTTGGTTTCCGATGCATGATGATTAGGGTTACGATGGTAACCTAGATGAACCACCACATGATGCATGCTTTATTGTTGATCTTGCTACATGCTAGATGACATGCAATAGTTGGTCTTGATGCTCATATGATGCATGTGTGATATGAACCCCCGTAGTGGAAACTTTGCATGAACCCATCGGGTGCCCCTAATGCCCGAGGGTGATGAAGTGTTAGGTCATCACTTGAGGAAGAAGTGATGTGCCAGTAATATCATGTGCATGGTGGAATGATGGATTAGATTTATGTGTGACTACCGTCCCAACCAAACATGTGCAACCACACTACCCCTTATGGGACGGGGCTTTATTGATTACTTAGGTCGATACTAGCATAGTGCCCGCATTACTAGTGACGGGAAGACTTGAGGTCTTTCCCGGGACGGGGTCGTGCTTGGATAGGCGGCCATGACTGTTTTTACAGGGCACCGGACACACCGTTGGTCCCTTCGGGTACGCGTAAACATTGAATTAGGGCATGTCCCATGATCTATTGTTTGTACCCCAAGGCCGTGTGCCAACGAGTGGACTCTATGTTAGTGTCGTCTAAGGAAAGGTAATGACCGGGTGCTTACCCCGGGTACTTGAGGTACCGCGGGTCGTGGATGACACGGAAGTTCCCCGGATCTTGTGGGTAAAGTGCGCAACCTCTGCAGAGTGTAAAACTATTCGAATAGCCGTGTCCACGATCATGGACAGTTGGGTGGTGCTACTTAAACTATGTCCAGAATTTTACTTCTTTGGTGATACATTGTGTGTGATGAGTCAAGATGGTGACTTGACTCAGTGAGATGAATTATATTCATGTTGATGTCGGTAACCTGTCTTCGAGGTTACGCGAGGTTATTGATGCATAAGCTTGATGATATCATATTATTCTAGCCTCTTGCTAGGTCGTTCATTATTATCCAAATTGCATTGTTACTTGAACCACATCATGGGTTGCTTGCGAGTACATTCAACGTACTCATTGGCTTGCCACTGGTTATTTAATTAGCCAGGCATGGAAGAGCAGGATTATGAGGAAGAGTTCTTTGGAGACGACCATGCGAACTAGGACGCTATCCCAGTCAGAATGCCTGTAGGGTTAAGGCAGATGGCATGGGTTCTACCCGTTTTATCGAAGACTTCCGCTATTTGAATATTTGCTATTCAGCCCGTGAGGCTCTATCTATGTAAGACTTGGCCATAATGGCCTTAATTCGTGTAAGACTATTTGTATGGATGTAAGACTCTTGTTATTTAGCTTCTGTGTGTTCAGTGAGCATTGATCTCTGGGATCACTGTACACGTGCATTCGGTGATCTCGACTTCCAAGTCGGGGTCCCCACATATAGTCTGTTGGAGTCGGTCCTACATTTTGTGTCACTAGTTGTACAGCCAATATAAGTGGGGTGATGTCTGATTTCTCCGGCACAACCACGTTTTTCAAGGACTTTGCTGGTGCTCCTTCAGGTTTGGCAATCTCCCACTTCCTTTTTGATGTCTGATGCACAAGAACAGCATTTGAGTGGAAAAGCTTGGTATGATGACAGATGGAATATGTATTGATAATGGATGGGCATGACATCTCGACATATATGATGAGTAAACTAAGCAGATGGCGGTGCAAAAAAGTAGAAGAAATGCAAGACAACATATGCAAGATATGCGCAATCAATAAAACCTAGCCAAATTAGAACATGCACCTTGATGGGTGAATAGGACAGGCCATCTGCCTTTGACTCCTCGAGGTTAGAATAGTCATTAGGATCATATTCTGAACAAGAATCAACAGGTGGGGAGCGTATGAGTTTCATTGCATCCAGAATGGCACTCAATGCCTTAGTGCCAATTTTGTAACTCATTGCGGTGTTTAGCTTCAAGAGTGGACTACTGCTAGTGCGACACAAAGCAGCTACATAGATCATAGTGTAGATATAACGGGAAAACCGTAGGCATCAGAATAAAATCAGCAAAGTGGAACTTGCTGGAATATATGTGCTAGTATTGCCGGTACGACTAGAAAGGCTTCGGGTACCAGCTCTCTTCAACTAAAGGTGCGGTACTGTTAATATCAGTCTAACTCTCAAAGGCGACACAGCTCCCCGCATTTCCTTCCTATTCTTATAGGATTCAAGTGGGCAGGGCACTACAAATCCTATTCCCATCTTTACAAAATCCTACGAATCAAAGAGGCCCGAAGAGTTCAAAGTGTCCATACCAACCGACCATATAGACCTCTACACTACAAATGTCCCTGCTCATCTTCACTACAAGGAACATAATATACTACTATCATACTCCCTCCATTCCAAAATATAAGTCTTAGTACAGATTTCCACTATGGATCACATACAGATGTATCCAGATACATTTTAGAGTGTAGATTCACTCATTTTGCTCAATATGTAGTCCATGGTGTAATCTATACAAAGACTTGTATTTTGGAACGGAGAGAGTACTTATTAAAGAAGAACGGAAGAGGAAGATGCTAAAGAAGAGCAAGCAGATTTTGGATAATAAAATGTTCATTGCGCAGTGCCCACACATGATGAACTAGAGCGCATTAAGAAAGCAACTCCTTGCTGTCTCTCTATATGTGGTGCACGTGGTTTTTTGAAAGTAAAGTAGGAACATTAGCTGACCAATTAAATGTTATCTATTTTAGTAATATCAGCATCATATCAGATTCGTACTTGAGCAACAAGTTTGGAATTATGAGTGGCACGTTGTTAAGCTTGATGGATTCAGGGGCAGTGCTAAGCAGGTACGATGATGGTACTGAATATAAAGGCATGTCTGCATGCAAGTCGTGTGACTTTTGTCATTTGGGTCAGTCAACCATTGCAGGCGTTTGGATGAAGATCCTACGTCTCCTAACCCTTCTTCTTCCTCGTTTCTGATTCTTCCCATACAGAACACCGCACGGGCTGCCGGCCGGACCATCGGCCCCCACCGCCTGTGTTCCTCCGCCACCCACATCCCCGACCCCTGCCGCCACCCGCGTCGAGTTTTCTTCGTTCGATGAGGCCCCACCACCGCCCCCCACAACCAAAGTCCCCACCAGAGCCCCTTCGTTTGCACCGGCGAACTCCGGCGAGCTCTGAAAAACCGATTGACCTAATTTTGAAATTTAGTCTACTATGATTTAACTAGTGTGGAATATAAAAGGAAAAAACCATAAGCATTGGGAGTATAGTGTTGAGCATGCCATGGCAGATATGAAGGTGCAAACCGGACAAAGGCAACTTCGCAACCAATGTTTGCTTTCAACTAGCAAGTAAGTGATGGGCAAGAAATCAGAGTAAAGCAGTGGCGATCTATTTTCTTGCTGCGATAAATAAGTTCAGCAGATACGAAAGAGAACCGCCTTTGGTGCGGTGCCGTGTATGCATCTACTGAGAATTTGATGGTGCTGCGGTAACAATGGCTGTCGGCAGCGTGGAAGAAGATCTAGGAGGGTAGACGGTGGCGGCGGGGTGCGGTGGACGAGACGGTCGTAGGAGCGCCGCCGGCAAGGTGGACGACGGCGGGGATGAAGCAAGAGGACGGGATGCAATGATCCTGGTCTGAAGCCGTGGATGAGTGTCACACCCTGATTTTCATACCACAACACTTAAGCTAATAATCATGCTAAAATATGGTTTGGCAAAAACTTTTGAGTGTTTTTGACCTTGCTTGATTGGTTTTGTGTTTGCTGTTTGCAAGTGCTCTTAAAATCAAATAAATCATCCAATTCTCATACTTCATCTCCTTGATCCAAAACCTTTTCCCAATGATCATGCCATGTGTATAGAACAGTATAGTATTTTCTTATAAAAATAATTTGGCCAAATAGTATTTTCTAAAAATTAGTTTTCCAAAAACCCCTGAATTGAGGTTTGTACTGCAAGTACTTAATTGAGGGTGTGAAAAATCTTTCAAAAAGTATATTTGAATCCTATTAGGTATAGGACTCCCATAAACCACAAAATTATAATTTTAAAAGTTATTTTTATATTTTATTTAAATGCTTTTTCTTTAGGCCAGAAATGGTCTTTAATAGGTTAAAATTATTTAACTGTTTCAAAATATTTTTCAAAATTCAGGGAAGCTCATAGGACATATATTGTCCATATATAAGAGTTTCAGCACATGGTCATGTTCAAAATACTGGACAAATCCTTCAAAAACCCTTTCTGGATATTTCAAGCTTTTGAAATATTTACAAAGGAAATATTCTCTAAAAGTTCCAGGAAAATTATATCATGTCAAATATGACATATTTGATGATCTTACAAAGCCTCGTGCCTTGAAGATCAAGAAAACATCATCAAATCCCCTCGAAACCATTTATGTCCATTTTGAAGTTTGAGCAACTTTACATTGCCAAACTTGTCCAAATGCTCTCAAACTTGGTGCACATGCTAAAATGGTCTAATTATGCATGTAGATCAAATGGCACAAGTATTGGAGAAGCATAACTTGATCTAAGTGCCCCAAAACCCTTTCTGACCAGATCCAAATTTGAACAACACTGCATTGCCAACTTTTTACTTGTGGCCTGAACTTCTGTGGACATGCTCACAACCCCAAATGATGACACTACACCAAGTGGTGCATCAAGGAGGGGTGATTTGCATGACTAAATCTTGGAAAAGTCATTTCTACCGATTTCTATGGTTACCAAAGTTACATTCGCAAGTTTCTTCAAATGAGCTCAAATTTGGTGGAATACCCTATTTCAATATGCCATTTGATCCTGTTAAGTCTCATGTAAATTGGAGATCATTTGCTTGCCCAAAACCACATCAAACACCTTCTGGCACTTTGCCAAAATCACCATTTGGTCCACTTCCACTACTCCCCCTTGCCTCAAGTTTTTGCCACAACTGCTCCTAGTCACCCTCTACCTCCAGGAACTCCTTCTCCTCCTCGGATCAATGATTGAGGGGGGTAAAACCCCATTTTACTCTGCTGGATAGCCCAATTCTCACTCTCCCTCAACCTCTCTCCTCTTCCATTGGGTCACCAGGGCATCCAAGGCCATGCCCACCTTGTTTACTACCCCCTAGGGCTGTTGGACACTGGGGGCCACGGCTTGGGCGCAACGACATGCCCATGCCGGCCAAAGTCGCGCTCTGGAGCGTGCTACAGTGCGCCAGGGCAGTGTAGCTCGGCCGTCCCGAGGCACCCAGGCAGCATTGGGCAGAGCGAGCGTGTCCGTCGAGGTCGCCTCGACGTCCACGACACGCTATGCGGTCTGCCCCTCCTCCTTCTCCCTCCTATCGCCTCCCTCGCACGCGCATTGGCCGACTGCGAGCTCCAGTGAGCGAGCTCACACGCGCGGAGCCTCTGGCACCTCCCCGCTCGTCCTCTCCCTTCCCCTGGTTGTGGACCATCCCCACAAACGCGCTAGACTCAGTTTCCCCATCCCCCATGGCCTCTGGCATGGCCCGTGTCCTTATCGGCGCACAGGGCTATGGTGAGCTTCGGCTGGCCTTTATAAGGTCACCCCCGAGCCCCCTCTCTGCTCCATTTTCCCCCTCTCCCTCCCGTATGCGTCCCAGGACAACCCACACATCCTCCCGTCCCCTCCAACCTCTCCTATGGACGGAGATTCCCCGCTGGCCGGCGCCAAAATTCATGCCATTAGGACCCCCTCCTCTCCACCTCTCCACTCCAGAGCAACGCCACCGCCATGTTGAAGCTTCCCCTGCACTCCACTTCATCCTCCCCATGCCTGTGTCGCCGTGCCCAACACCGCCGATGCCATCCTCCGTCGTGGTCGATGGGGCGCTCGCGTCTGGCCGTCCCCATGGTCGTGGCGCACCTCGACGGATGCGGCACGCTCTCCTGAGCACGTCGGTACGCCGGGTGTCACCGGAGGTGGCCGGTGGCGGCGGGGGGGAACACCGGCACCCGCTCAGCCTCGCCTCCCCTGCCTCTACTTTGTTCGAGCGGGAGGTAGGCGACGACGTGAGCACTGGGCCCCGCGCGTCATCGACCTAGTGGCTGGGCCCCGCCATTTAAGTGGAAACGGCTTCGGCCCAAACCACCTAGCCGCCGCAAAGGCGTACTCCCGGCGGGCGCCTTCGACGTGGCCCTTACCGCTCGCAGCTGAGCTACTAGGCCGACCCGGTAGCTATCCTTCGCCCGACGCGTGTTTTAGGTATAACCTGAGTATTTATTTTCTTTTTCTTTTTCTGTAAACTTGTAAAATCTCCCAAATATTCAAATAGTGTCCAAACTTGATGATTCAAATTTCTGCTGGCTCCATAAATCATGATATATCACATGGTGCTATTTGCACATTTTTTCAGAAACCTTTCCTTCACAACTATTTATGAAAACCCATAATTCCATTTCTGTGATGAACTTTATTAAATCACAGAGAGCTCATAATTGATCCAAACTCATTGACTCAAATTCCTAGGTACTTATATGTTCCTAACTTAGTTTTTGAACATTTTTCCCATTGCTTTCTGTTCCACATCAAATATTGGACTATTTCTCCATGTATAGCCAACTTTGCAAAATCATAGGAAATTCTTTTGAACTCCAAATCAAGTGAAACCAACTCCTAGCTGCTTCTAAAATCATTCCTTGTTAGATGGGTGTCTCTGACCATTTTTCAAAATAATTCTTTTGTACACTTCTTGCCAATCCACAAATCCCCTGATTACCTCATCTTGAAATGTTCAGAGATATCCATTGATCTTATCCCAATGAAACCACCTTGGTCATTTTTCATATGACCAGAGGTATCCTAGAAAAGTCCAACTCCTATTTTTAGAGCACTTTTATTTTTGCCTTGTTGTGTTGCTTATTATGATTGTTTCCGATGTTAGTTGATGAAATAAACGGAGTACTTGGAGATGGACCAGAAGGTTTGAAGACTCTGAAGGACAAGGCAAGCAGCCCTTTGATCATGTTCGAGAAACCTTTTTATGCATGTCTCATAGCACCTTATTATCAATGCATCGGAATCATGTTGAGGTGGTGACCACTTTGGTTGGTACCTTTGTTACTTTACTATTGAAACTTGCATCAAGCATGACCCTACCTTCCTATGAGGGTTATGTGGGTGGGAGTAGATAGGTTGCTATAGTAGTGTCTACGCAAATGGGACGGGAATATGCATGGTGACGGAGGCAGAGTACTTTCCAAAGACTTTTCGAAAACCCTGTCGGGTGCCACTTATGCCCGAGGGAATTAATGAGTTGGGTAACCACTTGATGACGAAGTGGTGTACCGGGGCAAGTGTGTGTGTTGTTTTGAAAACGGATTGGTTTAAGTTGTGACTGTTATTCCAACCTTACATGCGCAACCACTCTACCCTTATATGGGAAATGGCATTATTAATTACCTAGGCCGATACTAGCATGGTGCCCGCATTACTAGTGACGGTGGTGACATGAGGTCACTCTCGGGACAGGGTCGTGCTTGGATAGGCGGCCATGACTTTCTTTACAGGGCACCGGACACACCGTTGGTACCCCGTGCTTGTGGTATGTGATGAATATGGGAGTGAGGCTCCAAAAATCTTAAGATGTGAAATGTTGGGTACGGGGGTTGCTACCAATCGAATGGACTCCATGTTAGTGTCGTCTAGGGAAAGATAGTGATAGGGTGCTTACCCCGGGTACTTGAAGTACCGCGGGTCGTGGATGACACAGAAGTTCCCCGAATCTTGTGGGTAAAGTATGCAACCTCTGCAGAGTGTAAAACTATTCCAATAGCCGTGTCCACGGTCAAGGACAGTTGGGTAACCGCTCTTGGGCTACATCCAATGTTTGCGAAACCTGGTGTGTGTGTGTGTGAGGAAAACAACACGGTTCAACGATATTGATGATGTGATTCTTGAGGAAGTCACGATGAGCTTGAGCATGAGTTGATTACAACTCTTTCTCGATATTTATGTCTGTAACCACCTGATACTTGTAGCAGACACATACATGTCCTTGATATATGTTGATCATACTTGCATATAAAAAACTAGCTTTACGCAAAACTGCCAATTTAGCAATAGAGCCTTGCATAATTATTCTGTTATCACTCTTGGGTTGCTTGCGAGTACATTCAAAGTACTCATTGGCTTGCCACTAGTTATTTTATTGGCGAGGCATGAAAGAATAGGATATGATGAAGATTTCTTGGTGACGAACATGCGAGCTAGGACGCTTTCCAGTCAGAATGCCTGTAGGGTTAAGGCAGATGGCATGGGTCCGAGTTGTTATTGAAGATTTCCGCTGCGATGATTTATACTCAAGACTTGACCATTATGGTCACAATTTGTGTAATACGGTATGTACGGATGTAAGACTATTGTTATTCAGCTTTTGTGTGTTCAGTGAGCATTGATCTCGGGGATCACCGTACACGTGCATTCCGTGATCACGACTTATGAGTCGGGGTCCCCACAATGAGAGAGGTCGATCTCTTGTAATGGACGGCGGCGTCGGGGTATCAGCTCCAGTGTGGTGGAGGTGGACGATGGTGGATGGTGTGGCAGACGGAGGAGGTTGGGGTGGAGAGGGTGTTTTGGCGCCCACGGAGTACGAATGGGGAAATGGAGGTGGAGAGGAAGGGGCAACCATGTCTTCAGGGCGCGCTTTTTTTCAAATGCGAGGAAATTTACAAACTTAGCCCCCGTTTCAAATTTCCTACATCACATCAATATTAGTCAGTTGGGGATAGGACGGTAATCTCGCATACACCGAATATTTGCCGACGAGAGTTTGTTTTTGGCGCCCACCGTGTATGAATCGGGGAGGGAGTCGATTTCGGCCGAGGACACACTGTGTTTTGGCGCCCACCGTGTATGAATCAAGGTGAGAGGCAGTTATGTCACGTTTGAGTGAAATTACAAACCTACCCCTATCGAAACCTATAGAAATCGAGTAGATAGGCTTTGTGTGGCAAGGATAGGCGGTAGTAATTTCCATCTCGCGGATTTTTGGTTTCGAGCGGTTATTGCCACTTTCCCCGCTTCGTTCAAATTTTGCAGAGTGCATGTTTACCGTGGCAACTCAATTCGAATCCCATTTGTATTCTATTTTTTCGGGCGGGATCCATTTTCGATTGGAATAAAATTCTATATACATCATTCTTTTATATATACTTTCAAAAGCACAACAAAGAATTCTGCTCCTTTATATGTATAATATGATTTACAAATACAATGATCTCAAAATCTTAATGTTGAAATCAAAATATCAAACCAAATTATGTTCTACTAAAATGTATGGATCAGTAATATCTACATATTAAATAACATAGATGCGCGTGAATTCATATGAGTATGCATGTTTGATAGATCAATTTTGGTTCGAGTATGGATTGCATGTATCATCATCTCGAATTCAAATATTTGAATGCCTTTTATTTTCGCTCCTTTGATGCCCATCTCTCTCGCATGCATGCTCCTTCATGTAGCTATCACTCTCTTTTCTCCAGCTCACCCGCACGCTCACTTCATGTTTCTCCTATCCTCGCAAAGATGGTCTCTCGACGTCTCCCTTGAGAAGTGTCACACTCTCCCTATCATTATATATTACACTGTTTTCATTATCTCTCACGTCTCTACCATTCTCTCGTATCACTAGGTACCTAAGCTTTCTTTTTCACCGCCACATAAACAGTCTCCACTCATCTTTCAGTTTGTCTTTCTCTCTATGGGATTCTCTCACACACCCTATATGTCTCTAGATATGAATCATACCACTGAAATTACTCTCTCTCTCTCCTATAGACACAACATTTGTTGCGGTCTCCATCCCAAACTGACATTATTCATTTGTTTACCGATCAGACAAACTCCCCCCTCTCTCTCTCACACACACACACGACTCCTGCTTCCAGTCCCCTTCCCGACTACCGTCTCTCTCTCTCACACACACACAAAACTCTCGTTTTCGCACCCCGGCTCATATTTCTCTCACAAACATTTATCGACTAGCCTCTAGATAGGTTTATACACCCGCACACTCGTGCTTCCACTATCGCATACATGTCTCTCTCCCGCTCCTTGTATCTATGTAGATTTTTCTTCCCTTCTTGAGACACACCCTCTCGATCGTGCACACACACACACACACACACACACTATCGCCTCATTTTAAGTTGATACCTGTCGCACACACACTCTTTGTGTCTTTGTCACACATGCACTTCGTCCTCCTCCTCTCTCCCTTTCTCTCTCACACACATGGGCTTTTGTGCAACAACTAGCAAGATGCCCATGCGTTGCACAGAACATCAAGATGCATTTGTATGAGTAGTTTATCTTATGGGAGAAAAGGATGAACAAGGGAAGGCCTTATTTGCAAGTGCGGAGAGCGGTGTGGGTATCTTTTTGCAAAATTGCCACAGTTTCCTTCTCAACCATCCGATATAGATCGGAGGGCCTATATTGTAGGATGGCAGGCACACGATCATCACTGACTATGCATTTTATAAGAGTAGGGATAAAAAACAGAGTTGGTGATGATGGTGGGCCTGCCATCCTGCAATATAGGTCATCTGATTTATATCTGATGGATAGGAACGAAACTATGGCAATTTACCCGCACTCCTCTCCACATTTGCAGATAAGGCCTTCCCTCGTTCATCCTTTTCTCCCACAAGATCTTGATGTTCCGTGCAACACACGGGCATCTTGCTAGTAAGAGTAGAAATTAGACATATACCACTTCTCGAATCTTGAAACCAACAACATTCCTCCCTTATCTCATCAAAACCACCAAAGGAATATATTTTGAGTGAAACATAACAATTTTTTAGTGATATACGTATTTCAAAACTAGACTTTTTTCTATCAAATCGGTGAATATGTATTAATCTACTCAGATCGTGCGGCAGCGCATTGGCACATTGCTAGTAGTTATTAGTATAATTTTTTGGACACAAGACAAATAGTGGAGTACATATACGAAGAGAAGAGGTGCACGCACGCAGTCGGTCTCTCGTTGTCTCGCACACATGAGTGTTACGTAAAGGCAACATTAACAACTAAACCCTAAAACCTAAGGTGCATGATTGCTACATTCACGGGTACCGGGTACATGGTGGAGCACACCTTTGTAGGAATAGTCAGCTTGCGTGATAATTTGATCCGTAGGAGTTGATGGTCGGGAACACAGGTGAACGACTTGGAGGCGGTGGCTCGCCAGTTGCCACAGATCCAGTAGCCACGTTTAAAATATCATTTTTTAGTGGGGTTAAGAGTTCCATTTTCAATGGCACGTTATATGTACTATGTAGTTTTTAGAACGATTGGTATGGAGCGAAAATGGAATTCATAGTACTACGTACCTCCTTGCGTATGGTTGTATGGGTATGTTGCGAGATGTTGAACCTAGTAGTTCTAGGACAAATACTATGTTTAGATTTAGATGTTGGTTTTCAGTAATTAAAATCGGAAGGTGGAAACCCTTCTTTGATTAAAAAAACTACTACCTTTGTTCTGGTTTACTAGTCCCCATCGTATTTTGGGTCAAAGTTTGTCCACGAATTTTACTTCTAAACTGTGAATGGAAAACGAGATTTGGTTATACGCAAACAAAAAAATGAATGGAGGGAGTGATTGCTCTAACACGGACGCGGCCTCTCATAGCACAGGCATTGAACCGGCGCGCCAGCCAAGAGGGCTCCACTCGCTGCAGGCCCAGCTGAACATGCCTCCTCGCTGCATGCAACCGGCTTCACACTGCCCCGCCTGCCTTCATTGAATCCGCGCGTGTGCCAGCAACACGTCCTTCCGCGAGCCGGTCGACATTTTAGAACACAAAAAATGACCAAAATATAATTAATTACGCATGGTCTTGACTTGTTTTGCTCGCACTGGTAGCAAGAACTAGAGGTTTTTCTTTATTCATAACTCTCCTCAATTTTTTTTGGCTTTGAAGTGAATTTTGGTTGTGGACATTATGTATGAATGTGGAGATATCTGTGAACATGAGTTTGATGTGGAAGTGGAACTTGGAATGCCGGGCTTGCGCGTGAACTATATACCATGTCCAATGCTTCGTCTGTTATTGTATGGAAAGTAATTGCTGTTATTACATGACCCGAAAAAATATATATTTTGTGCCACATCAGTAGATGCACAGACATCACAACAGGCATGCTGGCTGGATAAACATTTGAACCTAGCTACTATGAAGGAAATTTTGTATTGACAACAGTTTTAGATAGCAGGAGGCGCCTAGCCTGCTCTGCCTCTGCTAGCTTATTTCTGGCTTCTTCCATCTCTTCTTTGGCATGGGTGAAGAGAGCATCTGATTGCTCTTTTCGTTTCTTCAGGAACTCATCTACATTCTCAAGTTGAGTAATATTTGGGGATTGTTTTCACACACACAAAAAGGTTCGATCGACCGCGCGGCCGCGGTGCACGCGCTTGCACAAGATTCAGTATCGTGGCTGTGGTAACTAATAAAAGCACTGCCTAAGTCTAATGTTTATGTGTACTAGTACGGTTTTCCTTTAAGTTTGACCAACCCTATATAAAAATAAACTAAACTCCCATACGCGCATTCATCAATATGATGCCGCCGCCGTTGCGCATGCCGGCGCCCGCCTGCTCCGGCCAACAATTTCTCGCCCATCACTACCGTGTCGCCGCCAAGCCGAAGGCTCACCGGCTCACGTCGTCTGCAGTCCCTCCTCGCGATGCCACCGCGCTGCCAAGCACATGAGCAACTGGTGGAGCCGCGTCTATGCACGCAACATACGAAGAGGAGAACGAGCGCGTGCTCCAGCACGCCGGCGAGGAGGAACTAGCGTGTCATTGTCGTCTCCACCCGCGCAGAGGAGGCGTGCAAGCTGGCTGTCATGGCAGAAGCCGGTCGCGCGCATGTCGAGCCCGCAAAACTGGTGCGGATGCAGAATCTACCTTCGATACCCTGAATGCCACGTGGATCCTGCAATCTGAAGGTGAAATTTGGGTCAGTCGACTCTCGTGAGCCGTTTGATGCAACATGGATGGCTAGAAGGGCTTCTTCAACCTCCGAAATAGATGCACGGTTCATCTTCTCTTCCCGCCACACGCCTAACCGCCTGTCGCCGCAGCCGCACCCTCCCCTGAACCGCCAACCACCGCCATGCTCCCCCCACCCCCGCCATCCGTTTAACCCCGGGCACGATCCATTTTTTTCCGGCGAACTGCATTCCACTCAACACTCATAAGATAGATCATGGGCACCCTGCCATCTTCTTACTTCAATCCGTCGAACTTCTTTCACAAATGGAGTGACCCAAATTATACTACTAGTACGGAAGTATTAACTACAGTGGGAACACGAAGATATGCGCAGTAGTACCAACTGCAAGAAGAATAGTAGTAAGACATAGTACTAGTACTACTATACGTACTAAAGAGTTCAAATAACGAGAAAGAACATAAACATAGTTCTGCTCGCGCCTCGGCACAACACACCCTTGAAAATAAACTAAGCAACTAGTCCGCTTGACACTTCAGTAGAACCAGCATGAGCGACGGAACTACCACCTACTCAGAGTCTGCGTCCACGTCCTCGAATTCGTCCTCGTCCCTCTTCCTCTTCCTCTTTGCTGACGCGTCTTTGCTTGAACCGGAGACTGGGCTCTGCTGCGTATAGGATGTGATCTTCATCTAATGTCTTCGACTCCCATGCATGATGAAACTCGTGGTGAGGTTTCTTCAGTTTAGCGTACGAACGATCAATCATGGCTGCTGCCAGCGTCAACATTAAAGGCTGAGAGGAGGACACCAGGCTTTACTTTTGGAGATCGAAGGGTTGGCCTACAACGAGGCCTATCCGACCCAGGATTTCCTTGTTGTTCCTAAAGTCTATAGTAACGAATTTGACTCGGCTGCCCTTGAGGAACTTCCTAAATTCCTCGCACTCAACGTCGGCATGGCATATGTGGTAGACCAAGCATAAGTCATGCACGCCAACCTGGATCACGGCGGGCTTATTCTTCTCTACCTCCTTTAGTTTCTTCTCGCTTCCCAGGACTGTGGTGTACTCAACATCTAGCCCAGCTACCCACTCATCATTTGAGTTTTCGAACATGAGTTTGAAGCGAGCAAGGTATTCTTTCACCATTGCAGAAGAACGGGCATAGATGACGTCGAACTCATCGCCGATGATGGTTCTAACCTTGTACTCACCGCCGATCATGGAGATTTGGGGACGCCATGGATTTGGGAGGAGGGTTAGGATTGACGGGACGACTGGGAGCGAACTGTTGTAAGGTACTGTACTAGCAGAAGATGGGGAGGAGTAGGGCGTGCGAACATCGTGGGGTTGCTGGCTTGCCCAGTGGATAAATGGCTGCAAGCCCCAAAAGAGTTCTCGAGAACTATGCGGGACCCACTAGATGTCATGTCTACTAGACCCATATCGTAGGCCTCACGGTATAGCTTCTGCCTGTTCGCACGCCATGCTGGCTTGTGTGTAACTTCAATTAATTCCGTCTACCGTCGCGCCTACCACGACCTTCGGCCCGTTCGCACGCCATGCCGGCTTGTTTGCTATTCCTGTGTGCATGATACTCCCTCTGATTCTTTTTACCCTGCGTATAACTTCCATCCCGCATACCAAGGAGAGCCCTGCTCGAATTGTTTTGGACAAATTTGCCCCTTCTTTTGCCAGGATTAGATGCATGCAGCAGCCCATAGGTCACTAGGAAAGTCGCACCTGTTTGCATGCAACAGCCCACCGGCCAATACTAGGAGAGCAGTTAACGCAGGCCATGGTGGTTTGCATGCAGCGGCGCACCAAATGAGGAGAGAAGGCGGATAACTAGGAAAGGCATTAACGAACACGCGGCCTCCTCTAGTGCATGTGATGCGGTAGATGAGGGGTAGACTGGGAAAGAGGCGAGGCAAAAGCGGAACACGCGGAGTAATTCGGAAAAAATGAAAAAATGTTATGCATGGAGTAAAACGGATCAGAGGGAGTACCAGCTAAGATACCACCATTATGGCCAGCCTTAACCATCGCATGCAATAATTTAGTGCACCTTGAAATATGAACATGTGTGGGGCGTGTATGTTTTTAATGACTTGAGACTATACCTAGCCCGGCATGCAAGATGAGACTTTATGCGCCGTTCCCCATACCTACAGGAAGCCCGTTCATTTCCAAATCTTTTCCTCTCCATGTGTGGAAACAATACGCCTGCCAGACTCTCCTTCTCTCTCCGACGGTCCCACCACTCCACCCGGGACGCTGCTTCAGTTAGTTAACTTCATGTGCATTGAGTCACCGACATATGGGCCCAACAGGGGTCTGGCCCACATGTCAGTGACACAACTGGACCTGCAGTTAAGTCAGTGCTGCTCAGTCCATATCTTACTTTGGTGTGCCGTTGCTCGCTATAAATACTGCGCCTCCCACAACATTTGGAAGAACGCTCATGTTCATCGCTATCTCCTCCCCCTCCCTCTCACGTCAACCACCATGGCATCACCCCTCCCAAGCCCTAGGCGCCCCTCGCTGCACCGCGCTTACGGTCACGCGTCTCCGTTCCGTTCCTCATCGCCACTGGTAGAGGAGGACACGTCGGTGTTCCGCTCCTCGCCGCGACGCGTCGAGGTGGACGTGTCGGCGTTCCGCTCCTCGCCGGCCCTAGTCGAGGAGGACGTGGTGGCGTTCTGCTCCTTGCTGCGACACGTCGGCGTTCCGCTCCTCGCCGCCACTAGTCGAGGAGGACGCGGTGGCGTTATGCTCCTTGCCGCGACGCGTCGGCGTTCCGCTCCTTGCCGTGACGCATCGAGGTGGACGCGTCGGTGTTCCCAATCTCTTCAGCACGCACGACGGAGGACGCGTCGGCTCCCTGCTACGAGGAGAACGCCGCGCCACCCGCCGAGCCCCCCAACCTTGAGGAGATTTGGAAAGAAATGGATGTCGCCTTGTGGGAGGCTTTGCCTCCAGCAGAGAGCGCCAAAATAGAGGCGGAGAAGAAGGCCGGGGAAGAGAAGCGCACCGCGGGAAATGCTTCCTGGTAGGCCTATGTCGCGTCCGAGAGAGTCAGGCAATTAGATCTTTGGCAGAAGGCTTGCGCGAGGGCCGTGAGGGTGGCGGAGGACGCCCATGCCAAAACCCTGAGTGCAGTCGGGCCCAAGCGCCTCATCTACGCTTGGCGGTACGTGGACCGGGTGCATGCTTCCAGCTAGGAGGAGTACCTATTTGCACCGGATCACCTCACCAGTGGGATCTCGCTTGCCCGCAGGCAAGCCGCTAATCAGCACCTCGCGAGTTGCGAGGCTGAGGAAGAGGCGTTTTGTCGGCGCGCTGGGAAACGACCTCGCACCAGGGCACTCGTGGCGCGTCGCAAGCGCTCCTACGAGCACCGTGGCTTTTAGTAGGAGTATATTTTTGTTTCGTAAGGTGATCTCATTAGTTTGGGAAGCAAATGATAAATACCGAACGTTCAGGAATTATTAGCGTCCTTAATTAAGTATGTAAAAGGGAAAGTTTGGAAACCTTGTGTATCCGTACGCATTTTCTATGTACGTGCATATAGCACAAACTTTACTATATACTATCGCACTACACGTCTCTCCCTATATATATGCTTGTAGACTGTGCTACTCCCTACATCCAGGTTAATAAGTCACCTTTGGTTGTGCACCGTGACCAAGAAAAGGGAAGACTTATACACCTAGACGGAGGGAGCACTACTATTACTTATGTATGTGCAAATGCACGTTTTAACACTACGATGAGGTTTTTGTAAAAGTTGAAAAACATCACTAGTCAAGCTTGTGAATCGATTCAATGCAAAACAAATGCAAAAATGCGCGTTTGATTGTTTACTTTTAGCTTCCTTCTCTGTGGTTATTTCTCTGTCGTACTTTGTATGGAGTATCTCACTGGTCAGAAACGCATGCAAATTCCCAAAGCGTTTCCTACACCCTGTATCAATTTTTTTGCCTAACAAGTTGTGTCGTGCAAATGGAATTCCAACTTGAGTACTACTCCCTCCGTCTAGGTGTGTAAGTCACCTTACGAAAATCAGATATTCCCAAAACACTTAGGCCCAATGTATTAAATTTTGTCCTCGTTCCCCTCACAGCCTCATTCATCAGCAAGCAATTTTTTGGCTAAACCACGCGGGGGAGGAAGTTAATGCGGGAGAGAATGAGCGACCTATGCATGTAGAGAAGGAACATGTTGATTAGGGGAGGGATTGACCTCAGTTTGCATGCACGTCAATGGGCCTGCATGGGTTGGCTGAAATGGCAGCCCTATTAATTAGGGATTCATTGCTAATCTCCGTTTGGTTTAGGAGGAAAAAAGTGGCGGTGATTGGATGAATTTTTAGTCTGATTCTTCAGCCTCTTCCAATCTGCAGCCACCTAGGTCACGCTCCTCCACCTTAGATGACTTACACACCTAGACGGAGGGAGTCCTACTAGTAGGAGTACTAGGGGCCAGTTCTTTTAGACTTCTAGATTAGTAATCCCATAACTACTAAGTACCTCCGTCCAGGTTTATTGGTCCCCATTGTAATCTGTGTCAAATTTTGATCATAAATTTAACTAATGAAATGTTAGTGCATGCCAAATGCACTAACATTTTACCAGTTAAATCTTTGGTCAAAATGTAGCACAATTACAATGGTGAGGAATAAACCAGGACGGAGGTACTACTAGTAGTAGTTTAGAAGCCCAAATAAATGAGTGAGGCGTCTTAATGTCACTCTCCACTGTGACTAGTCGTATGGGAAAAGATGGGGAAGCCGCCAAAAGAACTAGCCCTAGGAGTAGTGGCTAGGGATACTAGGAGTAGTAGCTAGGGATCGAGTGTGCGAGATGAACCGGAGAAAGTAAATGCAGAGAGATGAAATGCAAAAAAGATGGAGGGATGTGATGGTTGCTTGTTCGTTTATTTTACCAGGCCACTTATTACTGGGAGTGGTTGGGTTTTGTGATATGACGACTTTACTGTCGTGCCACGAGCGGGGTGAGACTCCCGTGCAGTGCCGCCCTCTACACTAGTACTACTACATCGGTCGTGGTTTATCCCCCATTGAATTTGACTGAAGATTTAACTGACAAAATGTTAGTGCATGACAACAAAAACAATATCGTTGGATTTGTATTTGAACATAGTTTTCAATGATATAATTTTAGGTGACATGCATCATCATTTATCGTACTATATATAATGTTACTTCAATTTTTGGTCGTACTAATCTATAGTAAGGTTCCCGTGTGTTACACAGAAGAGTGAAATGCATTGATCGGGGAGTTGTTTATTTTGACAAAGGATGTGGGGGTCATCTCATGTGTAACGGGTATCGATAGGTTTTTTCGGATATTATTCATCTTTAGAGCTCACAAACATCCGGGTGAAATAGATAAAAAGTATCTTTTGCAAACAAAAGCGTTCAACTGTTCAGCCTCCATCCAAAACTTGTGAAGAAATAACTCTTATTGTGCTTTGCAGGAAAAGATCTTCAAGAATTAGTTTTTGAGTATCCACTGTTATACGTGTTGGCTACAGATGACATGTCACTTTCTTATAGTCAACAGTTGGCTATACTATTTAAGTATTAACCATGCCCTTATACACCTAGACGGAGGGATTAAATCAGGATGACTTGGAAGGGGGCAGAGGATATGTAAGAAATGGTTCATCATAAGTCTTTCACCAGTACTGTAGTAAAAATTCATACATGGAAGATTCTAGACTAAACCATAAATGATACACTTTTATTCATGTGCGATACTCCAATAGAGTAAGATCATGCATGGAAGTCTCCACATGCTTAGACAGTGGATTACATTGAGCGAAGACTAATGATCAACATTTAACTTGATAATGTAGATGTCTAGTTGAACCTCCTTGGAGTCCCCATGCACATTGTTGGGGGTCAAATAATACTGTGCGTCTTCCATGTCCACATCGGCGGGAAGGTCCTAGCTTGGCAGAGTCCAAGTCAGCTTGACGTAGCCAGTGTCGCCGCCCACGTATCTCCGAGGGGTAGTAATAGTGAGCATGCACCCGTTCATCGGCCTCGTGTCAGTGTCAGCGTCAGCGACATCGCCCCTGACGCACACTACAGAGATGTGCTGCGGCCTGCGCGGGCCTCGCCGGCGCCCACGATCAAGAGGAAGACGCTGTCATCCTCCTCCGATACTAGCAGGCGGCGCTGATCCTCCAGCGACTCCGGCACGGTGAACGGGTAGCACGTCTCGTACTTGATATTCTTCGCCAAGGGCCAGTAGTGATCTGCAAATTATAAAGACTTCAGGCTAATTGCGTTCTTCAATCATGGTCTCGCCTATCTGACAGGTCACTGCGGTAAGTGGATAAATATGCACGTCCATCGCAGGATCATACATCCTCCATGGTTCTCTGATGCCATTGAACACAAGGGCTTCATTTATGTTGTCGAATCCTTCTATGTTGGACGTATTGCTGGCCTACTGCAGTCATCACTACAAACGGCTGTTACAGCAGTATGTTACTTTCCTATGATATCATGATGGCTTTCTTATACTACTATCAACATTTACTGAAAAAATATTCATGCTCATAATATGCTGTTCTTAAGATTGACTACATCAAGAGCCCTTTTTTATTTGACTCCAACTTTTTTTTGAGAGTTATTTGACTCCAACTTGATATGATGTTGTAGGCCACCTGGTGTCCCTACCCTTCTTAATCCCAGAACCTTTCAAAGAAAAGTGGCATGGCAGTTGCAGGTGGTTCCTGACTCGATTAGACAATGCCGAACGATTGATGATCGTTCGCACGTACCGGACGTTTTGTTTCACGGAATACAATCACAGTTACTGCAAGGTCTTTGAGCAGGATCCCAGCTTCTCTGGGCCTTCAGGAATTTTTGACTAGAGGTTGGTAAGTAGCCTTGCTACACGCTCTCTGTTTGTCGGACTGAATTATCCGAGATGTGCATGCACCATACCCTAATACGTGCCGCCTGGTGTCCCTACCCTTCAGGAATTTTTGACTGGAGGTTGGCACGTAGCCTTGGTACATGCTCTCTGTTTGTCGCTCTCTGTTTCGTTCATCAGGCAAAAATGTGTGTACACAGCGTACCATGCGTCTCTGCATGCACCGTACCCTGATATGTGCCGCCACGCTCTGCAGCCCAAAGTAGGAGAGAGGGTCGCAAGTATCAGACTTCGACCTGCTGGCTGGAGTTTCCCCTGTCAAGCACCCATTTGGTTGAAGCCGTCAGCCAATCTAACTAACTGAGCCAGTTAGTTAGATGCATACACTTGTGTAGTAGGATCATTATTTAGTTTGATGCATACACTTGTTCTTTTTTGGTAGCCCTTTTGTAATGATAGCTGATGTTTGATTTGGAAGAGAGAGTTGCGTCTTCACACTTCTGGCCTGCTTACTGCTTCTGTTGCACCCCCAGCCCTGGTTGCTGGTGCTACTGTTTTCAATGTACAATCAGTAGTATATTTCGTCTGTTGGTTGAATAAGTGTGTGGTTAGAACGACAAACACAATGTTTTGGAAGTCGTTGCACGGTTCAATCCTTTAGTGCCTCGTACCGTACGTAGCGCATACTATTTTTCATACGGAACACATTTTCCACTTGTTGATAACATGCAGCCCACTAATGAAGGCCCAATAGACAAGCCCATAATTAACTAGAAGGGAGGCTCTCACATGAATCCGGCCCAGGTACATGCTCATGGTCCCCTAAACATAAATAAGTAATTCGGAGGAGCAGGCTATAAACTGGGTTGTGCGGTCTCTGTGGCCCGTCTAACAACATGACCAACCCAAGCGTTTTTTTCTTTGGGAAAATAGGTAGCCCGGTATTTATTTTTGAAGAATACCCAAGCTAGGCCTATTTGTTTTCTCCGACTTACTGGGTTGCAACTCTTTCAAGACGAGGAGGGATGCATTCCGGCCTGGCCAAAGAGTATGGTCAGTGTCTGCTAAAATTAATATCGAAAGGGGTTGAAAATTCCAAAAAAATAGCAAATGGGATATTAGTTTCTTTTTTTGTTTTTGTTCTTCACTGATATCTTATACACATTTCATTGGAATTAACATGACAAAGTTCTAATTTATTTTTAAATTTGTTTTAGTATAGCCACTAATTTTTGGATTAAGAATATTTTGTTCCCAGCAAAAATTTGCGAATTTTCAAAATTTCCCACATATTTAGTTATTTTTTTAACCATGGTACTGGCCAGAAAATGGGCAGCAATTCGAAAAATGAAAAACGGCCTGCAATAAATTCTAGCGAATGGGCTGTACACGCCACATATTTCGAGGCTGAATTGTTTACGCAAGGCTTTGTCAGTCAACACACGATTCTAGCAGCAATGACTGTTGGATGTCTATCCAATGGCCGACGTGCTTCTTCAATCTCTGATCTCCTGCTCTAGCCGCCTAAACTAGCGTCGGCGGGACTGCCTGCTCCCTCCTCTTGTGGCCCGCTGTGATGGCGTGCCGGCTTCCCCGGCCAACCCTACTCCCTCCGCTGGCTTGGCCGCACGCAATCAACTGCCTCCTTATTACGCGAAAAAATGATTCCTGCCACTTACATCTGGGGTGCACCTGTTAGGAGGCTGACCTGTGGGCCTACTAAGTTGAAGCTTACGCAGGGTTTGTCGACTTAATCAACTAACTATTCTAGGAGTAGTAACCTCTGGATTTGTATCGAACGGTCCTGCTGCTTCTTCAATCGCTGCTCTTCTTGCACCAGCCGCCCAAACCAGCGCCGGCGAGACCGCCTGCTCCTGTCTCTAGTGGCCGGTTGTGCTGTCGTTGAGGCCTCATCGCTCCCTACTACTCCCACCGCTAGCCAGGCCCTGCGGCGACGGCAGCCTCACATCATAGCCGAACTAGTGAACCCTCGTACTCCTCTCCGCGTGGGCATCCACTTTTGCGTCTTCCTCCACTCCTCGTCGTCCCCTTCGTACGCCTCGCCATCGTCCACCACCTTGGAGCTCTCGGCGCGGCGTGGTCAATGTGGTAAACGACCGGCTTCCATCGGAAGAGTACTATATGTGGAGAGGCAGACTACCGGGTCCACGGCCACAGCCCAGTTTTTTTGTGATTTGCCGAGTAAGTCGCTTTGTCAAGCCTGTTGGGCTGCAAATCTTTCAAGATGACGAGAGCTTTCATTCGACTAGCTAAGAAAATGGCCTATCAGTAATGAGAAATGGGTTGTACATTTTTAAAACACTTCAAACCGGCAATTAGTTTCAAATTTCTTTTTTTCATTTCGAGATTTTAAATTGCATTGATTTTTATGCATGGACAATTTGTTGGATTTTATATTGATATATATTTATTTTTTAAATCAGTTTGAACGTGACTCGAAATTTTGGGATTAAAAACAGTTCGGACCGCACCAAAATATGCAAAATTTAGAATAATTTTTTAACCGTGGCCACAATATGGGCTGTAATGCTAACAAAAAGAATATGGGCTCCAAAAAAAACCTCAAGAATTAGCAAATGGACTGTAAATTATTAGAAATAATGGCAGACGGGCTATATGATATTTTCCATGGATTTGAGGCTTTCCTAAAAAAAGATTGATGCACAAGAAGTGAGTGTTGGATGTCCATCCAACGGCCGTCGTGCTTCAATCTCTGCTCTTCCTCCTCCAGCCGCTCAAACAAGCACCGGCAGGTTTCCTGCTCTCTCCTCCCTGCGGCCGGCTGTGCTGCCGCGCAGGCCTCACCGCCCCACCGTACTCCCATCGCTGGCCTAGCCATCCCTTTACTCACCCACACCTGCTGTTATTCTCCGGCGACGACAGACGAACTAGTGAACTGTCGTACATTCGTACTCCCCTCTGCGTGGGAAACAACTGCCGAGTCTTCCCTGGCTCCGTGTCGTTCCCTTCCTAGGCTTCGCCGTCGTCCATAACCCTGGTGCTCTCGGCGCGGCCTGGTCAACATGGTCAACGACCGACATGCATCTAAAGTGGACTGTACGTGGAGAGGCTGACAGCTGGGTCCACGGCCGCACGCAAGGAAATGCCTCCTTATTACGCGCAAAATAATGATTCCTCCACCTGACATCTGGGACCCACCGAAAGTTCCTCTGTATTTCACAAAAAAAACGTTGCCGCCGCTGACAGCTCGGACCCACCAGCTATATCTTCGCCCGCAAGGAAGTGCCTCCTTATTACGCACAAAAAAATGAATACTCCCCCTGCTAGCTGGGACCCAGTATAGTGGGAGGCTGACTTGTGGGCCTACTAAGTTGACGGGGACGGAGGGCTTTGTCAACTTAGACAATATGCACGATTATAGCTCCAGTGACCATACGATGTCCATCCAACGGCCGTAGTGCTTCTTCAACCTCTGGTCTTCTTGCTCCAGCTGCCCAAACCAGTGCGGTCGTGCCTCGTGCTCCTACCTCCCATGGCCGGCTGCGATGCCGCGGAGGCCTCACCGCCCCCTACTACTCCCACCGCTGGCCAGGCCATCCCTCTACTCATACACACCCCCTGTTATTCTGCGGCGATGGCTGCCTCACACCGCAGCCGAACCAGTGAACCCTCGTACTCCCCTCCGTGTGGGCATCCACTGTCGTGTCTTCCCTGGCTCCGCGTCGTCCCCTTCCTAGGCCTCGCCGTCGTCCACCGCCTTGGTGCTCTCGGCGCGGCATGGTCAATGTGGTCATTGACCGGCTTACATCGGAAGAGTACTGTACGTGGAGAGGCTGACAGCTGGGTCCACGGCCGCAGCAAGGAAGTGCCTCCTTGTTACGCGCCAAATAATTATTCCTCCAACTGACAGCAGGGACCCACCGGACGGGCCACCGTATTTTGCGAAAAAACGTTTCCCCCTAACTGCTGGAACCCACCAGCTACATCTTCGCACGCAAGGAAGTGCGTCTGGGCAAAAAAACGATTCGCCCCATGACTGCTGGGACCCACCAGCTACTTCTTCGCAGGCAAGGAAGTTCCTGACAGTCGGGACCCACCTGGTCGAAGTGTAGGTAGTGTTGTCATTCTGGTTGCGAACGTGTACGTACATACTGGTTGATGTAGAGGCGCGCACGTGTCGTAGTAGAGGCGCGCACGTAGCATGTACACATACGTACATCGGCTAGTGTGCAAGAAAGAAAATACGGCCATGTACATATATACGGGCAGGGTCTCGAACGCATATGTACGGCCAGGGCTCGTGTACATGGCTGGGTCAGAACGGAGAAACATCGTCGTCGTCGTGTTCATGGGGAGCCAACCGGCTAGGTCGGAACGGAATGTGACATCGTGTTCATCGGAGGGCTTCGACGGAACAACTGATGGAAACGAGGCCTGGCGTACCGCAGAACGGAGGAAATGGCCTTGTGTTCGACCGGCCACGGTCTAAACGGGATCCTGATCATCGGGAGGGGTCTGGCGTACCGCAAAACGGAGGAAACAGACCTCCTACGGTCGAAACGGGGGTCATGTTGATCGGGAGGGGTGTGGCGTACCGCAAAACGGGACTCCACAGGATACTGTTCATCTCCACCGTCGACCCCTCCAGCCTCCAAGGGCTACTGTTCATCCACCGTCGACCTCCTCCAGCCTCCACCTACGACTGTTTAGCCCCGACCACCCACCGTAACTGGGAACACCCCAATATTTTCCTCCCCATCGCTTTTCTACCATGGTTTTTTCTATCATGGACGGCCCAAAGAATGTCATGCAGCTGCGTCTCCGGCCCACCCAGGACGAAAAGCCCATTTTGTGTCATGATTTTTTGTCATGGAAGTAGGACCCCACCACATGTATGATGATACCGGGTTTTGTCACAATTATTGTCATAGAAGTGTCATTAGTATGACAGAAAAAATTTCGTTCGTCCCAAAATGTCACGGATGTGTTTTTTTTTTTGCAGTGTGTGGCATCATCAAGAACATGCGACATATCAGATTCAATAGCAGGTGTAGGTGTCGCAAATTTACTCATAATAGAGGGTGAATCAAGTGCAAAGCTAGATCGCAGTTCCTTACCTTCCCTTGTAGTTGAGGGAAAATCTTGGTTTTTTCGTCTCTCAAGTTCTTCATAGTGATCAACAGATATAAATCCCAAGTGACTCAAAGAATATAGCTATGCTCCCCGACAACAGCGCCAGAAAATAGTCTTGATAAACCACAAGTATAGGGGATCGCAACAGTTTTTGAGGGTAGAGTATTCAACCCAAATTTATTGATTCGACGCAAGGGGATCCAAAGAATATTCTCAAGTATTAGGAGTTGAGTTGTCAATTCAACCACACCTGAAAGACTTAATATCTGCAGCAAAGTATTTAGTAGCAAAGTAGTATGGATGTAACGGTAACGGTGGCAAAAGTAACAGTAGCAATTTTGTAGTGATTATAACTGTAGCAGCGGAAAAGTAACTAAGCAAAGAACGATATGTGAAAAGCTCGTAGGCATTGGATCAGTGATGGATAATTATGTCGGATGCGATTCCTCATGTAATAGTTATAACATAGGGTGACACAGAACTAGCTCCAGTTCATCAATGTAATGTAGGCATGTATTCCGAATATAGTCATACCTGCTTATGGGAAAGAACTTGCATGACATCTTTTGTCCTACCCTGCCGTGGCAGCGGGGTCCTATTGGAAACTAAGGGATATTACGACGTCCTTTTAATAGAGTACCAGACCAAAGCATTAAAACTTAGTGAATAAATGAACACCTCAAACGATAGTCATCATCGAGAGTGGTCCCGATTGTTGTCACTTCGGGGTTGCCGGATCATGACACATAGTAGGTGACTATTGACTTGCAAGATAGGATCAAGAACTCACATATATTCATGAAAACATAATAGGTTCAGATCTGAAATCATGGCACTCGGGCCCTAGTGACAAGCATTAAGCATGGCAAAGTCATAGCAACATCAATCTTAGAACATAATGGATATTAGGGATCAAACCCTAACAAAACTAACTCGATTACATGGTAAATCTCATCCAACCCATCACCGTCCAGCAAGCCTATGATGGAATTACTCACGCGCGGTGATGAGCATCATGGAATTGTTGATGGAGGAAGGTTGATGATGACGATGGCGACGATCTCCACTCTCCGGAGCCCTGAACGGACTGCAGATCAGCCCTCCCGTGAGAGATTAGGCTTGGCAGTGGCTCCGTATCGTAAAACGTGATGAATACTTTTCTGTGATTTTTTTCTCCCGGACATGAATATATGGAGTTAGAGTCCAGGTTGGTGGAGCCTCAGGGGGCCCACGAGAGAGGGGGGCGTGCCCAGGGGGTGAGCACGCCCCCACCCTCGTGGACAGGGTGTCGGCCCCTGGTCTTGATTCTTTCGCCAGTATATTTTATATATTCAAAAAAATTCTCCATGGATTTTCAGGTCATTTCGAGAACTTTTATTTCTGCACAAAAATAACACCATGGCAATTCTGCTTAAAATAGCATCAGTCTGGGTTAGTTCCATTCAAATCATGCAAGTTAGAGTCCAAAACAAGGGCAAAAGTGTTTGGAAAAGTAGATACGTTGGAGAAGTATCACCCTCTCCCCTTCCCCTATAAATAGTGGGGGTGGGAGGGCAGCCGCACCCCTTCTCTGGCGCACCCCTCCCCCTCCCAACTCCTCCTCTTCCTCCGTAGAGCTTGGCGAAGCCGTGCGGGAGAACTGCAAGCTCCACCACCATGTCGTCGTGCTGCCGGAGCTCTTCCCCAACTTCTCCTACCTCCTTGGTGGATCAAGAAGGAGGAGACGTCCTCGTGTTGTACGTGTGTTGAATGCGGAGGCACCATTGTTCGAAGCTTTGATCGGAATCGACAGTGATCTAAATTGTTGCGTGTACAACTCCACCAACCGCGTTCTAGTAATGCTTCCGCTTTGCAATCTTCAAGGTTATGAAGATGCGCTCCCCCTTCTCGTTGCTGGTTTCTCCATAAATTTATCTTGGTGATGGATATAATTTTTTTCCTTTCTGCAACAATCCCCAACATATCTGGCCCAAAGTCAGGCTGTTTCCGAGGGTGATACCATCATTGATGACGAGACGAGCCATTGATCGCTTCTCGCGAGTGCACATCGGAGCTCTCAATGAAAACGCCATTGTCGGTGTCAAAACCGGCTGATCTCGGGTGGGTCCCCAAGCTGTGAGTTTGAGGATCGATGGTAACAGGAGACAGGGGACATGATGTTTACCCAGGTTCAGGCCCTCTCGATTGAGGTAATACCCTATTTCCTGCTTGATTGATCTTGATGAATATAGGATTACAAGAGTTGATCTACCTCGAGATCGTGATGGCTAAAACCCTAGAAGTCTATCCTATGAAATTGTGATTCTACTACCCTCTACAGACTAGGCCCTCCGGTTTATACATCCAACAGAGGAGGCCTAGGGTTACAAGGATTACTTGGGAAGAAAGGCATCATTACATCCGAACATCTATTGTGCCTTTCTACAGACATAGGAGTCCTAACTGGACAAGGGGGATGTCAGTTTATCTTCATCTTCACGGCCCATATATCCGACCCAGCCTTGGTAGACTGGATCCTCGTGGACCCCCAAATCCAGGACTCCCTCGGTTACGTCGATGCAAGCTTTAACACCTATCTGGATGACTCTGAGTAGCAAAACGGATACGTATAGTGGAGCAACCATTTGGAATAGCTCCAAGTGGAGCATGGTAGCAGCATCTACAATATAACAAATAGACACTAGTGTAGAACCGGGCTATATCACCGGTTCATAAGGCCCTTTAGTGTCGGTTCTGCAACCAGCACTAAAGGGTGGAGACTAATGGTCCCCCCCCCTTCAGTGTCGGTTCAGCACGAGCCGCCACTAAAGGGCCACCACGTGGCATGAGCGATCGCCGGGGGCGGGAAGACCTTTAGTACCAGTTGGTAACACCAACCGGTACTAAAAGGTTTTGGTGGTTTTGGTTCATGATTTATTTTTCCTTTAATTTTTTGTTTTCCATTTAATTCTTTTTCATTTGCTGGTATTTTACGATACTACATATTGTACACGTATGCATATATATAAATAGAATCTCTCGTAGAACCGATCATAT